>JAUKNM010000069.1:867500-1369406 GCA_030765045.1 Tenodera sinensis | reverse complement strand
TTTCACCTTGCGCTTACAGAGGAAAATGCCAACTGCAACTGGAATAACGTAATATTCTTAGACGAGGTGACGTTTTCTTCCACACGTAAAGGAAAGGTGCTTGTCTATCGTCCAAAGGGGTCCCGACTCCATGCAAAATACGTGGCTTCACAATTTCATCATGGTCGCGTATTTATATCGTGTTGAGGCTGGATACCAAGGGACAGTCGAGGTGTGCTGTGGCAGCTTGGCAATACACTGAACGGTACGCAGTATACAGTAATACTTGAATATTTTGGTTCCCTCTGTAAGGATGGGATATCCTGACGGAATTATTGAATTCGTACAGGACAATCATCCTGTCCACACATCTTGAAGGGGTCCAATTTGGTTCTTAGAGAGACAGGATATCAGAGTGGTAGACTGACCTCCCTGTTCACCGGATTTGAGTTCTATTGAGAATGTGTGGACTGAGGTGACACACCTAAATTATATTTGTGATGTAAATATCTAAATATTATTTTAATAAAAATCCCTAGTACCATTTTTAGAAAAACCGAAACTTTGACACGTTTTCTATGTAAAGGGTACTTTGGGGTGGGGTATTTTCTTCGGAATCTTGTCGCAGCTTTGGAAGATAATGAACTTCCTTTGTATTTTTTCCCGAGTATTCGCTTTAAAATGATGAAGGCGCGCGCGCGCACACACGCACACCTTTTTCTAAGATGCTTTTTTTTTAACATACATTTCCGGTGAAGTCTCGGCATCAAATTTTTTCGTGGGATACAATACCTCCTCCACCTACTAGACACTTCTCATAGAAAATAAAAATCATAAAGGCTTAATATGTCAAATTAAACCACGGAAGCTTAATATACATAGTAATTTATGTAGAACTGACATTTCTTTCTTGAATTATTCGGCTGGAAATCCGTTTAATGAGCAGTTTTCGACGTCAAATTAAGCAGGCTGTTCGGGTGTTTTGATCTCCTGCAACGAGATGCCCAAATGGTATTCTTTATTCCTTATTTTTGTCTTCTGTCTTATTGTTGGTTATGGCTTTAGGCCTACACTTTTCGCAGCTCTCTGATACCTGGGTAGGTGTACCGGGTCTCCTGCGACAAACGTCCTAATGACTTTCGGGGTGATCTGTACAGTTGTGTAGCCTTGATGAACGATGTTTACCTTTTCCATTCACCAGAGATCCAGTTGTTTTCAATATGTTTACCAGTTCCAGTACATGTGTTACTTTGGAGAGGATTGCGAACACCAAATTCGCTCTGGTAGGTATGCCCTTCGAGGAGCTGTAATTGAATTCATTAACCAGTATTACGTCACAAAGAAGAGCCGTTGCTTTAATGTGACTAGAACAAAATGTTGCCAAAATAGGTACCAACAAGACAAAATACAAAAGGAATGAAGAATAAATAAAAGTATCTGCAAATCTAATTACAGGAAATTGAAACTCCGGAACATCCTATTTAATTTGACGTTAAAAACCGCTCATTAAGTACATTTCCTGACGAATAATGAAAGAAAGAAATGTGTCAGTTCTACATAGATCACTCTGTATAAAATGAAGCTTGTAATTTTGGAAAATAAATAACCTACATTTATTGTATCCAAGACTAAAACTTTTAAACAACAATCACATGCCTCGGTAATACTTAACAACAAGGAAAATATTATGAGGAAAAGAAAATTTTAGTTCTGTGAGAAACCGGACAACAAAGTTGTGTATGGTCAATGCATACAATGAAGCTGTTTGAATGAAAGCCTTCCTGCTATAAACTTGGAAAAGAAAGTTTGCAATTCGGATCCAATATTAGCCATGCCTGAGGTGCTTCAGCTGAACTGAAATGTTTCTCTCCTGCTGAGGAGTGACGTTCCCTGGAAGAGGAGTCAACATGTACCTACATCAATGGTACGCGGAGAAAAAGTCTTCTTTCCCTTCTTTTGTCATACACATTTCACTAAGGCCCAGTGGTATACTGTAGTTGGACTGGAAGTTTAGTTAAACCAAACCAGAAGTTTAACTACAGGCGCCCTTTTATAACCGTTTGGATAAATTAAACCGCAGTGCAATGGTGCTGTTATTCCTGAAGGGCGAGTAAAGAAGACGATCACTAATCTTCTTCTTCATCGCAACTAAATGCGTTGTCAGACGTGCCAGATTAGAAAAAAATCTGAAGTACGTATTGCATTCACATGTCATTCTCTACTCTTGTACAAACTATTATTACAAACTCTTATTCCTCTATCTGCTTCTCGTTAATTAACATGAACATTTACAGAAATTATACTATTGCTAATTTTCTTGTAGGTACAAGGAGAATATGGGAATACAGTAGACTTTGAATGATAGTCAATCCTTTAAAACTGGTTGTTATATGAGGGCTTTGAGGGCACCGCAGCAGCGCGTCTCGTGAGCGTTAACAAATACCAGGCCGTGTCCATCCATTTTTACTGTGGAGTGTAGGCCAATCAGAATGCCTGTTGCACTCGTTAGCTCCCAAAACATTGTACCACCTTGCGTCGGGTTTGCAAACGAACGACCTGTTTACATCCTGAAACCGGTTCAGATCTCTCAACCTCAACGCAACGTTGCCGAGTCACTTCACTTCTGAAAAAGCTGCTTGAAATATTCCTTTAATTCTTTTAAGTGATTAACTATTTCGAAAGCCTAAGTGATGTCCCATAATTACTACCGAAACTATGTCAGAAATACGTTACTCTACGCATCTTGCAAATAAACTATTATCTTCGTACATTCTTGTGGAATTACGCATCCAATTTACAAAAACCATTTATTTTTTCGAAATCGGCTGATCAAAGAGCAAAATGCCATTGGACTTCTTTTTTGTAATGCTTCTATGAAGCACATATTAGAAGGAATACAATATGTTCCCTTCCACCCGGTATAGAGGGATGTGGTTAAAATAAATCAATAACTTGTAATATATTATTTTATTAATAAACATATGCTTTATTTAGAATTGTTATTCCTTGAAGGTAATTGTGATGTTGTATAATTGTTATAATTTGTAATACTACCTACCTCTTTGTGCAGAGAAATTAGTACTTGTATTGATAATACCACTGAAGAAATCTGTTAAAAGCAATGTCGTATTATTTCCTCGCTTCTTTGGTAACAATTTCATTACACTCTCAACTGCTTGCTGCGGAAATTTCTTCTGTTTCTGCTAAATTCATTTCCGAACCATTCAAATTATCAGCTATTGGAGTAATCGGTACAAAGCCTCCACTTAGTATAGCTGCATATAATTTCTATAGCAAGATGGAACACGGGGTGTTTGTTTTCCACAGTGTTATCATCTCCAGTTTCCAAGTGAGTGACTCGTGTTAAAAGCTCTGTTTCTAGTGCCAATTGTCTAAACATATTTAAAATGAAAGTATTGTGGCTACAGTGATAACATATTCCAAATCCAAAGATCCCCGAGTTCGATTCCTGGCTGAAGGATGGGAACCTCTTTTACCTGGGATTATTTCCCATCCTCTCTAGAGTCGGGAAGTATGAATGAGATTGTAAATGAATGCGAGGCATTTATACTCAAATAGCAAACAAACCCAAATATCAACATCAGCGATGTCCAACCTTGTCTCTTTGGAGACGTTTACGTAATTAGCTGCTATCCCCCATGCTCCTCCTTCAGTTGAAGGGTGAATCAGCTCACAACCAGTCAGTATCCAGTGACGGACAAAACAGGCGATTCCATGGCAGTCTCTAATTCATACCTTGAATTTCCTGGGAATGCCCTCAGAAGAAATCTACATTCAGGATGATTTTTGCATAAATGGTAAACAGTAAGAGACAGACAAAAGCTTATTAAATGCGAAATGTGGATCTCGTTAAAACACAATTTGTCACCGTTTTTTTTTTTTTTCCTTCTCTTTTGAGTGAACCATTTCCGAGATATTCTTTATTATTTGTTTAAATTTGCCAGTACCTATACTTTTCTCAAACAGGAATATGTTATTCGTTTTTTTTATCTCTTGGCCCTGCAAAGAGAACGTAATTTCAAAGGCATCGCATAGCAACCACCTCTTAAAACATTTCACTATTGATTAAAGCCTAGCGTATTGCACCTACAAGAAAATTAACAAGGTAATTTCTGCAAATGTTTATGTCGATTAAAATATAGTAGGTAGAGAGATAAGCATTTGCAAGAATAGTGTGTATAAGAATGAGTATAACTCTTTACAGTGACTTACACTTACATTGTTTTGGATTAAAATGCGTATTACAAAAAAGCACGGGTTTCTAGAAGCATGATAACATAAAAGATGTGAATACGAAATGCTGTCTTTCATAAGTACATCGACAAAACCGCAATATGATGAGTAAAGCTTTAAAAATTAAACAAAATGCACCAAAACATGTTTGAAATAAGCACAAAAAGTGATCGTACATCTGAGATAGTGGTTCCGGAAGACGACTGTTAAAGTCAGAACTAGTCAACATTCACTTGTCTGCCTACCTGTGGATAGCAGTGGTAAGAAAATGAGCGGGGCTAGTCGTCGGTATATAGAAAACAAACCATACAATAGTCGAAATGGGGAACAATCGCAGGGAAAGCAGCAAAGAAACAAGAAAACTAATAATTAAATTGCGTAATCGGTGCAAATCGCTGCGACAAGTATCTTAACTTGATACACCTTCCACTGTGCAGGTTTTGTGTTTTAGAAACCGTGCAAAACAGACCAAGAATTGGAAGACCGAAGTTACAGACAGAGCAAGATGAAAGATATACAATACGGGAAATAACAAAGGACTCCAAAATCAGTGTTGTAAAGTTGGCTACAGGTTTGGGAAGACGTGGTATTAATGTTTCAGCCAATACTGTGCGCAATGTTTATCGAGAAGCTGCATATCATGGTCGAGTACCTTGGAAGAAGCTCTGGGCAAATAAAGAGAAATCAAGTAAAGCGATCAAGTTTCATAAAAGGGCACCGGAATGAAACATCAATCTTCTGGAAATGGGTGATTTTTTCAGACGAAAGTAAGTTTAACATGTTTGGCTCCAATGTAACATGTATGGTGTAGCGAAACAAGAATACGGATATGGATCTAAAACATATAGTGCCCAAACTAAAACACGAAGGTGGCTCATGGATGGTCTGGGGGTGCACGAACGCTTCAGGTGTCGAGCAACTACACTTTATCGATGGAATGTTGGCTCATAAAATGTATATGACCACTTTAAAGCAAAATCATCATGCTTGTGCTCAGAAACTAGGCCATGAGAACAACTCTATTTTTCAACAGGACAACGACCCCAAACATATAGCTGAAAATACTCGCTTGTGACTGCTTTACAACACGCCAAAGCAACTTCAAATACCAGGTATCAACCCTATTGGAACACCTGTGGTCTATTTTGGACCAGATAATTATAAACCACACCTTTTTAAGCAAAGAAGGCTTGAAACAGGCACTTTCAATAGAATGGGACTTTATTGAACCAAATATAACAATGGAGCTAGTAGAATTAATGCCACGAAGACTGGAGGTAGTTATAAAAGCAAAAGAAAAACCTAAAAAATACTGAATGATGGTATTAATTTACAAAAAAGTTACAAAATTGTAAGTGTATGATCAATTTTTGTGAGAAATAATAGCATTTGCTTATATTAAGGGGCGATAATTAATTAATTTGGTTATGTTCTGTGATATAAAGTATGACTAAATACAACATATGCATTACTGAACATGATTAAGGTATTTACGTACTTATCCCAACATCCCATTCCTATTCCTTCGGGTATTTTAATGTCATTTCCTATGTGTACAATCACTTTTTGCACCCACTATATATTTGCGAACCGAGCTTCTCTAAATTGAACTGTATTAAAAGTGTGTATTTTTACAGGTTATGCGAAGATTACTTGGTGGATCTCCTAAGGCGATGCACTTTGACTTTGTCGCAAAATATTGATGGACTTCTTAAACGTAAGTAGCACCAAAGAAGTCACTAATGAGCAAATCTTTATCGCATAAGATTTGAAAGTACTTTCGTGAATCAAACGCAATATACATGTAACCAACCCGCCACTGCAACACAATGCACGTTTGGGAGCTAAAGAGGGGCAAAGTCTGCGTATAGTGGAAGGAGGTAAATCCAACCTCCTTTTGCAAAGGTTGGACGTCGCTGATCAACATAATAGTAAAGCGAATGAACCTAATGGCGGATGAGTAACTGTCCCAAAGGGAAAGTCGCCGATATGACCTTGGATATTAAAGGCTGATGTTAGATGAAACAAAACTATGATAAAATGCGTATCAAATTGAAGAGAGAATTACAATTTATATAAGGGTACTAAAGAACTAAAGATGTCAATTTTGTCATCTAGTTTCCCCTTAACAGAAAAATATTGACCAAATGGGTTCCCAATACTAACAGAAGTACAATGAAGAGGAAAAGTAGTTTTGCTAGAATTACTTAATGTGAAATGAGTTGGTGTTTTACTACATGGTAGCAAGTTTAACGGTGAAATCTTGTAGCGAGGTGGCTGACTGGCAGCGTGTGCTCCAGGTTGCGTGCAGATTCTGCAGATAACTTGCCCAGGCAGAGCTATTCAACAACCTTTGGAATGAAATAGTATAAAAGGTGGTTCTGTTACTGGATCTCCATCAAGCTATGCGCCTATATGACCTGCAAGGTAACAGTTCTATTTAAAGCAGCTTGTCCAGCTCTTGCCTACAACACCAAATCTCTAACATTTACTTTAAAACCTTATCTCAGTTTCAATTAGAATGAAGTTACATAATAAATTTGACTTGTAGGTTCCAGTTAGTGTTTAACGCTCGCTCTTACCAGATATGACACCACAGGCGGTGGACACTGATGATACAAGAAATGGAACGATAAATGGGAAAGGACATTTGGGACAACCTTCGCAATGAAACAAGAGTGTGTCAGAAAGTACTTTACAGGTTTTGCCGATTGTAAATCTGAGTATCTGCATCAGGAATATACACAGGTGTATCTGTATATACCCATCATACATATTCATACACTATATTTTAACTTTAACATTATTTTTTAAGATATTTCACAGAATAATACACATCCAATTGTAGATGCTTGGTGCTGCTGTAAGTGAAGAAACACGCTTATTGTTCCTCTTGTATTGCAAAATAAAACATTTCCCTCGTAAAATTTGCTTCTAGAAAAACTAATATCTGTGCTGAATGTGATAATCCATCACCAAAATAAAGCTTATATTACCTTATTTTAAAGTATAAAGCGTAAATGGAAATGAAACAGACAGTAGTTGCAAATTTCCGTACGGGAGGAGTTCCGACCTCTTCATCTGCGTACCCCTAGCACTCGTGGTACTTCTAACGTTACTAGAAGTAAGTCGGGCCGAACATCTGGGCCCCTCGCGTATGGGAGCTGTTCGAATTGGGTTGGTCTCGGCCGGGCAGTGCTTCCCGATACTCATGGGAGATTGAGCACGTCTTGACTTGTCAAGGCGGGGTTATGAGACTTCTCAACGTTCTCGGGCACAAACCTACAGAGCTAGTAGCCGATAAGCTAAACGTCCGACGACCCCACCTAGCTTAAGTTAGTCTTCCCGGATCGGTTGACGCGCGTAAGTGGCGCATCCACTTCTGTCCTCTGTGTAACAGCAGGGAGACTTTTTAGCAAACCACGTATTGGCCTACTGGAAAGTCCTGGTTTTAGAGGGAGCGCTTCGGCTCTCTGATATATCTCTCGCTCTATAAGTAGTTGCAAATTTTTAATTAAATCTAATACTTTTTGGGCATCTTATCATATGATTAATATCCTGTACACTGATGTTACATGTACCCAGGCGCTTTTGATTTTTGTTTTTAACATAAATTGAAACACTAATTACATTCTAAACCAATTATCGATTTTGCAATGCAAGGTGACGTGAACAGCTGTAAAGCAGGGTTTTCGCTGGAGTTTACACGAAGTTTAATCCATTCTCGTTTTGTTCTTCTGTTTCCCCACAGTAAGCAATTGGAAGGAGAAAGGAAGATAATGACATCGAGCGTCACAAACTGCCGTGTCTGTGTATATATTTCAAAGGAACGAGTATTGGTGGATTCCTAAGCAACATTAACTTAAATGTATATTCTTGTCCTGTCCGCGGACATTGGAAGGTGGGTAATTAATAGGCTTCCAATGTTTCTACAGGGAACAGTTAGATTCAATAAGCCTTTACTATAAGATGCGAGAAGCAGTGTGTCACGTGATGTCAACAAGGTTTTGCTCATGCATAGTCGGGTGGAAATAAAAGACGAATACATTCTATGTGATTTTCTTTCGAAATCATGGCAAAATCTCCATTTTATAGTACACAATGACCTATGCTAACAAAAGTTATGTTCTTGTATTCAAAAGCAACTATAATATACACATTCACAAATTCCTGAAAGTCAGTTTCCTCCGATTGTCACAAGCATAGCTTGTAAGTAGAGAAGCTTCTTTCAACATCCCTTGTGGTTGTAGCGACATATTTAGAATAATGGACATAATCACTATCAATTCCAATTACTTGATTTTATTATTTACATTCTAGAAGCAGGCTTCTCATTTTACAGATCAGAGAGTATCCACTTTGCTTTTTAAAATAGTACTGAATTTTGTTGGAATGGCGTTTGCAGCTGGTTTCTGTGTTATCTGATTAACGTTCTGTTACGTTTTTCAACAGGACTGACAGCGGCTCATTTCCGAGTCTGAAGATTCCAAGTGTTGGCCAAACAACGATATTGCATGTTTTGAAGTAAGTCATTTGAAATTACAGACTGTGCTCTTGCAATTGCACTACTGTTCTCGGCATCCGAAGAACGTAATCAAAGCAAATTAGCCTTATCAGAAGTAAAGGACGCGCTTGGCATGCATTACGTGAATTGGAGTCGCGATCTATTGTGTGGTGAAGTGACTCCCAAATACTGTGACATACTCTCGTATGTTCATGTCACCCACCACCGCCTACATCGCTGCCTGTACAAACATTGCCAGCTTGCTAATTAATAACCATTTCCAGTTAATGAAAGTAGTTTCCTTTTAATATACGATTATTACTATTACTATAATTACTAAGTTTACTATTACTATTATCACTACTATTATCATTATCATCATCTCAGTTGCGAAAACACTTGGGGGTAACGTCACACCAGATTAGAATGCATGCTCTTTCAGATGAGCCGTTCGTTCCGCATTATGCCAAATATTTATATTAACTTTAGCAGGTCTAGTGTTTTCACATCCAAGAAACAATTCAATTAAATAAACTACCAATACAGCGTATATTTGAATTATAACATCTAGCCTACTAAAAAGCAGATACTCTTTCAGTTTTATTGCAAATCTAGAGATTAAATTTGTTGACGCCTTTCATAACGTTGATCAATTTCATACGAAATGAATTACTGTTAACGGTTCATTTATCTAACGAAACAATTGCAAACATTATCGCTTCTAATCTACATTCAACAGAAGTTACCAAGATTTTAATTTTAGGAATTCACCCACATCATTGACTGATTCAAATAGAACAAGAGATGTCATTTCTATATAAACACATACTAACATGCTACACGATGTTCCTTTTTAGTTTTTTATTCATTCGTAATATTTATTCAGATAAAGATGACGTTGTATGTACCTATAGAATATCCTTCAAACACCGTGAACATATAATTAAGATACAATCATATACTTATATTCCAATAAGTTGCTGGAGTATGTTTTGCTAGGTTAGGTCTGGTAATAAACAAGAGGGACATGGCAATTGGATATTTGTGATATACGAGTATTTTTCAATTATTTGCCATCTATTTTTGCCCCGGAAGTCTAGCTCAGTTTAGGTTAAATTAACTGGCTTTATTACGCTTTTTACGGAAAGAATCATGATACGCACTGAAAGTAATCGAGATTACATTTGGATTTAATTAGAACACACTAACATTTAAAATATCATAGTGGTGAGCTTGGCTAATAGTGTACGTTATCTTTGATGACCTTTTTGCGAGGCCTTAGTTCTTCCTATCAACTACCGCTTTAAATTAGTGAAAATGGATAATGAATGTGCTAAACATAGTTTAATTTCTATGATCAACTAAAGAGATAAATGACACTTGGAAAATTACGAAGCTGTCAGGTTTACTGACGGCAGTTTTCTTCGAAAGAAAGGTGGCTCGTAACATTCTATACTGCTTCCTTCCAGCCCCAAGTGAAGCCATTTCAAGGTCACCCTAAGGGTGCAGTGCATTAATCTCCTTACCATAAAGGGGTTTAATGCTTAGTTCTAACTACGGAGGAATTGGTTCACTCACTGCCCAAAACTACTGATCACAGTATAAGGAACTGCTTTCAGTTGGAACTGGTCAGGAACAACAAAAGAATTGGCTTGAACATTAAATGAGAAAAATGGTTGGTTCAAATGGTGTTGGGAAAAGCTTAGGAGCAGAAAATACACTAATTTGGAATATTCAGATAAATGAGTCATATTCTGAAAGAGTAGGACAGTGGAAATGAAAAAGCTGGGGATGATTTGCACTGAAATACCTATTGGGCACAAAGTATGCCTGATTCCCTAGAGAAAAACTCTTTCATGAATGATTGTTACTGAACTATGCGATTTGATGGCGAAGTCAGCAAACAATTTATTGATGAGGCAATAATTGTATCATGCACGTACAAATCTTAAGTTATTCCATGCAACACTTCAACTACTCGGCGGACAAGGCACGGAGTACTTGAAAAATAAATGGCTAAGCATGTAACAACCGTGATTTTTTATTTTTGGTTGTGGGGTTACCTTAAAGAACGAGTTTTCCTGACACATCCAACAATCCTCTGCCACTGAAAGATGCCGTTTCGCAAGAAATTGCCAATGTCCCAAGAAATTATCTGCAGAATGCTATACGTTGAACAAGAGAACGGCAGATATCTTCCCAATGCTTTCTAAACCCCACTGTTTGACCAACATTGTCATGTTTCATTCCTTTTCTCTCTCTCTTTTTTTTTTTTTTTTTTTGGGGGGGGGGAGGGGTGTTTGTTTTCTCTACCTCAAATAATAAAATATTTATAGGGGTTTTATGTTTGAATTTACTTTTGGTGGAATCCATACTGAATTTTCTGGGAATAGCCTGAGAAGTGCTCTTCATTCGGAAGGAATTCCGCATAACTTGTAAACATTAACTGACAGACAAAACCACTGCACAGAAATATAGATCCATTTAAAACACAATTAATTTGAAATAACATCTTTGTGGTGTCAGCATTTTTCAAGATATCTGTTATTATTGGTTTGAATTTTTCAATAGTTCATTTTATTTAAGTGCTATGACTAAACGGCTGTTCCTGGCGAGGTCATGGAAAGACCATTTAGCGACTAGCATGTAAATATCTGATTGCTGATTCAGTTTCCGCTGTTCTCCTGTAGCTACAACGAAATGTGTAATGAAACTATTTCTGCAAAGGTTTATCTCGATTAACACCAAGTATATGGAAAAATAAGCTTTCGTAAGAACAATTTGTAGAAGCTCCATAAAAATAAACGACAGTGGGTAGAGAAGTGCACATGAATGTAGCACATAAGCTTTTTCTTTGAATTCTGTTAAAAAGTGAGAAAGTTTAAAGTTGTGTGGTGTTACAAACTTGAAAAGCCTAACAAATCCGTAGGTAAAGGGAACGCGGTGGAGAAAACGTAGACACTACCTGATTTAACGGTGATTGAGGTGTCATTATTGCCAACTGAATCTAAATGACTATTGTGGATCAACCGGACGAAACGGAAGCTGAAATGGGAATATTAAGCGACAATAGTTGAATCAACGCCAACGAGTAGCCTTTGTTTAGCTAGAGCCTACACAAAATATAAGAAAATCCTTATGTATCTACCCGTGACGAAAACCAGTATCATGCAAATAATCATGTACGTATTTTAAAAACATAGCACAAATTAACTGTTCAAAATAATACCTATAATGACACTGAAATGGATTTTTGAGATTAAGTCTCTTTAAGTATTCAGTTCTATAGAGAAAATCAATAAAAGTGAAAAGCGTTCAATGAAAGGTATTTTGTGCTTTTATGTATAGATTTTTTGAGATGTTTCATCCGACATTTCGTGACAGCATTAGATATAATCATTCCTGCATTAAAAGCCGGGTTTGAAAGAAACATTTGGACTATGAGATAACTAAAACCTTAACTGAAAAGTAAGAGACGATTTTCTCACCGATCTTGTCGTTATTGGAGTAGAAAAGTCAGGAAAGAAGGTATATTATCACAGACGATTTCGGTTCTTTCCACCACCATTGCAAGCTTCAATTTCATTGAGGCAACATTATAATCGTCTTATAAAACACAATTTTAATACTGTTAGACCAAGCGTCAACTTGGTGTGCATTTTAGTAATTACGCACAAGAGCAAAGTATTTGTATATCTTCACTGATTTAATTTAGAACCACTACTGCTACAAAAACAGATGGATCGTTGTGCAAAGCAATATGACAGAAGATATATATTTGTGCGAAAATTAATATTATAAGTGAAGTCCGTCCGTTACACCGAAACCTTATTTTTCCTGTGCTACCCCCGACACCCCTCCCAATTTCGAAGTTTTGGCTCCAATACTGGAGAGGGGTATTACCATCAACAGCTATAATGAACAAATTAACCGTTTGCTTACTCATTTATCCCGAATGAGAGCTGTTAAAAGTCATACAAACATAGCAACGCAGCTTAAACATTCACGTCCTTAAGCAGCGTGATGGGAAATAAATGATATCCAATTTCTAAGAACAATTTCTAAATATTAACTCAGTGAATAAGAAATACATGATTCTTACATGCCTACCTGGGAACCATAACTTCTGGTTGAACAACACACAAAGGTAGGAACCAGGCATGTACAATAAGGAAATTGCAAATAAATGTAATGAAATGTTGTCAGTTGGAATATATACAATGAATGCATGGGGGAAAAAAGCAATGGCTACCTAAAATCATGTCTGAATTTGGTGTATAGCTTTATGTTGCATATACAGACTAAGGTAATGATGCCATTAACCGAGAGAAAACATCAGCTTCGTCTCCTCATCATGAAGAGGACGACATAGCCAGTGATACCGGTTGGACACAAAATCTGTGAAAAAAATATTATCATCAGGTTGAAGCACCTAGCCACGCTGATGGTATTCGGAAGGTGGCCATACAACTCGGTACGATCGAGAGTTCGAACATGCTAGGACTAACGTTTCATGAAGCTAGAGTTATTACCATTTCAGGAAAGCTTCACACATTATAAAAGGAATCCTCGTCGTAAGGCTGAATGTTCACACTTTGCTTCTGAGAGCAAATGCTGAGTTGGTGGGGTCACCTTGCCACAATTAATTAACCATATATATTATTTTGAGAAAATGCTACACTAATGTTAACTTCTTTCAATATGCTAAGTCAAAGTAACAACCCTGGAATTAATTCGGTCCATTATGTCATAAAATTTGGGGTGTCTAATTCTCCAAGCTGTTTCCTCAGGTAATACGAAGAATATCTACGGCCTGAAAAGCTTTCAAAGTTTTAAAAACGTTTATTATAAATTTTTGGAGTTCGTTTGTATAACCGCCTTTGGCATTCAAGGACTGAATTTTTAGGGGGGATGTCAATTGATAACTCTGTTAGGATGCGGTTGTCAGTTGAGTTTTCCGTTCTGAAGTTAAGTACTAGGTACCAGTTTTGAATAGCGGTTTACCTACTCATATAGCGAATAAATCATTTTCGAAAGAATTGTTTTTCTCAAAGAAATATTACATTTCGAACTTTTCCATGCGCATAAACATTTCATCAAGCTTAGGGAAATTATTGCATGTTTTAAAAATGTGTCAGCTATGAAGACACGTAACAACATGTAATTAGCGTTAAAGATAGTTTTAGGAAAACAGAATTTTCTGAATGCTCAAATATGCAAACATAATTGAAAATGTTGCATAGTAAATTTACTTGTATACCCAAAATAAGCGGTTCATCATGGATATTTCTACGTCACTTTTTCTTAATGTCGCTTACAACACTTAATTTTTCTACCCTGAAACAAAATGTGGATGGAATATTTCAACTTTATCACGGATTTGTATGTTAAAACCTGATAAATTATTACCTTAGAAATCGACAGTTCAACTTGGTTCAATTTTGTACCTGTGTATAAATGTTACAATGGTTACAATATAGAAAGGGATAAAAAACTGCATATATTTCAAAATTCGCTACCAGTGTCGTATCTCAGGTTTGCCTTTAGAAAAAATTTCTTAATTTTGGTAATTCGTTGGGTTTTTAACATTATACTTATAATTCGAACACAGAAATGCTAACATATATTAAAAATATGTGCTACTCAATAATATATTAGCTGTTGTACTATACAGGATGGAAGGGAAGTCATTACACTCCTTCTAATATGTGCTTCAAAGAAGCATTACAAACAAAATAGTCTTATGGCATTTTGTTCTTTGATCAACCGATTCCGAAAAAATAAATGGTTTTTGTTCCAAATTGGATGTGTAATTGCACAAGAATGTACGAAGATAACAGTTTGTTACTTGTAAGATGCGTAGAGTAAGCTATTTCCGACATAGCTTCGGTAGTAATTATGGGACATCACACACGACTTCGAAATAGTAATCAGTTAAAAGACATAAAGGAAAACTCCGAGCGCCTTTATCAGGCGCGAGATATGTCGCAACGTTGCGTTGAGGTTGGTCAGCGAATTGACTTGGTTTCCGCATGTAAACACTTTCCCTTTCCACTATGATTTCGCAGGTAACGGTTGTGATTGGCCTACGTTCGTACAGTAAACATAGAAGGAGGCCTCCACGAGACGCGTGGTGGTAGTAGTGACACATTTGTTCATGTCAGTGAAAGTGACACACACAATCGGTAGTGTCGGCAGCTTGTTTTCGACAAAACGATCTCCGTAGGAAATGGTCAGGGACAAAAACCTAAGATAAAAAATGTGCTCCAAATACCGAGATCTATCATTGGTTTAAATTAATGTAATGACTTCCCTTCCACCCGGTATGGAACCTCTGGATTTTTTCTTCTAGGGAGACGTTTAAAGCAGGATCTATAAAACAGCAACAACTACCCTCGAATCTTTGAGAGAATGGCTGCGGAAGAAATACGCAACAATGAGGGTGCTTTTGTTAGAGTGCGACGTAATTGGTTAAAAAGGTGTGAGGCTTGCAGGTGCGCAAATGGTGGACATTTTGAACAACACCTGTGAAGTGGGTGAACCATTTGGTTCACTGCTTATTCTTTTGCTGTCACCTTAAAAATATCATTTGGCACACTTTGCAAGAGCCTACAAATGCACCTTTGTGTTTATAAGACAGAGACATGGTTTGGTTTATTAAATTATAGCAGTATCAGCTACGAAATGATTTAACTTTGATGTTGAAGAAAATGATAAACAATATCCTTAGATTGTGAGTTAGGTTACAGTATGCGTTACTGGATAATTCAGATGTACTTATTTATTACGACGTAGCATGTCTTTACGTTTACACTCACATGCCGCGCGACTCCGGTAGTAGTGACATGTGTTTGTTTATGTACTGACCTAGTGAAAGTAAAACCAGCAGTGTTGCCAGCTTGTTTTCAATAAAACTAGAATATCTCCGTAGGAAATGGCCAGAGACAAAAACGTAAGATACAAAATGTGTTCCAAATAACGAGATCGATCACTGGTTTAAGTTAATGTAATGACTTCCCTTCCACCTGTATCATTGCAGTCTGCTTTTTCCAGAGGAAGCTTATAACAAATCTGAGAAGCATCCAAAAATTAATAAAATTATACCTACTTTTAATTCATTGGGTGCATCAGATAACAGAATTTCATGCTACAGGTGAATGGCACTCTTTGCTAAAATGCACCCAAGAGGCTCGTGGGGACACAGAAGGAACAAACAGAAGATATACTGCATATGTTACTCTTCAGAGGACGCACAGCTACCTGGATCATTTGATAAGTTCTCGGAATTAAGCACAAAATAATACAACAGAATTTAAGTTAAAATACAAAATGATTATCCGGGTAATAATTTTGTATTTTATGACACCGACCATGAAAGCTTACGTAATTAGAGAATTTAAATTGTTCTTTAGTCTCCCATGACATCAATGCACTTATTCGAGCGAAGTTATCTCATCACGAAAGACAATACACCTATAAAACACGCCTCATTGAACAAAAATGTATTCCCACCAAGCGACCTTCTCAGTTTAAGGAACAGGTAGACGTCCGACGAAGCTAAGTCAGCAGAACAGCAAATCATACCGCACTTCCTTCATTTTCGTCGTAGCAACAAAAGTGTGAGGTCGAGTATTCTCTTGATGGGAGATGCCTTTCTTCCTTGCCAAACATGCTTTTTCCCTCGCGTATTTTGGTCTTCAGTTGGTCCAGAAGGTTTAATATAATACGCTCCGGTGATTGATTTTCCAAATTGGAATCAATTAGCAAGCATACACTTGTCATCCCAGAAAAATGATACACTGATCTCTCCGATCAATTTCACAATTTGCTTTCTATAGTGGTGGAGAATTTTATGGTTCCCATTGATTGGACTGTGTTTTGTTTCCGTGTGTAGTAATGTACCCTCTTTTTTACCGAGAAAATTGGTGCTGCGGTAACGTGTGCAACTCGCATTCGGGAGGCCATACGTTTGATCCCTGTGGTCAACAATGGGTTTTGCCAGGTCGCTAGGCGAATTCTGGGAAAGTTAATTACTACATCCCCTGAATTTCCTGCCCTCCATTTTACCTCCCCTCTCATTTCACTTCACCCTGCTTGGGTGTTTCAGCGTTGGGTCGGCGGGAGTCTCGGCGAATAACCTCTCTGTAAATCTTGGTCCGCCGGATCGGGGGCGGTCACCGAGTTCCAGGCCCCCCAGTGGGATGAGCAATCCTGCAGGGAGAGGGGAGATAGCTGTACGAGCTGTCACCGGCAAGTAAGAATCTGTGAACAGTAGTGACCCTCTCCTCTGCTGTCGTGTCTCCTCTCACTGGAGTACGTTCGTTCAGGGGCATGGGAACAAAAGATCTTCTATAGGTCGAGGTGCTAAGTCCCCCTTCCGAACCTCATATCTCATACCCCTTGTTACAAATCGTAGCATAAAGTTGGTGGTATTTGTGAAAACGAGGTAAACTTTGTTCAGAGATTTGCACATTGATTTGCTTTTGACCTGGAGTCAGACGTCGCGCCCCCCATCTTCTACTTTCTCTACCATTTAGCATTCCATCCAGAATGTTGACATCGAGATTTCAACAGATATGTGTTGAGGCCCCCTGGTTCCACAAAAAGAGAAAAAAGAAAAGAAAAATGAAAAGGAAAGCATTTGTGAATGTATGGGAATGTCAACAGGATAGCTGAAAACAAATTCAGATAAATACCAAATTTGTTATGTTCAGTATCTTGCAAAGATACTACACGAAGTTTTTTACGAAAATCCTCCATCCTGAACTATCCTTTACATGGAATATTTTTCGAAATACATTTTCTCAAATATGACTCCAAAGATTTTGATTAAACTACCATATATTAAACAAACTTGTATGACAAAGTGTTCGCCTTAAATTTTCTGAGAAAAGCCTTTGAAGTCCACTTTAATCGAAGGAATTTTCTATAATGTTATATAACGATAAACGTTAAGCGACAGATGAAAACTTATTACACCAAAAAAAGTGGATCTATTTTAAACACCCAATTTATTTCAAATAATGTTTGTGGCCTAAGCCATTTTCGAGGTATCCGGTACTAATTGTTCGAATTCTTCAACAGTTTGACATTCTGGTCATGTCATGTCGATAATTATCGAATCGTAAGATTTGAAGCTTTCACGGCGAGCGTTATTAATCAAGGCTTCACGGGTGATCAGCCGTGTCAGATTTAAGAACATCGAGCTTTCGGCTTTCTTCAGGGTGAAAAGACTGAAAAGACAGTCTGGATTAATTATCGAATAATTTGTTTCTAGCGATTGTATGGGATGAGTATGGGCTTTCAAAGCCAGGATACAACGTCAAGTTCTTAAACAATTTACTATCACTGTTCCTTTTGTATCCAAACGTAATTAATAATGTATTTATTTCTGCAAAGGTTTATCTCGATAAAATGAAGTCGATAGAAAAATAGGGTTTCTTAAGAATAGCTTGTACACCCACTGATATACGATAGAGGCTAGGAATTCATATGAATATAACAGATACTTTATGTGAAACTCTTCCCTCTGAACGTGAAATATTTCTCAGATATTAAGCAATTTCGAAGAGCTTTTCATTCGGGCACACTGCAGAACCATGTCGTGCCGCCTGCGGTGCCGTAGTAGTAAAAGCGGGCGTTAAACACCACAACAACCATGTCGTGCGCTTTATTGGCGACTTTCGTTGTGCCGGATTTTGCTTTTCCGCTGCGTATGTCATCTTGCAAGTTTTCACGGACGCGTTTTAACTACATAGCCAACTTGAATCCGGTTGAAAATGATGATATAGAACCTCAAGAGCGTTTCCTCATATCGTTAAGCATTTCTATTGCATTCTTGGTCTTTTTACAAAGTACTAAATAACCTTACGATGCTGTATAGGTATTTGCCGTTTCCCATATACAAACGTCTGCACTGTAACACTATGCCATTTTGCAGTCTATGTTATTACATAAATATTTTCATTAAAATAGCTCATTTCGAAAACAACAATGGTCGGCCCTAGTGAGTCCTGCATCAGGCATGGATGTTTGTGTATACTGTGTATATGTATGTCTGGAAGTAAGCATGAGAGAGTAAATGAGTGTGAGTGTGTGTGAGAGAGAGAGAGAGAGAGAGAGAGAGAGAGAGAGAGAGTGTGTGTGTGTGTGTGTGTGTGTGTGTGTGTGTGTGTGTGGTGTGTGTGTGTCTATGTGCGTGCGATTTTAATAGAAATACACCCGAAAAAGCTGCCGCAATTTGTGGGTCACTTTGAGAACTTTTTAAAATATGCCTGGTAAGAGTACAAGGAATTGAATTTACTGCATCATTTAACAGAATTTCACACCACAGCAGTGACGTGAGGGTACAGGAGGAATAATAGGGGGATTTGTTACATATTCTAGCCTTCGAAGAACGTAGGTCACCGATCCCTGGAAAATATAATTGAACATTACAGGAAAAAACATGAATGCGCAGCCTATGTCTAAATACTAGGAGATTTGTGGCAATCCAAGGGCAGATTCCACAGTGTTGTCTCTAACGAAAGCAAATTTACTGTAAAAGCTTACTTCGGTTCTTCCATATACCCTAGGGAAATTAATCTACTATGCGCGCCTGGAACTCCTTGCTGTGGATCTGGAATACCTCTGAACGCAGCGGGCTCCTTTGTTCTGGCTATATTTGTTTTATAACTTATACCTTTTTACTTTCTTCACTACTTACCTCTAAGTAGAGAGAGTATTGATTCCCCCCAAAAATGCGACACCGAGATTTCACCGAAATACGGAATGATTCGAAACTATGTACTCACTTTTTGATAATTTGTATCTTGGAAACAAAATTACCAAAGCTTACAGCGGGATTTGAGTCGCAGACCTCCCAATCAAGTGTCAGTGCCGTAACAACTTCGACTACCCCTACCGGTCATTTGTGTCGTACCAAACAAGCAGAAAATAACGAGCGTTTCCGTTAATATTGATCCAAAAGGAATGCTGGTTAGGAATAGTGAGAATGTGAATTTCCTTTACACTATGTCCCTAACCTAACGCGTCAAGCATTACTGTATACTCCCTGGCTTCAAGTAGTTTTTAGGTTAAGCACAGCAATGTAACGTTAACAACAAAAAAGTAATGGAGGAATACTAGGGTAACCCAGAAAGTAACAGCCAATTGCGACTCCCGCTGCGCAGATCGTTCTCGGGCTTCTCTCCAAAATCGAATGGTTTCCTGGACATCTTTTCTCAGTGTTGAGTGCCACTCCAAACAAGTTATTGTGCATTCTGTGATTGTTCAAACTGGATTGCGTGATACGAAGTCCCACCCACTGCGAGATTATACGTATTGGATCTTTTAATGCTCAGAAGTTGAAACCTGCATGGGTTTACAGTCAACTAAATAAATTGTAGTGATATAATCATGAGCTAAGGAAATGTGAGAAAGTGGTGTGAAACGTTAATGAACGAAGAAAAATGCACGAGAAAGCTCGACCCGGACGTCCTACACTCATCACAGATGATTTCAAGAATTAAGTGAACAACAAAATCGTACAAAACAGACCTAGACGATTCACGGATTTCTTTCCCAAACATTTCTCGACCTTTGCTTGGTGAAATTCTGTCCGAACATCTTGGTTCAATGAACCACAATACGGGAATCTGAATTGGTGGCAGATATAATCTTTTCTTCTTCTTTTTCCTGATTACCCTTCCTTTATGTAGGACTTACAAACCAGTACCTAGGGTCAGACGCCTGTCGGGGAGCACAGGAACCTATGGACCGGACAGAGTGAACACCTGAAAGCGGGTGGTCAGCCAAGCACCAGGTATGAGAGTGAGGAAGAGGATGATATGAAATGCAGGCGAAATGGGTGATTAGCAGATATAATAAATGCTTAAATAACTATGTGGAGATAAAGTAAGCTTCAATTAAATAAGTGACATGTTTCTTTCCATAATTAAATGTTTTCTCTCTATATTAAAGTCAAACTTCTTACTTCCTGGATTATCCTCATAAGCAGGGGGGAGAGGTTTTCAATGTACGGGAATAAATCTTGCTGCACGATTTGCTGCTTCTTTCTCTGTTTACCCTCCTCATATAGAAGACTTACACACTCCAGAACTTACAAAAGCACGCCTGGGATGAGATGCCTGTCGAAGAGCATACAAACACTGGATCAGAGAGAGCCGTTCGGCCCGAATCCTGGTATGAGAGTGAAGAAGATAATACGAAATGGAGAAATGAATGAAAGGAAGGGTCATTATAGAAAATCGCGGAATAAATGGCGAGGAAACCGGAGAACCTGGAGAAAATCTGCATAGACGCAGCTTTGTCTACCACCAATCCCACATACGACTCGATGGGATAGAACCCATGTCGCCTTGGCGAGAGGCGAGCGGTCTACCACTCGGTCACGGCGCCACCTGTATAAATTCCTTGTGCGCTAATGAAGCCAAGATTTTCTCATAGTAGAAGCTCAGGATTTAAACCCCCCCTCGTTCCCACTAAATGTATTTTTTAATTAGATGATACGGAGACCTCGTTTACGTTTGTAGCTGTGATGTGTTGCTATTAATGTCAATTGCTATTTCAAGTAGTACTTTTACTATCATGTTTGCTAATGGTTACAATCGGAAACTATCAACCATTGTCTTCTAATTCGTTTTCCCATTTTCATATTTATCTAGTCCAAGATAATCACAAGAAACGCTATTATAAATTAAAATAAGAACATATTTGTAAAAATGCAACAATGCCCTTTTTAGAGCCGCGCATCATCCATTACTCTGATCAAGATGCCCAGTTCTGCAGTTTGGGGGGGGGGGGGGTTGGTCATTTATTTTATATAATACATTTATTAAATGATATATAACACTTTGTGTTCATCTCCATCATCTTAGTAAAAAGCTTTATTTCTGAAAGTAATCCACTTTTTGTGGGTGTGTGTGGTTGTGTCTGTGTGTGTGTGGGTGTGTCTGTGTGTGTGGCTGTATGTGAACAGAATAACTCAAAAACGAGAAGTATATAGATTAGAAACCAAAGTGGCAAAAAGAAATTCCTCCCACCTAAACTACCCTTTAAATGGAAAATTCTTCGAATATTTTGATTTTCTCGAAAATGGCTCTAACGATTTTGATTAAAATGCCGTATGTTTGAGATATTTTTATGGTAAACGAAATGTGTATCTTGAATTTTCTGGCTGTAGCCCATGTAGTCCTGTTTGCTTTGGATGACTTTTGCATAACTGGTAAACCGTAAGGGATAAATCAAATCTCAAATCTTAATATACAGAAAGTGTAGATCCTGCTAAAACACAATTTATGCCAACCCCCCCCCCTTTCCCCCCCCCCCCCCCTTAAGAGAGGTATGGAAAATCGTTATTCATTTTACTATATGTTAACCGTGCAAAAGGAACAGACTATGGAAGCTTTAAAATATTTGACTATCACTCAAAGTCTACTGTATTCCCACATTCTCCTTGTACGTAGAAGAAGATAATTTCTGCAAATGTTTCACTCAACTAACCCGAAGAAGATATAGGAATAGGAGTTTGTAAGAATGGTTAGTACAAGAGCAGAGAAAGTCATGTGAGTGCAACATCATGTCAATATATTTCATTTTATTTAATATTTCTCAGAAACCATAAAACATTTTCAACAGGTAACGGAACTGTTAGTTTATATGCTGCGAATGCAAAAATGAGTATTTCCTACAGTTTTATCAACACTGTGAAAAAAATACAATTTTTTGATTTTCTATGGCCTTGGTACAAATTTTACACAAGTATCTTGTGTTTCCATAAACCTTTAATGAAAACAAGAATAAAATAGGAAGTTTTAGGTAATTTAGAGAAATAAAGTAAGTTTAATATATAATATGTTGTGTGCCTCGACGATACTTTTCTTAATTTCTCTAATTTGAATTAAGGTGAGAAGAGATATACAAAACTACTTCTGCTTAAGTAAAATGGTTTTAAAGTTTTCATTTTTTTAAATTCTCAGAATTGCCTTCCTTCCCCAAGAGCCAACAGCAGACAATCTGTATGACATTATCTAGCAGTACATTCTGAGAAGAAGTGGAAAAGTAGCAAATCACTTGTTTGCCTCTACTGATCTAAGAGCATGCCAACCTTCTACCCGGTATAAAATTTATCGGAAACCTAGTGTTATCGATGTTGAAAATCGTAAATGCGTTTGTTTAGTGGTGACTTTAATGCTTTTCTGGGCTAAAATTCCGAAGTTAAGTTTCATCAAAAATCCGTTAAACGTGGTTGTAGTGCATTGCAGATAAAGAAGAACGTAGCAGCAGAGAACATTTTGATGACAACAGCTGTCTGCATTACGGCAAAACGCAGTCTTAAAACAAGAAACTTTAGAGAATATCTCATGATTCAAATATTATCTAGTTGCCCGAGACCTATGTTATTCAGCGCCTTAGCGTGAGTCAGTAGTGGGTGACATTACCGGCACGCAATAGGAAATGAGCACGGTTGAAAAAGCTCCATTTTCTGGATATTTCTAGAAAGCAGTGGGCTTTTTAAGCTTATCAACTTCTATGCCTATTGACTTCAAGCTCGCGAAACACTTTCACTCACCTGCACTGGTGTAAAAATTCAAAAATAAAATATCGCTCATTTTAATACTGCCCACACTAAATAATATCCATTTAATTTTACTTAATTTAAACAAAAGCATGCTATAAAGGGTAGTTTAGAACCTTCATCCCCAGCCATCTCCTCTTTGGAATTTCAAATTATACTTTGTTCAGTCTTTTGAGACAGCGGGAGGGGGAGATAAGGACATCGCGTGGCCGGCGCGTGTATAAAAATCAAAACAACCCAGGCAGAGTTGCAAGGTTTATGCAGTCATTCAGACACGAGTAGTGGCGCACAGCAGAGATTACACAAAGTTCTTAAACATGTGTAAATACGTGGCGGCCGTGGGAAACGTGTAATGCAGTTGTTTCTTATAAAGCAAATTCCTCGCCTATAGGACGTGGGTCGGTCTGGGTGGCTCAGTTGGTTAGACGCTGACCTACTGATCCCAAGGTCGCGGGTTCAAATCCGGCCCAGACCGGTGGTTTTTAAGTGTGTTTAAAGACGACAGCTCCATGTCAGTAGATTTACTGGCATGTAAAAGAACTCCTGCGGGACAAAATTCCGGCACACCGGCGACGCTGATGTGATCCTGGCAATTGACAGCGTCGTTAAAGAACAAAATAATTTTTAATTTTTTATAGGACGTGGAAAACCAGTACATAAGCAGACGGCACACATTCAAAATGTGTACAGTTACACTAAAGGAGGGGGGGGGGGGGCGGCAAATGTGACTCGCCGATTGCACGTACTGTGGCTGCAACTGGCGTTCCCAGATGTACAGTAATAAGAACCATAGCTATTTAGGGCTATAGGACTCCAACAAAGACGAAATGCGATGAAAATAAAACCGTTCGTGAATTGATGGATTCTTCGTCGTCTTCGGAGGATGATAATGAAGAACAACAACAAGAAAAAAGAAATTATAAGATACTAAGATTGAGTACATGCAAAGTATATATCTATGTAAATGTAAATAACGTTTAGTTTTTCTGCTTGTATTTCCTTCTTTCGTTCTTTTTGTGGGGATCTTATGTAGTACCAACTGTATTGATATATATTTACATAATAAAGGAATAAAATTAATGTAGTCCTAGTAAATATGAAAATATTCTCTAGTTTTTTTATATTAAATGCATTTATCGTGACAATAAGTTGTTGAAGTAATGTCAATTAAGTGAATAAATAAACATATGATTAAATGATAAAGATGTAAACAATGCAACAGAAGTATGAAAGGGACGTAAATGTTGCAACAATGCATTTTGCTATCGCAGTGTGCCGGCACGAGCACCTGCGGCACGAGCAACCTGCTCCCTGCCTGCCCCTCCCACGGTCTAAAAAGAATCTGAACAAAGTACAAATGATAAAATTACAATTGTTATGCGAGCAAGTCTAGATGGAGCTTGGCGGGTTGATTTTTAGTATGCCATGACTTGCTTAGAATTGACCGGCAAAATCATTTCCTTCGCATTGCCCATGTGATCACATGATCACCTTCATTACTTTGGCTGTGAATTCTGGTTAATTAAGGCTTGCCAACTAGCTTACACCGAGAGTCGCGCAGTCAAACCACACGCATGTTGTGATCTTTTATCCTGTACCTGTGTCGCTCTACGCTTTGTACGCAAGCTTAGCGCGTACACATTACTCGCCGGTCACTAAAGAGTGGCAAAGTTAGTGTTATAACATTGCAGTCGATGTTAGAAATTAATATTTCTGATCAGATAATGTGGCAGTTCTCTACTAAAAACTTTAAATTTGCAAATAAAGTCACATGTTTGCAGATTCCTCGTTTGTTTTCATTCCTGCCAACACTCGCGCAAACCTTGCACATTAAGACATGCTGGAGCTAGCTAGGCACTGTGGCACCAAACAGTGGGTAGGAGATCTCCTGGCGACCCGAGATCTTGGTAGCGTCTCCAACCAGCAGCGGGAGTGGAATCCGCGCCACATCCTCTTTCAAAAAACACCATGACACAATTCTCGTGAAGGCATATGATACCGTCCTTGCAATAAATGAAATTTGTACAACTATTATCAGTTAAATATATATTACACGGAAGTTCTATAAGATGTATTTCATATCAGTAATTGTGGCAGAAAGACAAGACAACACGGGGAAACAAAGACACGACCTCTTAGTGTTTCCTTCCGGCCTGGGGGTGAATGACACACAAAAACTCTGTGCCAAAATCTCTGGTATGAAATACATCTACCTACATGGTTTATGGAACTTTCGTGTGATATATATTTAACTGATGATTGTACAATTTTCATTTCTTGCAAGGTCGGTTTCAAATTGCTATCTTTAAAACTGCTGTTAGATGGTAGTACATTGGAACTATTATTGGGATATTTTTTGCTAAACTAGAATACATTTGTCCGGAACCAGGCAATGATAATCTCGCTATTTCCATTTTGGCGCTTGGATCACTGTTGCTAATCGCAGTCCAATTGATCAACTGAACATAAGATCGCTATTGGGGTACGTTATCTCAAAATGAATTTGAAACCGTCTCGTGATTTACCGAGAAATAAAGCATAAGTCAGCTGGGGAATTTAATAACGGAAGACATGTTACCATGGTAGGCTCAATTGGTTGGAGTATGGCACAAAAAGCCAATAGCATTGAAGTTTTCAGTCTGATTCTACATTTCCTGCTTGATAATGTTTTCGCTTATGAAACATAATTTCACCGCAAAATATAACCCGTTTTCTATTTTTCTCCCCTGTGATGTATCACCGATGTGTGAACATTCACTACGATTGGAAAACGGACAGACGAACAGACAAAATGTAAATGCTTCTCAAAATTCAACAAGATTCTTAAGGTAAAACTAAAGTGAAATACTGATCCTGTATAATTTTGGGTTTACGATCAGCTTGGGTGTTTCAATGCTCTTAGTTAAGGAATGCAAAGCAAATGCCTTGATAAAAAAACTTTTTGTTTTACAGAATATTTTTATTCGTTACTGAAAGCCTTGTACAATCTATTTTGAGATGAAAGCGTGTTTATGAAGATCCTAAATGTAGGTTCAAATGACAAGACCACACACTATTCTACAGCGGCTGCGAGTATTTCAAAGTGATTTCTCTGAAGCGCTTGTTTTCTTTGTCTTCTCTTTCCTGCATAGACGTAAATGATCTGGTATTTTGTTCTGCTTTTTGTTTTCTTTGGGAGCTACCACTGACGCCATATTTTGTACAAAATCGTTCGTTATTAAAGCATGTGTTGTATTACGTATACATACCAGTTCAAAAATGCTATTTTTTTGGCAAAAAAAAAAGTAATCCTCCTAATGCTATTAATTCTTTAGTTCTCACTAAAGCTACTTTTGACATTCATAATCGTTTTCGAATTCAGGTAATCCAATCAATAGCTACATAACTACATTTTCAAACTGATAAAGGCTGTTGATGTCATAAACAAAAGCTTGTACTTAGGTTCAAATAATGAATGTGCACATTGTTGTTCTGCCATACACTGCCCACTTAATTGAAATTCCACGCCTGTGCTTGGTACACTGAATAGCAATGCTATAAGGTCAGCAGGAAAATGTTTGTTGTTCAGATGTGGTAATTAATTTCAGTAGTTTTTGCGACATTGTTGATTGAAAATGTTACAGCCAGCACAATCATTACAATGAAATTCGTATGTATGGACCAATACACGTTTCCGCTCGATCGTTCAAGTATCTGCGCAAGTTTTTTCATGGAGAAGAATGAGATCATTTGTTACATTATGATTTATTTATATTTTATGCACGTCTTTTTACGGTTTTGAGCGTGCAATTATGCTTAATAACTTATGGTGTTGTTGAAATTACTATTTCCTTTGGGGGTGGGGGGAAGAGGTTCGTTCGTAAATGCAGGAACAATGAACCTATAATGGTTATCAGGAAGCGGAGGATTTCGGCACTTAAGTGCACAGTTACCAGTTTATTGTGCTTCTACATACCTCCAGGAGGAAGGGGTTAGGTGAAAGGCACGAGAGGGCGACCAGATTCGGGGCGGCAGGCTCGGACACAGCCGGGGTCCCTAAGTCTTCACATATTGCATTTTGACCCCGGCGGGCCCCCACCCCAAAGCCTAACTCTCCCCACGGAAAGATCTGAGGGCCCGTCCCAACGAATAGTAGGACGCACTTCCTCAATGCAGAACCCACCGTTATACGACTCAACCGCCGTCCATTCGCCTGATCCTTCGACCCTGAAACACAATAAGAAAATCAAATGACAGGTAACGGGCAGGAAAATTTGCTGTATTATGTAATCCACAGCATCATTCGCTTATCAACCAGGAAAGTCCATAGAAATACCCAAGGTAAGAAGGCCTGGCCCAACGGTAATCGAACCTGCGAGCTTCACACTTTACCGTGGAGCCATTTCGCTGGGATTAAACGTTATTTACGATTGCTTCCGCAGTGGAGCGATCAGTTTAAGGACTCTCATTCCAAAGATACCGGTTTCGATTACCGGCTGAAACGTAGCCATTTTACTTTAATTAATTACCAGGCATGGCACTTTCCAATTAAAGCCAGAACGAGACGAAATTAGGTCGAACTGTTACCGAACTTCAAACAATGAGACGTCGTAGATAAGAAATCACTCCCCTTCCCTAGTGCAGACCGTTGGTGTGTGTCGACTACCCTCTAGACCGTGTTTTACCTGCCGTCAGTGACCCTTGGCCGCTTTTGTGTACTATTTGTGTACTATATATGTATTGATGATGGTTTGAGTGTTGCTAACTTAAAGACAAATGATTAATAATTCCTATGTCAGTTAATCACCTTCCCTATCTTGCGCAAGTTCTCGAAGTGTAAATGAGGGTGTGGAGGTAAGCGTGCTTCACGGTAAAGGCGAATTAAAATCTGATATTGAAAGCCCAACGTCAAAGAGTCAACAAAATCAAGCTATTGCTTCTATAATCAGAGAGCTCAAAGTGTAAATCCGACATATTCTAAGGGGAGCAGAGTGTGCGCCACGAATAAGAAATAGCGAATCCACAATAAATCCAATGATCGTTGGCAAATTCTTTTTTCAAGTATGGAAACTGGTTCGAATAACCACGGCATAGTTAGCACAAAGCGTGGACTAAAAAAAGTGTAACATCAAAACAAATTCATTTTAACATTATAAGAATTTCCAAAAAGACATTAGTTAATCGTTAAGAACACTGGTAAATTAAGTGTTATGCAACTAATTAAATATTTTAACGCAGTTAAAATTTCAACATTAAACTGTGAAATGTTTTGCAGATTAAAATATTTAAAAAAGAGGTTTGCTGTATCACACCAATAGAATTTGATGAAAGATACACTTTTAGATAACTGAAAGTCGATAATTACAGGAAAGCTACACGCTCGTTGCTGATGTACTATACAGCATATGGTTTTAGAAGGCACATGAGCTGAACCAATGCGTGAACACGGTGGCTGCACTGCTGCCAAGTGATGCGCCAGAGAGCGGAAGTTACGAGGAGGGAACGAAGAAAGAAACATTTGTCGTGTCACAAATTGCCAGAACGTAAACTTACGCTGCAAAGGATAATGATGATAACATTATAAACTGTAGGACTCAATATTAACGTACTTATTTACACGCACTTCCTCAGATGCCAATTCCTTAAAAACACTGTACACTTTAAAAATAATATTTCAGGCCTGAGAGCGGAGTACCTTACCCTTAGTACCTGCGCCATTGGTACCAGGCTTTGAAAGTAACATTGTTAATACTTCACTAAACACAATGTAAACATGTGAATTTTCTGCTTACTGTCACAGTTACACAAAGCACAATTTGCGTTACGGATTGGTCTTGAACCGAACTAAAGAATTGGCGCGCGACTGCAGTGATCCGTGGTCAGTCAATTTATGAACTAAATATACGCAATTCCTAACGACACTTCGTAGTATCTTACTCCGTAATTCTGCGTAATGAAAAGGAATAAAACACACAGGCAAGATTGGAAGATGCATACATTAGCATAAATACGGGAGTCAGTTGTTTATTCTCGAAGCAATAACTCGAGAACCATACGTCGTAAAAAAATGGCCTTTGTACAGACTGCCTCAAAATTTCTTGACGCATACACCAATACATATTAGAATGTCGAATTTCCAGTAATAATTTTGGGCGCATGAAAAAGAGAAATCTCTGTTGCTCACGCTTGTGCTGTGCTTTCCGAACTAGGTAACGCTACACGACTATGATAGGACAGTCACTCTAGGCGAGCCCTCTCTAGCTCCGCCTCATGTGCCTTCTAATACCATACGCCTTATAATATTTAGTTTTCATTAATTTGAGAAATACGTCTTGTACGCATTGGCATCCAGAGGTTTGACCAGATTACGATACACACTTCTATTAATACCTGTACTCCACCAGCGCAGCACGAAGCTGAATGATATCCTAGGGTTTTCTTGCGCATTGTCAGTTTTAATATGCGTTTGTACAATCACTCATAAAAGAACCTGGGGTCACGTTTCGAAACAAAGAGTCGCGTATGGGCTCTTTGGTCATCCCTAGCTGTTGGAGGGAGCAATAGTTTTGCGGGCTCAAAGGTCTTATCTACCAAAGTAGCAGGCGAGCGACCGGTTTTTGAATAACTGAGGGAGGATCAAGGAAGAAATAACTCTGCACCTTTAGCACACGGCATTTATGTAACTGTAATAAATATGTCAGACGACATGTTTGCTAATTTAATTAAGGATATTCATTGTTGCTAGAATGCTTCTTTTTTTCTAGCAATTATTACAAATATAGTGTGTTTAAATAGCGCTAAAATCGAATTAGATAGTGGTCATATTCGCTTTTTGCTCTTGACAAACAAATTTTATGAGCAAGACTTACATACTGATGGCAATAGTAATGGAAGTAGTTTAACAGCATACTACTCTAGGATTATATAGCACCCTAGCAGGTTAATAAGACAATTTTAACTTTCTAAGCTTGCATCAGTAGAAATACTATGAAGCATAGGATACACCTGAAAGCAATGTCTTGCTTACATTTGGTTATAACCAGCTATTCTATTGTAAATTAATGTTAATTGGTTTTTACCTGTAAAATGAAAGAGCTTCAATTAACTAAACAATTGTATCCTATACCTTTCAAATGCTGCAAAAAATTGATGATCAGAAAAACAAGCTTTCCTGTTTTAGATAGAATCCGGAAAGTAAGGGAAAAAAGAACAACAAACCCGTCAAATTTGAACCTCCGTACTTCAGTTTTAGAAGCCGGCACTTTACTAAAGCGCTATGTTACTGAGCTTAGGTTTCAATTAATGCATTTCACGTCCGGAAGACCTGCTTTTAGGCTATCTCAGGTGTTCGAAATTCACGTGCTAGAAACATCTCCTTCCGAGAACAAAGTCGATTTACTAGAAACGTCAGGATCCATAAATGTAATATTACGTATGTTCCCAAAATTCTCACCCCCTTCTGTTTTACTTCTTGTGCAGTAGGTATATATTTAGAAGCCACACGACCAAATTACGCTTTATATTGCTTGTTCACAGTTAAATTAAGGAAATAACATGCTTTAGTCTTTCGTTCAAACAGAATCCAGTTGTGCTTGCCTTTAATTCTTCCTTAATCTTCGTAGAATACGAAAAAAATATAAATAACAATAAATAATAACAATAACAATAAATAATAACAACAATAAATAATAATAATAACAATAAATAATAACAATAATAACAATAAATAATAACAATAATAATAAATAATAACAATAATAACAATAACAATAATAATAATAACAATAACAACAACAACAACAATAATAATAACAATAACAACAACAATAATAATAATAATAATAATAATAATAATAATAATAATAATAATAATAATAATAATAATAATAATAATAATAATAAAATAAAAATAATATAACAAGAATGAAAATAATAACAAGAATAAAAATTACAATAATAATTACAATAACAATAACAATAATAATAATAACAATAATAATAATAATAATAATAATAATAATAATAATAATAATAATAATAATAATAATAATAATAATAATAATAATAATAATAATAATAATAATAATAATAATAATAATATCATCATCATCATCATCATCATCATCATAAAAAAATCGGTACTAATGACGGAATTCGAACACATCTTTGGTTTACCATGCCCACACTTTGGCAGTGTGCTCTGTGGTGGCGCCTGTCGCAAGTGCAACCAAATCCATTAGATATGGCTACTGCTACCGCTTGTCTTTACACTGATAAGTAGGGCTAGGAAGTTCATGCATTTGCATGTTTTTTCATAGGGGTTAAAAGTGTATGCTTTTACATTATGTGCACGAATTACGGAATTTTCAGTTATTTGGACATGATTTTATGATGCATATAACTGCATATTTTTTTGATTTTTGATAAATACATATCATTTCAATAAACCCCTATATTGCATATTTTTAATGATTTTTATGGTTTTTTATTACTTTTTTCTATCTGGATAATATTTTTCATATTGGCAGTATTGCACATGATGATGCAACTCACGAAGCTTTCAGTATTATTGCCCCTATATTGCATATTTTAATGATTTTTATGCTTTTTTTTATTTTTTCATCTGTATAATATTTTTCATATTGGTAGCATTTCTGAGACAATGATCCTTTCCCATTGGTAGATAGGTTTGTGTCCAGTACGAAGATAATTTTTGTTAGATCTCCTAAAAGAGTTAAGTTGTTTAGATCAACAGCACCTAATATCCGACTTCCTCCTGCACCAGTGTTAACTCGATGGGGAACATGGGTCGATGCAGTTTTATATTATGCTGAGCACATAGAAATAGTCCAAGAGGTTGTTAATTCTTTGGACTCGAAAGATGCTTCATCAATAGAAACTGTGCAAAATATTCTGTCAAGCACTGGGTTAAAAAAGGATCTTGGTTGCATATCTGCCCATTTTGCTTTCTTACCAACAGCCATAACAGCTTTGGAAGCTGTAGGATCTCCTTTGCATGAATCACTTACTGTCTTTGAAAAAACATGTGAGTTCGGTTCCTGGTAGCATAGAACAAAAAGTGAAAGAGAAGGTGAATTATGTAATTTCAAAAAATTCTGGTTATAAACAGATGTGCGGTATTCGAGACATCCTCAAAAGAAAACCATGTCTCACCAAGAGACTTGACTCTCTGTCTGTCTCTGTCTCTCTCTCTCTCTCTCTCTCTCTGTGTGTGTGTGTGAAGCAGTTAGCATCATTTAAATATGCCCCGATAACATCTTGTGACGTGGAGAGAAGTTTTTCACGTTACAAAAGTGTTTTGCGAGACAACAGACGATGCTTTACAGTTGAAAATTTGTGCAGTGTTGGTTATGAACTGCAATTTAGCAGTTAATACTAGCAGCGGGACCACTTCTGCTTCAACCTCTGAGGAATAAGGTAACTTTATTTATTACTTATACTAACTCGTCTTGTCTACTGCAAAGGGGCATTGTTTTAATTAAATAGTGCATATTTCTTGGCATATTTTCAAGTTTTTAAGAGCATATTTGCATGCATATTTCAGTGTTTTTTAGGGCATGAACTTCCGAGCCCTACTGATAAGTTCTTTCCACTATTTCCGAGGAGGGACTTCCAATACGACAAAGCATAATAAACCAATTGGTTTAAGTCGAACACACAATGTAAGCGAGAAAGTATCAGCCGTGATAACATGGTAATGTGAAACAGGCAAAATTAAAACGAAATAATAACTGTGATACGTCGAGTATTATATACATAGACATAATATATTACGAGTATTATATAGATGTATACAAATAGTTGATAATGACAATCGAATCTTTGACAGCAGCAACTGTTATGCTATAAATGGAAACAGCATTCGCTTGAAACGTTTGCAAACTTCTACTAAGAAGCTTGGCATTATCTGTCACCCACACCATCAGCCAAAAAACGTCAATAGAAGTCATATAAATAGAGCAGTAGTAGCAGCAGCAGCAGCAGCAGTAGTAGTAGTAGTAGTAGCGGCAGCAGCAGTAGCAGTAGGAGTGGGAGTGGGAGTAGCAGTAACAGTAGCAGCAGCAGTAGTGGTAGTGGTAGCAGTACTAATAGAAACATACATTTAATAGAAAATCCATATGGCTTTCGTGTAATAGAATGATATTACATAGATACGCCAATTTATAGTTAAACGAACAAATATATGCTCCTAAACAGCACGAAGGCAATTTGTTACTCTTAAGTCGAAACAATGACGAACTTTATCCTCAGCTTTGAACACTCGAACTCTGCAATACTAATGCCAAACACTTGCCGTTACACCAGAATGAACTATAGATCGGCTGTGCTTAGTTTGTGCATTTGGTCTCTCTGGTACTCACCTCTTGCCTCTCATCACATCCATCGAAAGGGTGAACAAAGTTGTGCGTGATACGGCCCCTAGATACTTTGAGAGCCAGTACCATGCAAAGAGTGCCTTGCTAATAATCGAAAAAAATGTCAATTGTAAAATTCTAATGAAGACGCATTGATTAGCTGTTGCTAAGATTTAATTTGCTTTGCAAAAAAATGCAAATGTTGTAAATAGTTTAACGTCGGTAAAAACAAAGCAATCAATTAAATATAACCTGATTGCGTTGAATACAGTCGTTTGTAATGTAGATTTGAATAACCACATTGGGTACTGCAAATTTCAGTAGCGATTTTTAAAATTACTTTAAAACTTATGATTTAGGGAAAGGGTCTCAACAAGCGGTATTTTAACGACAAAAATGCATTTAGTGCTTACTCTAAAACTGTTACTGTAATACAGTGTTATAAAATTATGTTTTCACTTTCATGTAGTGACTACTTACCTAATTAAAAAAATAACAATGGCATAACAACATTTTATTATATTTATTTACTTTCTTAAGCGGTCTTCAAATAAAACACACGTTTGTAAATGAAAACAAGGAGGGAATGTTTTTGCCATTCAACTCAAACAACTGTCGACAGTTTCATAAATAAATGTCTAAAAGCCCCATTTATTTTATTGATACGTTGAAATAACACAATAAGCAGCAATATCTTCAGCGTCCGATGAAAATATTTCGGAAAATAATGTAGTCCGTAAAATAATAACGATGACAGAAATAGTGAAACCGGACTCAATTTTCATTTTGCGTATCTCTCTGAATTAATCTGGTAGATCTCGTAACTCCTGTTTACTGGGATTGACGGGAAAGAATAGCATTTAAATGGATACATCTTTTCAGGAACACGTTACACTTTACTAGAGGTTTTGTTGAATAGAACTCCGAGATGCCGCAAATAACCGGCAATTGGTAATTGGTAATTGACCGCGATGCTAAAGAGCCCGGCATTCACAAACATCCGTTGGAAAAGAAATAACATTTACATCACCGATCTTCCAGAGGGAACAGCCATTTGCACTGTGTTTTCCCTCAGGAAACGTTTGCAATCGGCTTGTCAAATCCTCTTATCCCCTTTAATCGGCGTTCGTTATAACCGCTACACGGATTTGGAAATAACTTGTGCTTATTTTCTTCAAAGCATTTCATAGCCTAATAATGTCCTTTACTTTTTATTTATTTCATTTACTTAGTAATCGGCGTCTTTACTTTACATCTTTCTTTGCTTAACTCCTAGTGTAGATATTTGTAATTATGCCTCTCTCAATTAAACAGCTGCGAGCTAAAAATAAACCAACATCATCGTACTTGCCGATACCCTGAAACTTTCCTTCGTCCAGCAAAGCCTAACAATAATGTTGGGATAACATGAACTTTGAATGTGTAATATTTTCAGTGCAGTAGATCTACAAAAATGACATTAAAATAATTGGGAATTCCACTTTATAAGAATTTTGAAGGCCTGGTAGCAGAACACAAAATCTTCCTGGTACCACAATAAGGACAAATTAAAGCAAAGAACACAGGCTATAGACAGATTTATAGTCCACATTTTATACTTAATAACTGAACTGTAAACAAAAACTGTCGCGTAAAATGGGAAAGTTTTAATCCGCGGCCAGGATGTAACGCGAATAGGATAAACAATTTACGTGATGGAGATGACCTTACTGCCGTGCCGTGGCCGAGTGGTTAGACCGTTTGACTCTCATCAAAGCGACCCCAGGCGTCCGCGTGTGGCATGTGTGGTAGACGCACCGGCGCAGGAGCGGGTTTTCCTGGCTTCTCCGGTTTCTCCCGCCGTCATTCCAGCAATTGCTCCACCATCAATTTTACTATAATCATTCACCATTTCATATCATTCATTTCCTCTCTCTCACACCAGGCTTCGGGCTGTTCCTTGGTATGTTCAACTCCGGTTATGAAGACCGCATATACTGGCCGGGAGTGCTCGGGGCACTGATCACGTCCCACTCTCCACCTCTGGATCCCACTCATGACGCCTGTAGAGGGCAGAGGTGGGGAATCCAGCGGCCGGGCGAAAGGCCAAGACTACACTCAAAGGGCCGTAGTGCCGCAGGACAGGACATGACTTCACAGTTCACTTTGTCTATTACTGAATGATCGCGCCCATTTACTGCAGATTACTAGAGGTCACCAGTAGTGCAACCAAAATTTAAACCCGCACACTGCGCATTTTGTCACAGCACCGTAAAGGGGGCCCATGATCGTGACGAGGGTAGACACACAGATAAGTCATACATAGTACCGTATATCAATTAACGCGGCACATTAGGTCTATAACTTTTAGATACAGTGCAGTACAATAAAATTTAATGTCCAACGTCAAAATCCGCAACACTTTGAATCTGCCTACAAAGCAGTCAAAATGCCTCATTGGCGGTCAAAACGGTCACCGCCCCCTACATTTTACGGGCAAATCCCAGAAGTTGGCATGCATGTGTCTGTGTGTATTGTGTGCATGCTTATATTTTTTATCATCACCATCATCATCACAGAAAAGCAAGGCAAGAGGAATTATGTGGGCAAAAGAAACCGAGTACTATACAGGATGGAAGGGAAGTCATTACATTCCTTCCAATATGTGCTTCATAGAAGCATTACAAACAAACAAAATCTAATGACATTTTGTTCTTTGATCAGCCGATTTCGAAAAAATAAATGGTTTTTGTTCCAAATTGGATGCGTAATTCCACAAGAATGTACGAAGATAACAGTTTGTTACTTGTAAGATGCATAGAGTAACTTACTTCTGACATAGCCTCGGTAGTGATTATGGGACATCACACAGAGTTTCGAAATAATTAATCACTTAAAAGACGGGAAGGAATACTCAGAATGGCTTTTTCAGACGTGAGGTATGTCGACAACGTTGCGTTAAAGTTGGTCAGGTTTCCGGATGTAAACAGGTCGAGCACTTTCCCGTTCCCCTAATGTTTTGGCAGGTAATGGTTGTGATTGGCCTAGGTTCGTACAGTAAACATAGGAGACGTTCGCGAGACGCGTGGTAGCAATAGTGTTTGTTTATGTGCTGAACCACTGAGTGACACACAATCTGTAGTGTCGGCAGCTGTTTTCGACCAAACGATCTCCGTAAGAAATGGTCAGAAACAAAAACGTAAGATACAGAATGTGTTCCAGATAGCGAGATCTATCACTGGTTTAAATTAACGTGATGACTTCCCTTCCACCCGGAATGAATCCTCTGGAGTTTTTCTTCTAGGGAGACGTGAAAAGCAGGATCTACAAAACAGCAACTACTGCCCTCGAATCTTTGAGAGAATGCATTTATCTGGCTGCGGAAGAAATACGGAACAATGAGGGTGCTTTTGTTAGAGTGCGACGTAATTGGTTAAAAAGGTGCGAGGCTTGCAGGTGCGCAAATGGTGGACATTTTGAACAACACCTGTGAAGTGGGTGAACCATTTGGTTCATTGCTTATTCTTTTGCTGTCACCTTAAAAATATCATTTGGTACGCTTTGTAAGAGCCTACAAATGTACCGTTGCGTTTACAAGACAGAGAGATGGTTTGGTTTATTAAATTATAGCAGTATCAGCTACGAAACTACTTAAGATTGATGTTGAAGGAAATGATAAACAATATCCTTAGATTGTGAGTTTAGGTTACATTATGCGTTACTGGAAAATTCAGATGTACTTATTTATTACGACGTAGCAGACACGGCATGGTCGTATGTTTACACTCACGAGCCGCGCGGCTCCGTGACGCGTATTTGTTTATGTACTGACCTAGTGAAAGTGAAACCTGCAGTGTTGCCAACTTGTTTCGATAAAACTAAAATATCTCCGTAGGAAATAGAGACAAAAACGTTAAGATACAAAATGTGTTCCAAATACCGAGATCTATCACTGGTTTAAATTAATGTAATGCCTTCCGTTCCAACCGAGTAGCAGCAGTGAACCAAATTGGTCAAGACCGTCATGTGGAAGTTGAAATGAGTAATTAAGCTAACTATATCAGATACTATTTATTTAATGTGTGCGTTGTTGATAACACTCAATAATGCCAAATTCCAAGTATATCTAAATTCTTATAAAATACAACTCAACTCACGTTAAAGGAATTCACGTCCATATGAACATTATGCCATTTGCCATGACGTTAATAATTGCATGTTCCAAAACGCCGTCTAGGGAATTTGCTTTTCGCATGTGCATCGCAAGAGCTCAACAGAATAATCAATATGATTGAGCGAAAGAATTGCGGCTGCCACCTTCTTTTGGAACTTGAAAGCATGAACGGTTCAAAGGACTCACATTACACTGCATTACATTACATTACATATATAACATTATACACGTACTAGTAACTGTTAAAGCAACGTTCAGAGTTTTACTTTTGATAATTGTTACACACTACAACGATGCGTTAGTGTAAATTTGTATGAGTTATTTTGGAATTCTGTAACGGTCTTGATCTATGGTTATTTTTGGTACAATTTGTCAAATTACTATTACCTAATTCACTCCTATCCTTTAATCCCTATAGGCTGGAGTGATTAATTCCTAGCACTATATCAAGGCCAAGTAAGCAGCTTATATAATGTGACAAGTTTTGCCATCGGTCCCCAAGATTACAAGCTTAAACATTATATTACAGACACACAGGACTTAGTTGGATACAATGTATTAGGAGTATCCACCTAACTTATTTCAGAGCATCCCTGTAATGCGTATCAAGATTTTCAAGGGCCTAACAGCGTTTATATTTACTGCTCAAACAAATTTAGCGTAATTTGTAATGCTATACAATGCTCATTTATTACATCCGTGGACCAAAAAGTTAGTCATGTCTGGAACGCATGCATACATACACACATACATGACAGATAGCCAGACATACCTACTTGTCGAAAACTGCACGTTATTTGGTACTCGTGGAGTTTTCCTCTGCCGTTAAAATAGCCTGGCGTTCCAGACATGACTTTTTTGTCCGCTGAGGTACATATGCTATCTGAAACACGCAGAAAAGTTATACAAATGGCATCTGTTTTAACATTAGAATCACCTGGAAGCTGGCTTTACAGTTCTAAAGTTGGTCAAACGTCTCTTCTCTGCGTCTATGTTAATGTTTGTAATTATTCTGAAAAAAATAAATAGAACGACTAAAGGTGTGGCATCCTTCTCAATACCGCTAGATACGACTATTCGTACGTAAATTGATTGGTAAATTGTGATTGTTGACGTTTCAAAGCCAACTTGAACGTTCTTCACGTTATTTCTTAACCTCAAGACTGTATCACTCCAAAATCAGATCTAGAAGAAAGAACTGAACAAACTTAATCGTAGTGGCTTCATACATATATTTGAGTTGTGTTTATTTTTCAACTCTACTTCGTCTTGATTGTAATCGGTTATTACAGGTAACCTGGTTGGTTGGTTGGCTGGCTGGCTGGCTGACTGCCTTTGATAACGAAGTTTCGACCGCTTCTTTTTATCCGCGGTGTTACTATTTAAAGCTTATTGGAGTGAAGGATTCTTTTAGTCTTCAAAGGAGTAAAGTTTTCTTTTCAAACGGGTGCCCTCAAGTCATTAAAATCCAGAACTTCGTAACTTCATCATTCTTCTCGGTGTTAGCTAAGGTTTCTGGTTCATTGATGGTGCTAAAGCGAAAGAGTTAAGACTTCGTTTCCAATAATGGAAGCCCACAGGCTACAAGTCACGCACTGGAAGTAAATAAGTGATATCCCCTACTCGTTTAAGTTCTTTAGTACGAGTACTCCATAAAATATTGGTATTTTGGCTTGAGGTTGTGATGTTCAAAGTTACGTTTCTGGCTTCAAAGGTTCAAAAAGTATGACTGTATGGTAAGTACTAAATGAACATACATTAAAATTAAAGCACACCCCAGAAAAATGGTTAACCCACATTTAATAATTATTTATTTCTAGATTTTTATATATCCCTAAATGACGTCTGATGTGATTAGTGTGACCATTCTGAGTCATTATATGTTCAAATTGATTGTTTTAGTAATGTTCAACGCGCGTTCTTAGTACATAGAACACGACGGTCAGTGGGATACTGATGATATATGAACAGCTATTGGGAACGGAAATTTGGGAACGCTTCAGACCCAAATTTAGAGTACCTCTGCAACCATTACCAAATTACGACGACTGAGAAAAACCTGGAAACAACCTAAAACAAGAACGGTTTCGGAGGGATTTTTCACATGTATAATATAACTTTAACAGGAGTCATTTAAAGCTACATTTGTACATAAACATACCTACACATACGAATACCGTAACTGGGCACCAAAGAGGTGACGCCGGGGCAATGTGTGTGACTCGAACTCGGAAGGCCCCCGGGTTCGATCCCCATCGACTGACCACTCTGACTTGTGTTGTTCTGTGCTTTCCTCTTGCCACTAAGCGAATGCTGGGGTGCGTTCTCTTCTACACGAGTTCCTTTCCTTTCATTTCTCATTTCCCTCCCTTGTCATCTTTCAGGATTGGTTGGTAGCGCGGTACGTTCCGGCAAACGCGGACAGATAGCACAGATCCTTACGCTCTGGAACCCCTTCCTTGGCCCTCCAGGAAATTGCTACCCACAAGGGTCGCCTCGTCGCCGTCGCCCTCTCCCTGGGTGGAGGAAATACTTTGGTTGTGCGCCAGGTGTCAATATTTGTAAATGTTAGGGACTTCTGTGCGTCTCTGGGCTTCGCTGGCTCCACTCCTGACTAGCCTACAGTCTCACTTCGCCCCATCCCTTCCCCCCTGAGGATAGTAGCCCGCAAAAGATCTATGCCGGAGTCCCGGTTGGTAGAGGTGTCCCCCCTCCGTTACTTCACAGACAGACAGACAGACAGACAGACAGATAGACACACACACACACACACACACACACACACACACACAAACACAGACACACACACAGAGACACGCTGTAACTGCGTTCTTCATTTCCACTTCTAGATAACTACCAAATAGTGGAATGCATTGAACCAAAATTATTTTTTTATTACTTCTATGCGTAAATGTTTCATCCAAAAACGACCTAACACAGTAATATAAAACTTGTATATAACGTTTAATGCAACGGGTTGTATGGTCTAGTATTATTTCCCCAAAAGGATGGATTACAAGAGATGTAAAGCCAAACTTCGCTTATTGCTGACCGTTGTATAACATTTTAGATATCGTAAGCTTACTGAATCCTTCTATGTCCTCATTTTCTCTCCCTCTTAATTTCTTTACCCTTCTTAGCCAAATTCGGCAAATTTCCCTATATCCCTGATAGTTGTTCTTCTCCTTCCATCTTTTACTGTAAGCATGTTTAGTGCTACAGAAAGTGCACTTTAACTGTCGCATTTTTCCCCATATTTCATTTCTTCAATTTCCTAACTCTTTTCATTCTACCAAGCAATGCTCCACATTTATTTCACCTCCACATAGTACACAGTACTTAGTTAATCCCTCCTCTCATTAGAGTCCCAGGCCTCAACCAGACTAAACCCTCTCCCCCCTGTCTGTCACATACAGGGAAGAAGGGAAGTCATTACATTCCTTCTAGTATGTGCTTCATAGAGGCATTGCAAACAAAAAAATCGTATAGCATTTTGTTCTTTGATCAGCCGATTTCGAAAAAATAAATGGTTTTTGTTCCAAATTGGAATGCATAATTCCACAAGGATGTACGAAGATAAAGTTTGTTACTTGAAAGAGTAATTTATTTCTGACATAGCTTCAGTGGTAATTATGAGACATCAGATACCGTTTCTAAATAATTAATCTCTTAAAAGACGTGAAGGAATACTACAAACGACTTTTTCAGACGCGAGTATGTCGACAACGTTGCGTTAAGGTTGATCAGAGACTTGACCTGGTTTCCGAATGTAAACATGTGAACACTTTCACTTTCGTCCTAATGTTTTGGCAGGTAACGGTTGTGCTTGGCCTACGTTCGTACAGTAAACCTAGAAGGAGACGAGTGGTAGCAGTAGTGTTTGTTTATGTACGGAACCAGTGAAAGTGGCGCGCGCGCGCGCACACACACACACACACACACACACACACACACAATCGGTAGTGTTGACAGCTTGTTTTCGACAAAACGATCTCCATAGCAAATGGTCAGAGACAAAAACCTAAGATAAAAAAATGTGCTCCAAATACCGAGATCTACCACTGGTTTAAATTAATGTAATGACTTCCCTTCCACCCGGTATGAATCCTCTGCATTTTTTCTTCTGGGGAGACTTGAAAAGCAGGGTCTACAAAACAGCAACTACTGCCCTCGAATCTTTGAGAGAATGCATTTATCTGGCTGCGGAAGAAATAGCAACAATGAGGGCGTTTTTGTTAAGAGTGCGACGTAATTGGTTAAAAAGGTGTAAGGCTTGCAGGTGCGCAAATGGTGAAAGTGAAGTGGGTGAACCATTTGGTTCTTTGCTTATTCTTTTGCTGTCACCTTAAAAATAGCATTTGGCACACTTTGTAAGAGCCTACAAATGTACCGTTGCGTTTATAAGATAGAGAGATGGTTTGGTTTATTAAATTATAGCAGTATCAGCTACGAAACGATTTATGTTTGATGTTGAAGGAAATGATGAATAGTACGCTTAGATTGAGAGTTTAGGTTACAGTATGCGTTACTGGAGAATTCATATGTACTTATTTATTACGACGTAGCAGACATGGCATGGTATGTCTTTATATTTACACTCATGAGCCGCGCGACTCCGTGACGCGTGTTTTTTTATGTTGACCTAGTGCAAGTGAAACCTGCAGTGTTGCCAGCTTGTTTCCAATAAAACTAAAATATCTCCGTAGGAAATGGTCAGAGACAAAAACGTAAGATACAAAATGTGTTCCGAATACCGAGATCTATCACTGGTTTAAATTAATGTAATGACTTTCCTTCCACCCTATATATCTGTACAATGTTCTCTTCCCCAATTTTTCTTCATATTTAAATATGTACTAATGATCACTTACTAAACAGGCTACCCCACGCCTCTTGGCAATCCGCATCCTCTGCCCTGTTTTTAACCATTAACCAAAATCCTTCTGCATTTCGTTCTCCTTATTGCCATATATCATCCATTCCCTATTTTCCCCAATGTCCTCCCTAATTCTGTCCACCAGCTACCTTTGCTAGACTTCTTTGTTCTAATCAAACTCTTAATATGTCGCCATCTTCTTTTCTTATACAACCGAACCAGTATTTTAAATATCTTTCTATGATTGTCCCTCTTCTACATGCGCTTCCTAGTTCAACTCTTGAGACTGCCTTCGGTGTCGATTTATTCAATCATAATAACTCTTCACAAAACATTTCATATGAATGTTCTACCTTATTTCATTTACTCCCCATAATTCCACCCCATAAGTCATTTTTGCTTCTACTATTGTTTCATATATTCTTTCGAGCCATTTTACCGACATGTCTGACAGTTTATATTTACAGTATCTTGCTACTGCCTCTTTTCAGGGCCATCTCCTTTCTATGTCCCCCCCCCCCCCCGATTATAACAATCGTATTCCTAGGTAGGCAAATTCCTTCACCACCTCAAGTTTTTGTTTATTTAAATACCACACTTCTTCTTTCCTTAGCTTATCTCCCTCTTTAAACACCACTATTTTTTTATTTCCCTACATTAATCCTTATCCCCCATACACAGTAATTATTTATTTCATTAATAGCTATTTGCAACCCCATAACTGTTACGGACCCAAATGCTAGATCATGTGTGTAACAATCCTGGTATTTCTTTATTCCTTATTGTTGGAAAATGGTGGTTGTTTTTCCCTACGGGTTTCTATATACGTACTCACCGTGAAATTGTTTAAAAGCGGGTGCCTATACGCTGGCCCTGAAATGTCATACTCTTTCCATAACATCGCCAGAAACAACGGAATGTGACAGCACCTCAAAAAATGACAATGTTGAAAGACTCAACGCAGTAGTAATGAATATTCATAATGACTGTTACCCCCCCCCCCTCCAAAAAAAAAACCTTTAAAATGAGCCTGCGTTTTTTGTAGTAAGTTTCGCCTACCTCCTGTGCTTTACTAGATATACAAAGTTAAACAGAACGCCTTACGAATGAAGATGCCACAGACTACTCCCAAAAAAGTGATTATACACACTTTCTTTGCCGTGTAAACATCTTAATTATGTGGTACTTTAAAAAAATCGTTAGCCAGTTTTGAGAAAATCAAAATAACCAAATATGTCCAATGTAAGGGGTAGTTTGGGTTCATAGAATTTTATTGAAAATATTTCTGTCACAGCTTCAGCAGATACTGAACTTAGATACGGATGTACGTGGGCACAGATCTTATTCATAAGATGTATTTTTCCCCCACGACGCCTAAAAATATGTATTGCCATTGAAATCTCGATATTAAATGTTTGGATGGAATGCTATAACTCCTCTACCCACAAGGTACGAGATATAGAAAATAACAAGGGTTGACAAAGACAGAATTAATATCAGAGGCTAAGGAGTTTGCGGTTTACTGGAGTACTTGCTTCCCACATTCCGAGCAATCGCCCACGTGCCACCTCAGAAGTGCAGGAATTTGACTTTGTACTTCAGAAATATTCGCCAAATATACAAACAGACGAACACTGGAAGCATACAGATCACAGCCACAGATCAACAACCGGGTTTTCCAGAGCTGTCAACTTTCCCAGGGAGTTTTCACAATTCTAAAATACATCATTTGAACCCGGATTTCCTGTAATTACATATTTTGTTCCTGTATATGCCAGTTATAGGAAAAGCTAACATGTTGAAGAATTACACTGGAAGAACTCTATTTTCAGAATTTTAAATTACATATTTTTAGGTATGATACATATCTCGCATCATACTACATAATTTTACGTATGTTAATATTATTGTGCAGTTGTTATACATTTTCGTCAATCTCATACATTTTCGTTACAAAGTAAGAAAGGAAAAATTATAAGTTTCATTATTGTGCTTCTCGTACATTGTCGCCACTCCCACACATTTCCATTGCATTCAAAGTTAAATTACACGAGTTCGATGAGGACAACATGACTCGTTTTAAACGTTTTTCTTCCTAGACTTGTTCTCAAACGCTTCACAATTTGTAACAATCAGTTGCATTTAAGTTAGCCGTGGTTGCGTCCTTGTCATCAGAACTGAAAACCTGGATTTCTATTGACAGTGCTTTAATTAATGATGGCAAAATAGTCCTGGGCAAAAGTTATAAAAATGTAGGGTGCACGATGAAATCTCAAACTGAACATGTAGAAAGCAAACTACATATTGGGAATAAACAGCGTGTTTCTTCAAAGAAACACACTTGCAGGGGCAGCCTACATAGTCTAACAGTGGATTTTACAAAGAAGTGTGCATGGCATTGGTTACAGCGATCAAATTTCAGGAACATCAATTTAAACATTTCTTACAGAAACACTGCAACCGCAACATTCACGACGAGTACACTCTTAGGAAGAATTACTTGAACTCTTGTTATATTGGCATATTTGAAAAAATCATGACTGACTTGGGAAAATCTGCTAGATATATGGATTTCTGCTGATGAGACCACGGATGATGTAGGCCGTTTCGTCGCTTATCTTACAGTGGGCAAGTTGGACTCGGAACCGTATTTAATTTATGTGAACCTTTGGAGGCAACAAGCACTTCAACAAGTGTTAGATACATTAATGATGAGCTTAAGGTACTATGGCCAGATGGCGTAAAAGAGGACAGATGCACACAGATGAAGCTCCATATATGTTGAAAGTGGGTAACTCCCTTAATGTATTTTGTCCACATTTAGTGTGTTACGTGTGCGGCTCATACATTGCAACGAGTGGTACCTGGTGTACCTCTGCCTCCGGAGCCAGTGATAATAAGGTGGACAATATGGACTGAAGCTGTGATTTTCTAAAGTAAGCACTTCGAAGCTGTAAAGTCAGTGATGTAGAACGTTTCTTCTGATCAGTAGTGTAGCGTGACTATCAGACTCGGGTATGTATCCCAACAAGTATTGTAAAATTCGTTAAAATATGATCCAATTTAAACAGAATTGCCCTTCGGAGTTTTCATCTTTTATAATTTTCTGAAAGAAATATTCGATAATACTGAGGACATGATTCAAAAGAGAATCTCTTTTTCTGTCAGAACTTATTTCTGTAAATCAAATAAACCTCTCTGCAATACTTCCATCAACATTTAGTAACAAACGGTACAGAGTAGTTCTTCACTATTCATGCCAGGAGTTTCATTCAGCAGCAATGAAACATAGAAGATATCAGAAATGTCTTTCTTAATTTCGTGTGTTATGGCGGCACTCACACTTGATATTAAGTCGTTCTGAATATCAGGTAAAGTTGTACGAAAAAACAGTCTATTTTTCCAAGTGCACTTTCAGAGAGGTGCCATATATTGTAATTCATTTAAACATTCAATAGAATTGCCTCTGTTTGAAGATCCTTCATTCTTATTGTGACCATGAAAAGCAAATGCGTTTTCCCAGAAAACACAGCTCGTACAAAATGAGAAAGTAATGCTGTTCTTTTTCCCTTCATTGTTATGCTGTTCAACTGAGAGCTTATACTAATTATTCAATGAAAATTCTATTCCTGGATTTATTCCAAATATTTCTAGTTGTTTTTCGCATATTATGTGATTACAAGAGTAGTCGTGTTTTATGGTTGCCTCATAAATGTTATTTAAATCTTCATAACCGCTAGAATTCCAAGCTCACTTTTCTTTTGAAAGAAAGATAAACAAAATATATGTTTAAAGTTCGTATTACGATACAGCTAGGACTCATTTTCAAAAACGTTGATGCTGAAATGCCGTATACATTTTTTAATGTTCGTCGTAATACAGAGTGCGCGCTTTGGAAGGTCTGCTTTAATTACAAATTGCTTTTTAGAGAAAGTTTATTGTTTGGAAGCTTCTTACACTCAGTTTGTCGACCACACAACAGTTTATTTTGAGTTTCGTTGCAACAACGATACGGAAACGTGGTTTTGTTTACTGCTGTGGCTCCGATTAATTTCGCGACCTCTCGGATGCGATCTGCCTGGTTACAATACCTATGTCCCAGAATCCACGCAAATCTTAATCTACATTTTGCTTTAATAAGTAACCAAATGTCCAAACCATGCTCAAATGTCCACAGCTGAAGAGCACACATACAAAAGGCAAAACAGATCACGAATTACTCCCTATTCACGACCTTAAATGCAATAATGTGAGTGCTATTCTTACCACGAGATGAGATCTTACATACCACATACCTTGGCTCAGGCGCACAACACCAGCTTCCTCTAGCTGACGATAGATGCCGTGGACTCAAGCTTTGTTTCCCAACATAATGCTGCAGAGTGGCGCGAATTCAAATCATGTTTACGAAAGCTTGATTTGAACGATTATGAACGATTATGATTGATTTTAACGATGTTATAATGAACACCAATTTGGCAATCAGTTTGAGGAGAATTACGGGTATGCAATACATCTCTCACATTGATTGACGCTACGGCCCTGCTTCTGATCCTGATAAGCGAGTCCTTGTCAACATTCAACAGTTCAGTTTCACGCATCACAGGGCACTTCACGATAGTATTACGGAACTGATGACTTCAAGTATGCCTGTAGGAATGCTGGAAGATGCAGTTCAGGTCAGTGCTGTACCAGGTCAAGTGAGTGGTATAGTTTCCATTAAACTGCCACCTGTACTGAATAAAAAGCCTGGATATTCAAATCTTGTTTTGACTCGCATATTTAATGGTGAAACTGTAGAACCTTCTGAGAATATTATTCCTAGCACAATCCCTCTGTATTAATACGCACTGTTGACTTCTTGCTAAGTTGAGCGATCTGTTTGTAAAAACATATTGCCAGACTGCATGACAACAGAACATTTGGAAAAGTATATTATAATAATTGGGCATCTTGTTCAAATGTGGCAAGCGCTTGAATGGGAGACACGTATACTTCAGTATCTTGTAACAGAAGTGAACCCATTAACAATTAACATGAAGATTTGTCTAGCCTACCTGTGTACTTCTATATTGTACAAAAAATGGATTTTACATATAAGTGCTTTATACATATTTATTTACATATTTCACAAATTTTTGTTACGTATTTATGTACCTATTTCTTATTTGATATTAAGTACATAAAATCCGGGCCCTAATTATTATAAATAGAGCGCGCAGCCGTGAGCAGTCACACGCGATACAGGTTAGTTGGGCACGGAGAATGAATGGCGTAACCGGTACCGCGCAGCCTCATATACGCACGCGCATCAGCAGACGCCAACAGCTGTGTACCTGCGAGAGAGCAACAGTAGAACCCATATGCACTAAACTTGCACACTTATATGCCCTCTAATTATAGTCTGTCTCAAACTAGAAAGATCCTGTTGTAAACATACGGGATGGGAGAAACAGATACACAAAGACACCCTAACGGAGCGGTGCTCAACCGAGGCAAGTTAGGGGAGGTTGAAATCACCTCCTTCTATCGCTGGGACAGAATGACGCATTTATCCGTGGTCACTGAGTTCCAGTGGCGGCGTCATTCTTCTGTACAGGAAATCAAAGGCGTGCACATTCTTATTCTACTCCTGATTAACCCACGATGTTTGTGAGGTATACTTTTTGGGCACGATGTAGTTCATTTTTGAAAACGTTTGATCGCAGAAGCAGGGCAGAGACCTAAACAATTCCCATTCTTCTTCCTCAGAACATTTTACGGTCGTAGGATTCTGCAATGCAAATAGTTTCATATTTTCTAGCTCTTGTGAAGCCTCACTACATGGCAACATCAAAAGTGCAAAATAATTGGATTTTGGTTTCAAATGTTTTTAAGTCTTCAAATTGTGAAGAGAATGTGTCGTGCAATTGCTTCAAAAGTTCATCGTATTTTTCCAGGTGAATAACGTTTATCGTGAACACGGAACGTGAGCAAGGGACATTGAATAAAACTGCAACTACCAGTCTTACAAATTATCATTTTCGTCTCAAAAACAAAAATATTCGCCCTCCCATCCAATGCATGTACTACAATACTCCGCGCCATCCGCTTCTGACTACTAGGTTTGGCTCTCCTTGCCTTGGTCAGTGGAGGGGGGGGTGGGGGGGGGGAAATAACGTGTAAGGGAAGCGAGCGTGTGCTCGCTTGTTGAGCACACCCGGAACTCTTAGACCGCCGATTAATGGAAAGAATTTCATGGTTAAATCTTGCATTTTTTTTTTTTTATCGTGCAATAACCGCCCCTCTGAACAGCGGTCTAAGAGCGTTGCGTCACTGTGTCTGTCTGTCTCCCTCTTTCCTCCCAACAGAATCGTTCTAGTTTGACACAGATTATAACAAGAATCCCAAGTGTTTGTTCCCACAATGCTATATGAATTCTACAAGTGTGTTTAATGCGTTTTCAGGTATCTCAAAATCCAAACTCAGCGGTAGGGCACTATTAGGGACAACCGAAGATTGTGATACGTATTTCTTCACATCTGATTCGACTCTGCAATATGACAACTAGGGTTGCCAACTTTAACCGGAGCCAAAACTGGATAACCCAAGGGGGTATTATTATTAGTGGTGGTGGTCGTCGTCGTCGCCGTCGCCGTCGCCGTCGCCGTAGTCGTAGTATTAGTATTATTAGTAGTAGTATTATTAGTAGTATTATTAGCATTAGTATTAATAATACTATTATTATTATTATTATTATTATTATTATTATTATTATTATTATTATTATTATTATTATTATTATTATTATTATTATTATTATTATTATTATTATTATTAACATTCACAACACATTACACAAATACATTAAAGCTGCTACAACAGGCAGCATGCATTTATTTAACAAGATACTGTTAATGTTGCGAATCCAGCCATTTCTGTAAGCCTCTAGCTTATTTGCTAGTTATATTTTGAAGTTATACTTCGATTCTGACTTCAAAGCTTTAACAAGTTCCTTCCCGTTGTCGGATTTGACACATTTAGCAAATTCAGCACATTTCATACGGTAGTTAATTCAAAATAGTTCGGCTTTCATCATTTCCACTTTCAGTCTGTCTGTTTCATTGCTCCAGATATTTAGCATCATACTGAAAATCCGCTCTACAAACCCATTGGACGGTGGCACAGCCACGACAAAATACTTCACTATATCAATTAGTCGCGTTCAGCAATGACTGTACTTGGCGCGTTTATTTGTTCCACAAGAGGACAAAGAGACTTTATTTTTATTACATCGTGGTGTCCATTGTCGTCAAGTCACTTGAAGACCGCTCCAATAAGGACACTTTTAAAAAATGAAATTAATAAATATGAATTTAGCCTAACTTAAGGGGGCCCAAAATCGACCGGACCCCACAGTTTTATTTAAAAACAGGACTGCCCAGTCGAAAATCGGACAGTTGCAATGCTAATGACAACGAGAGCAATTTGAGTTTGAATGAATTCATTTCTTCTATATTAAATATAAATTTACGTGTCTTACACGGGTTTATAAATCTAGCATAACAAAAGTTTGGCTCTCTCATACATTAACTCATGGTTTTGTGTATACAATATAGCTCTAAATTGAATGTCCTCTTGCTCATTTCTTAAGCTCCTTATCCACCTATGTCTTAGTGTTAAAAAAGTGTTCCTATTACGTTAATCTTTGACGATATATGCAAAAGTAAGTTTTCTTGTTTATGGAGAGATTAGTGTACTATGTTTTCTGTAATGATCTTAGTCTTGTGTGATGTGCAAGCAACCTTTTCACCTTCAATTGTTAAACACTTGGTCAACACTACCAGGCGTGACTAATGTATCAGCACTTCGCAGAGCTCGCCCGGTCGAACTTCTTACTACTTTTGAACACTTGAGAGTCATTAGCTTTGTTTTTGGGTAAATATCTCTATTATTCGCTTTCATTGAAAAAATCAATGTGATGTTCTGCAGAAAGTGAAGTGAAAATATAATTTCTCTCCTATTTTCAAACTTCCTCGTTTGCAATCGGACATATACCACAATTGTATCGCAATATACTACAGTATGCAAATCTTCGAGCCTTTCGTAATGTAGCATTACTTTGTCCCTCGCTAGTTTTCTTCAATAATAAAGCTCTTATCCATTTCGCGTGGAGGGACGATTAAGGATACCGCACGTACATTAAGATTTTTGTTGTTGCAGGTTTATTTAATGATGCGGTATCCAGTGAGCTAGACTTCGGCGTCGTGCGGCATTGATGCTACAGAGATGAAGAATATGACGTTGCAATGTGGGGATGCGCTCTTACTGCGATATTAGAATTATAGCTTCATTTTGCATTTTATAAGGAAGCGAAGAAGTGGGGCAATATGACGGATGTCACAATGTAAAAGAGAGGCAATTTTCAAAGGGCCGCGTACAAAATGCGAGCAAAGGTGTGAATAAAAGGAAGACGAGTGGTGGTAGTTTCGAGGACATTGAAAAAGATGTGATAGGCATCGCCAAACTGGCCACACTCTCAGCAGGCTGTATATCGTTTTCCTACCATAAATAAATATGCCGGAGTGGGTGCTACGCCGAACTGAACTTCGCTTCAAGGAAGATAGCGTCTGTTTGTAAACTGCCGATTAAAAACCAAAGTGGTGGTAGAGATCCCGGAATGTGTAAGTATGTATCGATATAATGAAGAAGATGGTGTTGGACGTCATGGATACGTATGCCTGGGGGAGTTGAACTATTGGCAGCTGATTTCGCTACAGTATCCTCATATTCACTGCCTGTTAAGTTGGAATGGCTGGGGATCCAAAGCATGTGTACAGTGTTACGACATTGAGATAACTAATCTATTTCGTGAAAACTTAACATTTCCCACCAATCTAGAGTGGACTGTATTTGGAACCTAGTAAGTATTCGTATGGCACTGCTAGAGTTAATACAGAGGAGGATGGCGGAATGAGAGGTGTTGCGTACAGGGCTACATAGATGGCGTAAATATCTGCAGAATAGTAAGAAAAGTGAGGTGGAAGTGTGTATAAGACATTGGTACCGTGGTTTGATTGAAATAGGCAGCACCCTCCTTGAGGGGAGAGGGAGCCATCGGTATAAATAATTTGAGGCGGCGCAAGAAAAGATTGGGAAAACTGTTCTAGAAAATACAGAAACTGGATGTTGGTAGCAGTACCATGTTTTTGCAAATTAGAGGGAGTAAGTTACGCTTTAGGGAGAAGTTGATCATACTTGAGACAGTATAGGGGAGGCCGCCCTTGGGTCAACCCCCCTCCAGGATCTCTTTGAAAGTCTGAAATAGCCTTAAATATCCGGTGTCTGCATCCTCGATCCTATTTTGCAACTTAAATGGGTTTCAAGGCCTAGTTGGAGTTGGAGTTTAGAAAATAGCGGCGTCTCGGTGAAGAAAAAGGGTTTCGTTATAAAACGAATGGTAAGCACTACCTGTCGTTCGGGAAATCTCGGTATCGCCAGTTCATCGAATACTTTTCTAGTAGCCAGTTCGCCGCCTACCCCTAAAATGAGTTTACCGATTTGGTAAAGTACAGAGCTTACCGGATAGGCAGTGACAGCGATGGCTCTATGGTCCAGTTTCGATTGACAGAGCGCGTGAAAGATGACATGGAGGCAACGGGGATGGGCTCCCCAATGTCGACCTTAAATATATTTAAAAACGGGAAGAGTTGCTCTAAGAGTGGATTCAAGATAACTGGCATAGCTTTGCCAGGATAGGCTATGGTCGAATATATAAGCCTGCAAATTTGGCTATTAATATGAGAGGTAGGGGATGTCATAAAGCTGCATCGGTGTGCACAGAATCGGTCTGCCGCATTTAAAGAAAATAGATTGTCTTTTATCGACATTAAGTTGTAACCCTAATCGTAGAAGGGTCTGCATTAATAAATCTACGTCTTGTTGTAGAATGGAAATCGTGAACTGGATTTCCTGAATCGTCGCTGGGGAATAAAGGAGGATATCGAATGTTTAAAGATAATAATCCTCTAAATAACCGGGTAGACGGTAGAGGATATCTGGTGATGAATGAAAGAAATGGTTGAAATTGTATTCAGTTATATGATACAAATTTTCCACTGCACATCGACTGAGCGCCACTTATAATGACAACGCTGAACCAATCACGTCCGTCGGACTCTTAAGTTTATATATATAAAAAGATAGTGACAGTGAAGTGTTAGAATAGTCTTACATGTAACTGATTGTGACAGTCATGAGAAAGAATAGTTTTATACGTATACAACTGCTTGTGAAAGTTTAGTATTTTTAGTATGTTTTATGTGTATTATTTTAAATATGTGTAATTCTGTTTGTTTATTTGTCATTTTGATTATTACATTTTGCATTTTATATAATTATGCACGAGCGTATTTGAGCTGTAGTGTGGAGTTTCATAAGTTTCAAATATTTTCTAAATTTAGAGATTAAAATGTTTTCTTAATATATATTTGATTCTGAATTTGATGCTATATTTTAATTTTATTAAATAAATTTAAATGTTTTGAAGTTTTAGTATAATGAGAAATTTGAAGGATTTGTTGTTTATTTTGGAGGTTTGAAGATAATTTGTATTTTTGAGTTATCTAATTAAGGTTCAGAAGATTTTAAATTTTGCATTGTATTTATTTATTTATTTATTTATTTATTTATTTATTTATTTATTTATTTATTTATTTATTTATTTATTTATTTATTTATTTATTTATTTATTTATTTATTTATTTATTTATTTATTTATTTATTTATTTATTTATTTATTTATTTATTTATTTATTTATTTATTTATTTATTTATTTATTTATTTATTTATTTATTTATTTATTTATTTATTTATTTATTTATTTATATTTGTCATTCTGAGACTCGAGAACAATTTCAAATGTTAAATCTGACAAAATGGATGTTTGAGGATGGGGTAATTGGAGCTTTACTATTTTAGGTTTCTAAGGTGGTGATTCTAATTAAATTATGTATACCTACATTTTACCCCCATCTTTGGTACTGATCGTTTAGGAAACACCTGCAGTTGTTATTTTAAATTTCCTCATACTGACGAGGCTTTCTGTAAAACGATAAAAGCAATTTTTTGTTCATAATTGGCTGAGCCATGGCTAAAATATCGACTTGTTTTGCAAACAGCTGACTTGCTTCTTCAGCCTCCGGCATGTTATTAGCAAAGTCAATAAGTTCAGCCAAAAATTAATGAGGTGGACGAGCTATAGCGTTGCTGGTTGTAGTACGGGTTCAATCCCTGGTAGCGGAATTGGATTTTTCCCATGCTGTGAAGTCCCTATGGTGAGAATTCGGCCTCGTCATATATTGGGTATATATCTGGTATATATCCCTGATCAAGTGCAGAAAGGATTCAGCATGAGGACCGTAAGCCCCCCCCCCCCCCCCCAAGATACCATATACCCATAATACGTTGGATGCATAGAGGTAGGAAATGCAGCAGTCGTGAATCTCGGACTTTTGCGCCATTGGATTAAGATTTGTTAGTGTATGTGCATTACGAATGAACATTTTTACTTATTTTTCATGTGAGTTTAAAACTCTGGTCTGCAGAGATTGTGGTTAATGTGATGGAACAAGGCTCAAATGAGACCGGAGTACATTGAAGTACGAGTTACTGAGGATAAGCGAAAAGTAGGGAAGAAAACTTATTCGCACAACTCATCCCAAACGAGATTTGTAATCGGGCCCTGGGGTGTAGATGGACACGCCACTCTAGACCATAGATATGGGCTAAGTCAACAACACCGACCAGCGCAAACTGTTCAAAGCTCATTCAAGTTTAGGTCGAACAGAAATGATTGTTTTCATTGCTATTCGAACACTGCAATTTTGGCGTACAAATGCACAAAAGGGGATATCCATAAGCGACCACTAGACTTGTGGAAAATTAGTAACCACAGTAAATCTACAGATGAAGTACTCCAGATGATAAATGAGATAAAACTCAAAATGTTTCACGTTTATTGCAATCAAGCATGCAGTAAATACACCATTGTATTGCCTATTAACTGGTGTTTTAGCCAAGCAGACGTTGTTGACTGGGTGGCGCATTGCATTAACGAGAATATACAGGAATATGCAGTATATTATTCACGACTTCATGAATCTACAACTCCATAATTTTACAGATATTTTATGAGGTTCTGCCACACTAAGCAGGTACATGTAATTTCATTTTGTATATATCACACATAACGTTGAAAATGGGAGCTTTTTTCCATACATTACAAATCTTGAAGCGAAAAATGATGAAAATCACCACAAAACAAAAGCTGTTCCTATTGTTCACAATGAAAAAATCTGATGTGTTGCACTCACGTGACTTTCTCTGCTCTTGTCCTAACCATTCTTACAGACTCTTATTCCTGTATCTTCTTCGTGTTAGTTGAAATAAACATTTGCAGAAATCCTATCATCTTGTAGGTAGACGGAGAATATGGGAATACAGTAGGCTTTGAGTAATAAATCTTTTAAAGCTTTCAAATTCCGTTTTCTTTGCAGGTTTAATAATAATCCCTAGGGCGTCTCCCTATGCAGAGGTTACCCTCATCGCTCGGCCGCTGCGTCCTCCAGCCGCAGCCAAGGCCACGAAGGAGTGCCCTTTGCACGTTTAACATATAAAAAAATGAATATGCTCAGTTTGACAGAAGTGTAAGTTTTCCAAAACTCGCGCAAATAAGGCATATCTCCGAAATGGTTCACTCTACAAAAAACTTATTTAGATTTAAATTGTGGAATTTAGCAATATCTACATTTTTGTATAGTAAGATTTGGTCTACCTCTTACGGTTTACCAGTTATACAAAAATGTTATCCAGAGTAAATGGGACTACATCGGCTATAGCCAGAAAATTCAAAATACACACATTTGTCATTAAAAATCTCAAACATTGGCATTTTAATCAAAATCGTTAGAGCCATTTTCAAGAAAATCAAAATTTTCCATGTAAAGGGTAGTTTAGGATGGAGCAATTTTCTTAAAAATCGTTCGTGTAGCATCCTTGAAAGACATTAAACTTAAATACCAACTTTGGTTTTTAACCGACTTTTGATTTTTGAGTTATGCTGTCCACAGACTAACATACACATGCGCGCGCGGAACTTTTTCTAAAAATGCTCTTTTTGGATTCAGGGGGCCTTAAAACATATTTCCGGTGAAATATCGGCATCGAATTTTTGGGTGGAATACAATAGTTCCTCTACTGTACTATATGTAGTAGAGAAAGTTAAAAAAAAAAAACATAAGCATGACGGTATGCATTGCAGTGGAACCGTTCACAATGAATCACGCATACACAAAAGTAGACATTGAATTTAAGGTTAACATAGAAGCATGCAAAGTCCAAGCTTTCAGGTTTATGTCTAAGTCAAACATATGAAACTAGACAATCAGAGAGCGATTTCTATCACGTTGCAACTTTAACATCCCAAAGCAGGTTTGCCATTGCCACGTGTTGACTTGTAAACTACCTTTCTGTGTAGGAACACGAGCCTACATCTCTATAAACATCGCAGCAAAACAAATTGTGATTGTAGATGGTGCTTCTTTAGGAGTTTAATGTTCTTTAACCTTATTCATTTTGACACATGCAGATAGCCTCCTTTGTGCACTGCAGGTGGTCGCTTCGCGTAATTGAACTGCGTAATAATTGTGTCAACGTTTTCATTGTTGGTCTTTTTGAGAAACAATGAAATGTCAAGGTGCTCATAAAGTACCCCACCCCCATCGGTAAAATGTGATTCGTGTAAAACAGTAAAAAAAAAAAAAAAAATAGTTAATGTTAAATATTACCTTTATAAACATAACAGGATATAATGGCAAATTTTATGATACATTTGTTTCAAAAATTGCTCAGACATTTTGTTACCAGTGGTGGTGATAAAGTAACCCCCCCCCCTCGCTGGTAGTATAAGTTCTGTAATAAGGGTTGGAATTGCTAGGATTAAGGCTTATGCTCCCCATCTAACACAAGATCTGGACCGTAACCGAGGTACCATTCGTGTTTTGTTTACTTGCTTTTATTCCATGTTTAAATAAAAATTATGTAAGTTAGTTCCTTCTTTTCTATTAAATGCTTAAGGGAAGATTGAACATAGAAGTGGCCAAAGTAGGATATGTCTTTTGCATTTCCTGTACGAGTACCATTCATATTGGTGTAAAAGATCTGCGTATTGAAACAAATTTTGTTTTCATAACCATAAATGACAATACTTCAACGTATCTTCTTTTCCCAGGAGATCGCACAAAACTTTGCACGTAATTACAGGTAAAATTAAACACAACATTTATCAGTGAATGCAATCAAAACGCGTAGCTTTGCCTGAGTTATTGCATTAAATGTGAAGTTTTTTCTCCTCTATCTACCACTTTCTCGTTGTATTTCAATTCCCCCTTTTACTTCCTTCTCTCCTTTCCTCTTCCCTCCTCCTCTTCATCACCCTCATCCTTTCTTTTCTTATGTAATTTAGATTAACGTGATGTTTCGAAAACCGGAAATAAAACTTTTTTGGGGTGTTGATAAAAGTGTAAGTGAAACGTTTAAAGAACTTGTACTTGTGTCTTATGCTTACTATGCAAAAGGGCCTACATGGTTTCTCCTGGCAGCTGGTTTATGTACAGGAATTATAGTAACAACAAATTGGTATAGCTCCTTAAATTCGGAATGTAACTAGCGCCAAATATAAGCCTATGTAAATTTTTGGTTTGGTTTGGTTTAAGGGCGCTCAACTTCTAAAGCCTATGTAAAGCACTAAATAAGCGAGATAATTGTTAACCATTAGAACCCCTCTTTGGGAAAATCTATGAATATGTCATATAAATTATGTTCTAATTGGGGTCTAAGCTGCGTCGTACACTAAGTTTCAAAGCCAAACAACAGACACACACAATTTAAACATTGCGATTTTTGACTTAAGGTTAACACCAATTATTCAACAAAAAACGGAAACTTAGCATAAAATTTCGGTCTCAGTTTCATTAGATAGCCCTATATATACATATAATTCATAATGATGGTAAGTTGTTTAAAATTATATACATTTATATTTTGAATTTTTTCTTGGAAATATATATTTCATATTCAAATTACGCCAAAGGGATCTTCTTTTGTTAAATTAAAATGCAATACTTCTAACATGTGTAGCAAAATGCCTCAATGTTCTTTTATTCTAGTTTATGAGAAAAAGCACATCCAGGAGTTGCTGTCCTTGGTTCCGAAACACGAAAAGTTAGTGAAGTGTATTCCACTACAACAGAACTATTCAAGCAACTGAATGGGTCATGCAGGTAATATGCAGAAATTCAATTAGTGGTTCAATATTTGGATATATTTATTTGAATGACAAAAGTCAGATTTCGGTAATTTTAAGTCCCTGACCTGCCTCAAATAAAATTATTTCTTCGTTTATTGTATTTCTTAAAATATTAATAAGAAAATACACAGTATGTATCTGTTTTACTTCCTTTTCCTCTTATTTTTGAGTGTTTAAATATGTGAACATTTTATTTTATACCTAGTAGTTAATAATTAACTATCTACAAATTTTCATTTAAATTTAATAAGTTATTTATTTCGTCCTTTATCTAATTCAAAAATAAAAATATAAAGCGTATGTGCATGGGTTGTAATCGCTGTCCTTACATCCTATTTTCCTAAAACACGAAACTAAATAGCTGAAAAGTGTACTAACATTACCGAAATTAAACCCGGCCGCCTAATCAATTCGCTGCGCATTCAGCTGTGGAGCAACTGCGATATGCACGAACTTTCTTTCCACCTGCAGGGAATTTGTACATTTTCCAGTCTTCTCTTTCCAAAGAATTGTTCGAGAAGTGGTGCTATTTTAGAGTATATAGGTATAGAACTCTTTCACGTTTAAAGGATGGCATCTGCACTCCTATATTTGGCGACAAAGTCGAAGTGCATCGCTTTAAAAGATACACCAAGTGGTCGTCGCGTAACCTATTGCGATACAGACTTTTAATATAGTTCAATGTGGAGAAACTCTGTATATGTAGAGCTATACTCACTCTTCTTGCAAATGCTTCTCTCTCTATCTACATTTTAATCGGCATAAATCTTTTCAGAAATGATCTTAATGTTAATTTTCTTGTAGGTGCAAGGGAAATATGGGAATAGAGTAGGCTTTCAGTGACAGTGAAATATTTTAAGAGTTGGTTGATATGCGATGCCTTTGAAATTCCGTCATCTTTGCAAAGCCAACATATAGAACACGAATAACATATTCCTATTTGAAAACTATTAGCAAATTCAAACAAATAATAAAGAATATCTCGGAAATGGTTCACTCAAAAGAAAAACGAAATATTTGACATAAATTGTGTTTTTTAACGAGATCCACATGTTGTATTTAGTAAGCCTTTGTCTGCCTCATACGTTTACCATTTATGCAAAAATCATCCGAATGAAGAGGTCTTCTGAGGACATTTACAGGAAATTCAAGGTATGACTTAGAAACGGCCATGGAGTCGCCTGTTTGTGTCCGTCTCTGGATACTAATTGTCTGTCCCTCCGACTGAAGGAGTGGAGTGAGGTATAGCCGCTCATTACGTAAGCGTCCCCAAAGAGATAGGTAAGGTTGGACATCCCTGATCTATTACGTTCCTATTAACCCCTTTTCCTGGCTAGAAACTACCGCTTCACATAAACACATGACGATTTATTGGAGCCTTAATCCATGAAAACGCCCACCACAAAAGTGCACCTAGGATCCTTATTCCAGGGCATCCTTCCATCTTTGCGACGCGTCGTGCTTTAGAGATATAGCGAGACCATAATGTTCCTACAAGCTTGATTGCTATGCGTGTTCTTTGCGTTCGCGTGTTCAGGTCAGAGCCTCGTGCTGGAACAAAAACATAATTCGGCCTTAATGAAAGTAGCAGCCTTTAATCTCTTGTCATTCATACATTTCTAACAACACCAGGTCTCTAAAACTACCTTAAAAATAGTTTTTTTTTTTTTTTTTTTTTGCAGGCTGAGAATAGTCCGAGGTGTGTCATTCGTGTACCTGCCCCTTTTAGGGCTTAACCACTTATATGACGGGATGTGGAGTTTTTCAGGATGATGGGTGAAAATAGAGTTGAGGGTAGAAGGGAGGTAGCAAGTTATGCTACTCATCGACTGCTAGTCAGGGTGCAACTTCCGTTGGGCACCGCTGGTGTGTGTAACCAAATATGAATGGTTAAAATTTTGAATCCAAGCATCTCTTGGAAGGATGGTATGGGAGCTCAGCTTTCGCTGCTGCTGGGTTGGCTCCGCTATTACCGGGGGAACCCGCAAACCATGCGGGGAACCCGGTAACGCATTTCATCCTCCACATAAAGAAGAGACGAGGCTTCGTGTAGTAGTCTCGAAGGGAATCTGCGGTATACAGAATAGGAAGTCCTATATTCTGAACACGGTGCGGACGCAGGAGATGGAAAACTGCGGTCATGCTCCAGATCTCGCAGGCGTACACTAGGACTGGGATTACGAGGGCCCGGAAAAGGCGTAGCTTCAAGGGGACAGGTATCCCAGACCGCAACATTGGATACAACAAGGCAGTTGCCCCGCTGGCCCAATGCGATAGGTCGCGGATGTGCTCCCGTTTTCTATCCTTCTTCCGAGATAGGTGCATGTGGTGAAGCTGCTGGGAAAGCGGTGTTTGGTGAAGAGAATGGCGTGGCTTTTCTCCGGGTTTATGGACAATCGCCAACACCTGCACCATTATTGGAGGAGGCGGAGGTGTCTCAGAATGGGGAGGAAGATTATGCGAGGGTGTCTATTTGTAGAATAAAGCAGCACGTCGTCAGCGCACTGGGCTATATTGACGTGCTGCTCGGTTGGAATGTCGGCCGCATAAACGCCCAATCCAAGTTACGAATGCGCTGCCTACGTAGCCATGCAGAGCTTATGCGCGTTGTATGGGGTTTAGCGTTGTCTTGTTGAAATATACAATGACGTCGACCAAACGGGTGTCTTAGAAGGCAACACGACTTGCTCCAGAATCTGTGCGTATGCTTCAGCATTGATGGTATCATTGCGGACGTGCAAGGCTCCTAGTTCCTGGCCACTCATGCAGTCCCAGATCATTAAAGGCGCTGGTTTCTATACCAAATGAATGTAGCAGTCGGAATATCCTTTTCGTGTTTGGTCCTGAGTATAAGGTGTCCATTATTTCCGTAAATAATCCTAAAGGTTGATTCATCGGACTCCAATGTTTGGAACCAATTGCGATGGACCCGAGCCCATATCACACAATGGTGTTTCTGTCCTTTGTTGATGCATGGCTTCCGTTGTGCACAGTAGAAGTTTAATTTGCATTTGTGGATGCATGCACCTGCGTACAGTATTCAATGATAATGGCTTCCTGAAGAATGTGCAGGCCCACGTGGTTATATCCATAATCGTATCATTCCTATGCGTGACGCAGTGATGTCGCAGGATCCGAAGAGCTCGGACATTCAGAATAGGTTTCCTACCTTGGCCTTTACGAACTATAATTTCACCACTTTCACGGTAGCGCTTGATAATATTATGTACTGTAGATGATGACAGCTTAAACCTCCTGGCTATGGCATGCTGAGAAACGTTGTTTCTGAGTTTTTGTATGATTCCAACACGAAGATTTTCGCTAACTGGCTTGCCTCGACACATCATTAAGAAGACAAAAGCTATTTATACGGAATGTAGTATGCTGTCATCATTCTAGATTATTCCTGACCAATCGCGATAGTCTCACTACTAACGGTGCATTCAACTACCTATTTTCCAACTATTTTGGAACGTGTTGCAACACGCCCAATCGACTACCTATTTCCCAACTATTTTGGAACGTGTTGCAACACACTCATTCAACATCAACGTCCTGGCCACAATACACAATGGTTTGGTGCACGCATTATATTTATTTCAGTTTATAAAGGTATCGTCTTTTTAATATTTGCCAAAAAGGTGTATGACATCACCCATTTTGTTAATTTGGACATATTTTGCATTGTCTCAACGTTTCTGGAAATGGATATTGTAGATCTTTTGTCGTTCTTGACTCTTCAAGTTGTATTTGTCCAAATGGTAACGCTCGTAAATGATGAGAGATCTGCGTTGGTGCTCAAAAGTTCAGGTTTTAGGCACTAAAAGTACGTAAACAGATTAGAACAAAATAAGTTAGCTAGTTTATGAACTGAAAACTATTCGCTTAAGATCAAATCAAGAGAAGTAGGAAATATCAAAAATTGTTTACGCACACAAGAGAAAGCAAAATGGTAAGAAAAACATTGGTTATCTCAAATAATGAGAATAAAAACTAACCCAGCGGAATAACAGCCCTTTCCGGACGAAGGGCTATCGCTCGGCTGCTGCCCCCCCCCCCCCCTTTCTCTGCCTACCACAGGCATCATCAGTGGAATGCAGTACTGGAGGGTAGGACGTGGTCAGCGCCCCGGTCCGTTCCGTCTAGTATATGCGAAATAAAAAAAATAACTTAAGAAACTGGAATGTGCGAAATAGATAATCAGTTGATCAATACGAGGATAATGGAACAAAGTGTACTCAAGGATTGACGCTATAGAAAACCAAGAAATATTGAGAAGTCTAGGAGATGAGTACTTTTGTAAGACGTTTAAGAAATTATGGGGGTGGAAAAGGTACGTGGATGTTACTCGTATGCGCATGCTTACGGGTAGACCTATTCGTCCTTTAAATATAAGTTCATAGGTTAATTTAGGTTAACGAACAGTGTTGTACAACTATTATTTACCGGGCATGGTTATGTAGCGAGCAAAATGTTAATGCGTTAGTATAAATACAATTTCACAATTTGACATACTATGCGTTCGGGAATGTTCAATTTGTAAACTAAGATTCACATGGCAAGTATACTTAAACACCTACTCGGTATTACAGGTGCATATTCTGTGCTTATATGCACTCCTTGTCAACATGCGTTCGCTATTAAGCTGTGGAGTATTGACACAGTACTGTATAGCCTGAGAAGTATCGAAGGTCCTTCAGAAATCCGCTCTGGAACTGTCAGAATGACCTCTCAGGTTTTCCTCCTGGTCAATGCGTAACGAGTTATACGTACAGTCCTTGCACAACCAACTTGCCACTTTTTAGTTCCTTTACATCAAGCATTGTGCGCTTCAGGTCTTCCTCCCCTCCACGTAACGGGCACTCCCACTGCATAGAACCATTGCTCTAACCTTCCACAATTCCACAACTTCCACAATGCAGTTCTTTCCTATGCTATACCCCCCCCCCCCTTCTTTCTTCCTGGTTTACTTTAGTATTATATTTTTTCTCTGTCCCAAGAACATTTTAACATAAGTTACCAATTATCCCTTTTCTGTTAAGCTACTAAACTAGTTTAGTTTCCCTGTATCAGCTGAGTCAGTCTTCGATACTTCCCGCATGACATGATTTGGAAGGAGGAAGAGGAGTAAATCGACCTTTGCACTGTCAAGCGGTGTTATCTTTAGTTGCAACTAAACATTGTGTATAAGAAAGGGCTACTATGCATTCACAAAACCAAAGATACTTAAGATGTGTTGATATAATACACGATCATCTTCAATAAACAGTAAGTTAAGCTTCCAAATTCGACATATCTGCTACAGACATTTTTATCTGCGCCAAGAGATGAAAATTTATATTCTAGTTCTATTTGCTTCATTTGGTTTATTTGCTTCATTCGAGACAAAATAAATAGCTCAGCAAAGGTATACGGAGGCAAACATTGCCAATGTGAGAGAGCTAAATGCCCTAAGACGAGGATATTTATTTCTAGGAACCAAGTTTAAATACCTCTATTCCTAAACACTCTTTGCAAATACTTTCAACAATACTTCTACAAAGAGACACCACTTCGTTACAATCCACCACTGTTTCTTAGGAGTACGATGGACATCTAGTAGTCGTTTCTCTCCTCAAAATATTAGCCGAGTGCTGCATTCCAAGAAACTATAAGCGTAATTTGCTGCGGTTTTGTACTACGGTCATTAATAGGTTTCATGAAAATCTACTCCATCTTTCATGGTTGTTATCTCGTTCCACCTTCAAGAAAATTCTGGTCTTTCCTTTCTATAATACGGCGTTCTCTGTTCTTTTCCTTCTACTAGTTTATACTCTGTAATTAACTTAGAATTTCTTCTCCATTACGTCCATCCGCCGTTTCCAATTTGACCGCCTTCCTTTGTATCAATGACGGGAGATGTCGACTTCCTTTTTATTATTCTTTTTTATTCGTTTTCTCCTCTTTGTCCTGAATTACTCATGTTTGCTTAGCTACTTTTATATTGGGTCGGGTAATGATAGTTGAATAAAACCATGTGGCACTGCTGGTCTGGATTTAGTCAATTAAAATAAACAATAATGAATATCTAGCCAGTTAAATAGTATACTTGTACGGAACATTCTGCAATTCGCTGGATTGCATATTTTCCACCTGAATTGACACGCACCACCCACAGAAACCGACGTGAAGTGCACCTCTTGAAAATCAGAACTGGAAGAAACTTTCTTGGAGTCGCCCACCTTTGACACCCAGTCAGACAGATGCTAACTTTTCCGCTGTAATATATAAAGGTTTCCCCATTGGCTACTGTACTTCGCGTCTTGTGAAAATAGAATAATTTCACTTATTCTTTCTCTGGAAAATCTTGACTGCTTTTGGGGAATCCAAATTATTTGTCTCTAATATTAGCTATTACATTCGCTCCATCCATTATATCTCCTCATTTCTGTGCTACTTGGTCACTTATTTAGCCTACTCCCTGTTTTGGATAACCTCAAGTCAAGCCTGTAAAACAGTAACGTATCATTGCGCGCACTCCCCGCCAACCAACCAACCTTCAGTCCCTCGGTTTAATACGTCAACAATTCATTCAGCTAGCTACCACAACATATCACTACTTACAGTTTACCCTTGGTTCCATACACAGTCTTGGAAAAAAACTATTGATACATTGTTCTTTATGTAGAATAGCTTTATTTATTGGACCTATAGATTACAACCAGATATGTTATTTGGTAAACTAACAGTTTGCCGTTTCCTCCCGATTCAGCATGTATAAAAGAATTAACTAGTCTTCTGCAAAAAGTGCTCAGTGCTGGGAACTTAAGAACGTGGAGAGTATGATATAACAACCACATAATAATTTCCGCAATATGCTTAGGGTCGTCTTATTGATGGTAATAGTCTGAGGCTAAATGCGAGCTATTAACACTTTTTTGTAGCTTTTCCTTTAGGATATTCAACTACTGAAATCTGCTCATGTTACTTACACTACAACAAAAAGTTGCCCAACACCATATGGAGCCATGCATCCCTATAACCAGTGGCTAGCTAAGGTTTTGGGGGGGCCCCATGCAAATAAATGTTGGGGGTCCTACTTATTTAATGTCTCCCGTATAGGAACCTACAATATTCATTACTTATGACTTATTAGTCCAATTTGGGATACGTTTGCTTTACTTAGTCTGGCATTTATACAGGACGTGTTCAAGAAACCTTCACTTGAGTTACTAACTGTATACATTTTGCCAAAACTTCACAAACTTCCAAGGGAACCGCTCTTCTTTGCCCCGGGTTGTAACCACTAGCCAACAAAAGGTGACCCTCACAAAAAGGGCGAGAGGCAATGTAGCCTTCTTGTGGTTCCTTTATATTTTTAAACCGCAAACATTGTATAACCCATACTTCAAAGTAATGCCGTCTTTGGCAGCGAAGTGGGACAGAGTTGTTATGTTTCGGTAAAAACTATAGTTGGACCGGCAGCGCTGGTGTCGTCTTCTTTTTGCCCTCTGGTAGATGGCATGAAGTGGTTGGTATACCTACATGTCCGGGACAGGGTTTCAAAGTTGGTAACTCTGTATCTGTTTTTGGGGTGACTTCGATATGATGGCTTACTTCTTTAAGCATGTAGGAGCTGCAAGTTGATGGTTCGTTTCCCAAAAGTTGGTGCAACGGCTGATTTCTGGGTGAGTTCATATTTTATATTCCAAATATGTTCTGTGGTACCGATATTTATGGTATGCTTGGTTTTTCTGATGCATACTTTTTTGCATTCTTCGCAGTTAATCTTGTAAATCCCAGGTTTGTAAGAATCTAGTAACTAAACTGTGGGAGATGTTCGAAACAGGATTTTCGAGTTCAATTTATTTAGAGGAGCTAGGATTATTTTATGTTCAGAAATGTCCTTTGGAACCTGTTATGGATCAGTGGGTGGAATCTGAATTTCATAATTTTCCTTTTATCTTCCAAGGGTGTTGAGGTAGCGGTATTGTTGGTTTCTGATATCTGTTGAACTTTTGTATCTTCTTGTATACCATTCTGGAGTTAAACTCAATAACAAGTGCGATTTTGCTTACTGGAATTCCTTGCCGTATTCATCCTTGCTTAAGGAAAGTGAATTATCCTGTGGATTAGACTATTGAAAATTGCGTGTTAATGTGACTAAGTTCAAACTACTACATTTGATGTAGTTATCAGTGTGCTTCAGTTTTCTGTTTATCCTCCAAATATTTAATGTTGATTCATCATTCTTTTTATACCCAGAAAGGCCTTTCTGTGCCTGTACAGTGAAGCTGATAGCTTGATTCTTGTAAATATAACAGTTTTAGGCCATCCTGAACAAGTTCTTTTGGGCACTATTGCGATAGTATTGTCTACATGTCGAAATCATACTTTGAGGATGCTGAGGTTACATGTATTTCTAAGGAGTTGGTAAACATATATGGGAGGAATGTAGAGAGTGATTGCCTAATTGACGTATAACAAATTATGAATGACGAGAGTCGGAACGTTTTCACACGTTTTCATTATCTATATACTGATGATGCAAAAAGCACCATTTCACTGGTTTGAAGTTTCACATTACCTACATTCTTGGTATACAAGCTAGGAGAAAATCCGTTTGGAAAAGGTCCTGTGTATGTGTCTGTATGGCTGTGCGCGTGCGTGTACAGTATAACTCGAAAACGAAGTCTGTTAAATACCAAATTTGGTACTTCCACTCAATACCTTCCAAGAGGTGACACGAAGACTTTTGGAATAATCCCTCACCCAAACTAACCTTTACATTGAAAAATTAATTTTGAATATATGATTGAATGTCGTTGATCAATTTATTGAAGAATTGTTTCGTGGAAGAGACCAGTGCGTCCGTAAGACGTTGCATTCAAAGGTTCATCGATAAATTAATTAAAAGGAATGTAAATGCCGGAAGTAAATTGTTGGTGCGAATCAACATATTATTGAGGATGTTTTAATAATAACAAAACCTTTGTAGCCCCCGTAGCCTATTGGTTCAACTGTCCGCATTCTAAACCGAATACTCCGAGTTCGCTTCCCACGAGGGCAGCGATTCCTTTTTTTTTTCCCTCCTCCCCACGAAATTTTTACCTTTTGTAATCTTGGAACTTGTGATTCTCGACAAATGCCAATAGATACTGCACACGCAAGATTTAATAAATATAATTCCGCATGGAGCCAAGGGTTTTCTTTATAGCCTTCAGAAATAGCAACCGTTTAGGTTACAAAAGAAATGTTATCTTGATTTGATTGCCCCCCTCCAACTCCCTCTCTGTCTCCTCCACACTGAAGCTACGTGTAGCTCTAGTAGTCAAGAGACCTGTTGTAAATAGTAATAAATACCGAAAGTGATATATTTTTGGAGGTGAATGTCGGAAAAGATGGCCTAGTTTGCTGTCGTACCTTCCCAAGTAACAAGGAAACTAAAACCTGACAGTCAAAGCCATGGCGGCTAGATGGAGCTCTTTCCTTGGTGACACAGCTTTCTGATATTTCACATTAATAAAAACTCAAAACATGAGGAACGCGATACACAGTCCTCTGGTTCTTCTTCAACTACGGAACCTTCAAAGAAAGGGTCATGAACACCAGTTGGCAGTATTAAAAATATTACTCACCTTTTAATCATTTAAAATTTGATAATTATAAATACTTAACAGAAAATAGCATTAACCAAGAGTAAACAAACCATGGCCTTGTTAAACAGATCTCTTTTGGCAATGGAACACAACTTATACATTGCATGTAAATGTGGAATGGGAACAGCATGGTTAAACAAGAGTGCTCTAACATAATTAAAAAGCACCAATCTTGTCGGAGCCCCAGTGGTAGGTAACGGAGAAGGGGTTCGGTTTCTAACCCAAATATTGCGGGTTCGAGTCCCGTCGGGGGTGGTGACTTTTTATTTTTCCAAATTCACCTTTTTAATCTCGGAATTGATATTATCCACAGACCTAAATACATGCTGCACACGCAAGATTTTATATGTGACTCCGCATAAACCCAGGCGTTTTTTATAGGCTTAACTCGTAGCAACTGCGTAGGTGGCTTTGCTGTTCACTTTCTTAGCCCCTAGCTCTATCTAGTGACATGTCCTGATCAAAGAGGTGCCTAAGCTATGAGAGGATATTTGGGTCCAGGAAGGAAAGACACCCATTGAGCCAAAAATGTGTTTTAAACACAAGGCATCAGGCAACATGCAAGGTGTCAGGATTATTATCAGACAAATCACTTCCTACAGCTTTTTTTCGAAGGTTAAGTTTAGTAATATCTATTTTGGATTAATTTTGAAAATAGAAATGCCGCTATTGGAAATAGTTTGTGAGTGAGTGTTAACTGGATAATTGTTACTGCTGTCGGAAGGGTGGGAAGATTGTTAGATCCAATGTGTTTTCTGTTATCTGCTGGATGGACTTACGTTACGTGAATTCTAACACTTTTGTATGCTTTTCCACAGAGCCTGCATACGTTTAGTTATCCTGCACTGAAGATAGTTTGAAGTACTATCAAAAATATTGCTCACAATACACTTAAAACTTGAGAATTATAAATACTTATAGGCTTAACTCGCAGCAACTGCGTAGGTGTGGCTTCCACCTTTGCTGTTCACTTTATCACTAGATGGACCTAGTGTCCTGATCAAAGAGGTGCCTATGCTACAAGAAACCAACAAGTGCTGGTTTGATCTTAATAATAATAACAAACCCTTTGTAGCCTCCGTAGTCTAGTAGGCAAGACTTTAGTATTATAAACCGAATATTCCAACTTCGGTTCCCGCCGAGGTTGGCGATTCCTTTTTTTCCCACGAAATTTTCATCTTTTGTAATCTTGGAGCTTGTGGTTCTCCACAGATGCCTATAGAGACTGCACATGCAAGATCTAATAAGATCCAAATACATGTGAACCGCTACGCGGTGTTTTTCCACTGCGCAACCGGAAACACGTCACCAGGAGCTGATATACACTAGGCCACGAGCATCCTCACTTGCTTATCTCTGCTCCGCTCACAATCAGAATTGAGTTGACGCGATATCGTGCAGCTGCATTAATACCAGTGTGCTTTATTATTTAGTCCTGTATTTAGTCACGAAGTGTATTATGGCTCAGCATTTGTTTTCTGCTGCACAGTGTGTATTTATTTATGATTCGTATATATTAACTCAGTCAGCTAGTCAGGTGTATGGTGCGCCATTAGTGGAGAAAGAGTTACAGACCCAATTTTTTTTCGAGCCAACAGTTGGAGCCCGTACATACGTGAATACAATTTTGCACTTTTTTTTTTTTAATTTTTCATTTTTTTAAGAATTGGCCGATAAGGAGCGTGATTTTGCCTTTTTTCAACAGACCCTGCAACAGCTCATACAGCCAATCTTTAAATGAGAACAATTGAAAGTGTGTTTCAGGACAGAATTATTAGTAGAAATTTGTGACCCCACCCCCACCCCGCGATTTCTATCTCTGGGGTAGCTTAAAGCATAAAGTGTACAAGTCAAGCCCACACACCCTGGAATAATTAAAACAAAATATCCGTCAGGAAATTGCAAGCATTTCTCAACGTGAACTACGGCGAGTGCTGGATAATTTCCTAAAGAGGTGACAAAACTGTATGGACAACGATGGTGGCCAGTTTCAGCTGTAATTATATTGGTAAGTAAAGCCTTTAAAATTAGTTTTAAAAATGCTGTAAGGTTTTATCCGCACTGTTCTAGGAGAGCGCCAGTCAGCGACGAGCGCAGAGGACCCGTACAGACAAAACACAGCGCAGCCGGTTCACAGCCTTTTGGATCACCCGTTATAATTCCGCATATAGGCAAGGCTTTCCTTTATAGCTTTAACACACAGCAGCTGTTCCGGTGCCAAAAGAATAAGCGATTTTGATTTGACTGCCTCCCTCTCTCTCTATGTCTGTCTGTCTGTCTGTCTGTCTGTCTGTCTATGTCTCCACCCTGAAGCTACGTGTAACTCTTGTAGCCAGGGGCCGGTTGTAAATAGCAGTAAATACGAAAAATGATATAGTTTTGGAGCTGAATGGCCGAAAAGATAGCCAACTTTGCTGTCGTTAGTCCCCAAGGCACAAGAAAATTAAAACCTGATAGTCATGGCGGCTACATGGAGCTCTTTCCTGGGTGACACCACACAGCAGCTTTCTGATATTTTACATTAATAAAAATATGATGTGTTGCACTCACATGAATTTCTCTACTCTTGTACTAACCATTCTTACAAACTCTTATTCCTATATCTTTTTCGTGTTTAGTTAAGATAAACATTTGTACAAATTATCTTATTGCTTTGAGCGATAGTCAAATCTTTTAAAGGTCCGAGATCCTGCTCTCTTTGCACACTTAACATATAAAAAATGAACAACGATGATCCACTTCACCAAAGTTTTAAGTTTTCCGAAACTGGCACAAAAAACAAGGAATATCTCCGAAATGGTTCACTCTATAAGAAATGTATTCAGACATAAATTGTGTGCTTTAGCGAGATCTACATTTTTTGTACAGTAAGATTTTCTCTATCTCTTACAGTTCACGAGTTATTCAAGTGTCATCCAGAGTAAACAGGACTACATAGGCTATAGTCAGAAAATTCAAAACATACATTTCATTTGTCAGACAAAGATCTTAAACGTATGGCATTCTAATCAAAATCGTTAGAGCCATTTTCAAGAAAATCACAATTTTTTAAACATTTTCCATTTAAAGGGTAGTTTAGGGTGGGGCTATTTTCTTCAAAATCTTCGTGTCGCATTCTTGAAAGACAATAAACTTAAATACCGACTTTGGTTTTTAACCGACTTTTCGTTTTTGAGTTATGCTGTCCACAGTCTTGACAGACACACGGACCTTTTTCTAATTTGATTTGATTTAGTTTAAGGGCGCTCAACTTCTAGGTCATCAGCGCCCAGCCTTTTTCTAAAAATGACTGTTTTGGACTCTGGGGATCTCATAACATATATTTCCGGTGAAACCTCGACATCGAATTTTTGGGTGGAATACAATACTTCCTCTACTTACCAGTAGACAAAGTAAAAATACAGAAAATGATGAACGCAGTACACAATCAGCTACTTCCTCTTCAATTGGGGCGTCTTCAAAGAAAGGTCCAATGTCACCAGTTGGCAGCTGCATTGATATCATAAACGAAAATATACAAATATAAACACAGTAAACCCAATGAGGCAGGTCATTTAACTATCAAAATAAGTGTCAGGCGTTGAAACAAAGCTATGCTGGTACCGAAAGATGGATGGAAAATGACGTAACTTCTGATTCAAAACACGTTCAATAATTTTTATTATAAAGGAAATTGTAATAGGTCCCCAGTTCCCTAAATCGGTTTCACTTCCACCTTAATAAGTTAAAGTAGTTTTAGCTCTTGTTAAGTCCTTAGGGACCACATAGTACAAGAGTAGCATTGCCGTGGCTGGTAAAGCTAAAAATCCAGCTGCTTTGTTTTAACACTCGCAGTCGCCGTGTCACCTGTATCTGGTTTAATTATAGATAATGAAGTATTTATTTCTGTTGCTGTAATTTCCAGGATGGTAGGCTATCATCTACATTACCTACAACTAAAAATTGAGAATTATAAATACTTGACAAAAAATAACATTAACCAAGAGTAAACAAACCATGGCCTCGTTAAAGAGATTCTCTCTTTATTCTTCTATATTGCATGTAAATGTGGAATGGGAACAGTATGGATGAACAAGAATTCTCTAAGGTAATAAATAAATATATATATATATATATATATATATATATATATATATATATATATATATATATATATATATATATATATATATATATATATATATATAAAACTAAAAGTCGCTTATCCTATCGAAGCCCCCGTGGCCTAATGGACAAGGCGTTGGGTTTCTAATCCGAAGATGTAACTTTTTATTTTTCCAAATTCGCCTTTTAAGTCTCGGAATTGATATTATCCACAGATCTAAATACATGCTGCACGCGCAAGCTTTTATATTTGTGATTCCGCATAAACCCAGGCGTTTTTTTTAAAGGCTTAATTCGTAGCAATTGAGTAGGTAGGTATGGTTTCAATCAGGACCTTCTAGATTAACGGACCTGAGCCTGGCATCCCAGTTGTACAAAAATGGCGTCGGCTGGTGGGAGTGATTTCTGAGGTGTTTCCACACGCTGTTTTTCGTATTATTTTCTATGTCTTCGAGTTATTGTTTCTTATAATAATTCCTATGTAAGTTTGTCTTCATATTAGCAAAGCGAGTGTTTCAAAAGTTTTATTTGGGCAGTATAGGAACAGGAATAAATGTAATAACGTTTTGACTGTGCCGTGTGCTATCCACGTGTTCATGTTTACTGTGTTCCATCTAGGACTATGGCTACATTAGCCGTATAGTGTGGTTAATTTATCTGTTTGCAAGTACAATTTGTGTCACGATTACAGTGGTGAGAGGTTGTTGAAGAAAAGCTGTTCCAGTAGTGTATATTAATGTTGCCATACTACAACCTAACCTCAAACACGACAATGCACCGTAACTGTTGCATTCCCGGATGCAAATTAAAAATCAGAAACTTTCAGTTAAAACAAAAGGTAAATTACAACATAAAGCTTCTAAATTCAGTATTTAATTACAATAAATTGCAGCGTTATGTGTATTAGTTGCCGGTGTGTATATAACATGGTGAATAGTGTGAATAGTGAAAGACAATAATTTCGAGTGAATTCAATTAGTGGCATCTGCAACACCAACAGTTTGTTTCATGTAAGTAGTATGCTGCTCATATTTGTACATTATCTTTTGTCTTTGTAATTTAAATGTGTAGCTGTAGTTTAGAAGAAATGTGTTATGTTGCTGCATGTAAAACTGTAGACTATAGCAAAGTTTGGTAAATATTTACAAAATCGTCCGCTCGAGAAAACGAATGAAACATAGTGCAATGGATGCAGTTTTTATTGCTGATTACGATCTTGTAAGTTTTATTGTGCGCTCAAGCTTCGTGTTTTATTTATGAGAAAATTTCGTACGGTCGATGAAGTGGTTTTATTTCGCTTATGCGGCGGATATTTAGGTAATAAATGTGCATAAACGAGTGTAATATATGCTACAATGATTGATTAATGCATTTACGTTGAAATGATTGCATAAACACTACCCAAATTGTAAATATTTCGATAACACAGGACCCTGTCACCCCACTCATATGCAAAACTAACCTAACCTAAGCTAACACAATGTTGCTTTACAATACTGATTTAAGATTACGTATTTCATGTATTTCATTTACAGTGCTGTTTTACGGTTATTATTTTTAATATTTCATCTGCTTTTGTGGATTCCCCCTGTAAAATAAAGTGTCCTGAAGTGCTGAGTAATATGTTGCAAACTGAGTAATCAAGTTCTCAGTAATAGTAAAAGCAAAATTTCACCCTAAAGGTTTTGAATTCAGTAGGTAGCTTTAGGTCATTCTAAATAGCAGCATTTGTATATCAGCCATCCAGTATAGTATGTTTTGTGTAGGTATATAACATTATGCACATTGTACAAATGTGAAAAACAGTGTAAACAATGATTAATAATTCTGAGTCAACTCACTGTCAACACTTCTGTTTTATTTAAGTAACATGCTGCTTGCAGTTTTGTCTATCTTCTTTGTAATTTGAGTGTGTAATGCAGTTACATAATGGCATGTAAACCTGTAGATTGCATGAATGATATTTGAGGTTATATATTTCATTGTCCATGGTTTATCGTTTAATATTAAATGTCATTCTTTTTTGTTTACTTGAGTTTATGTTTAAGACAGTGTTTTTGTGTTTAACACAGCCCATATTCACAAAATAGGCGTGTTATTACACCACATTTTTATTTTACTGCGTTGAAATCGTAGCCTGTAGACGAGTTGTTTACAAGTAGTTCCCACCACATAGGCCGCCATCTTGAATTACAGTGTCAGGTCCGGTATTTAGGAGGTCCTGGTTTCAATTTTTGCTGTTCACTTTCTTATCGCTAGATGGACCTAGGGGCTATGTCTTAATCAAAGATTTATCTAAACTATGAAAGAACAATAACTACAGGCCTGATCTTAATATCTCCCGTGTAGGAACCTATAATATTCGATACTTGAGGCTCAGGAGTCGAAATTAGTACCCGTTTGCTTCGTTTACTCTTATAAAGGACGTGTTTAAGAAACTTTCGCTTCTATAATCGTCCGCAATTCGACTGGCAGCGCTGGTGTCGCCTTCATTCTGTTTTCCTAGATGGCATGACATGAATGTTATTCATGTCCAAAGGCGGGATTTCAAGGTTCATCACTCCGTTTTTGTGTCTGAGGGTTACTTCGAGATTTTGGCTCACTTCAACTGCAACTTCATGGTTCGCTTCCCAAAAGTGTGCTGCAACTGCTGATTTAGGTCTATTTACATTTTATATTCCGGTTAAGTTCTGTGGTAGCGATGTTTATTTGTGTTTGGGTTTCCTGATGCATGCGTTTTTACATTCATGGAGGTTAATCTTGTTAATCCCAGGTTCGGAAGATTCCGGTAATTGGGAAGTGATCTCAGCAGATTTTTCAAGTTCAATATATTTGGAGGAACTAGGCTTTTGTTATGTTTTATGTTATATTGTGTTTTATGTTATATTTTATGCTTTTTTCTTGCTTTGTTACTGTTTTTTGTTTTTGGGTTTTGGGATTTTGGGTTTTTGGTTTTGTCCTTCGTAACCTGGTATAAAAAGTGGGTGGAATGTGAATTTCTTAATTTTCTTTTTGCCTTCCAAGAGTGTTAAGGTAGCGGTATTGTTGGGTTCTTATAGTCAGTGACGAAGCTAAGGTTTTGGGGTACCCCCTGCATGTGAATGTTGGGTGCTCTACGTAAAGGGTACACACACAGAGATGACACCTCGCTTACTTCGACCTACACGGATCTATTGTGGCTACTACCCCCACGAGGCAGGGATGAAATGAGAGAACCGAAGGTGCCACAGAGGGTCGCAGCTAGACAGACCACAGAGACGTGCCGAAGTCCCTAACAAGTGATGAGATCTCTTCATCCCGGCGCCAGGCCCCGGTAAGCAACTATCACACCGCGGTTCCGGTGTCTCACTGAGCGTCAACTCCTCCCTCCCCCCCCCCCCCCCCCCAACGGAGGACAAGGCCGGCCAAACGCCACCTAGCGCCGGGTTAACATGCGCAATCATCCGCGCCATCTGCCCGGCACTGCCCACACTACACGCCTGAAAGTACACCTGAAAGATGATAAGGAAATGGAATAAAGGGAAATGATGGAAAGGAAACCATGGTATGAAATAATGCACCCCAGTATTCGCCTAAGTGAAATGGGGAAACCACGTCAGAGTGCGGGGCTACGGGGATCGAACCCGCGACCTCCCGAATGCGGGCCACAGACGTTTCCGTCTATGTCATCCCGCTCGGTGGTGCCCTGCTTACTGATAAAGCTTAAATATGGATATTAAAATATTACGTATTTACTCACATAGAATAGCACGAAAGTCAAATAAACCCAACCTAAAAGTTAACTCTTTTTGGAACAGCGAACTGTTAAAATAACACTCCCTGATTACCAACACTAATGGTTATTTCTCCTAAATAAACAATATCCAGTCGCTAAATGCATAATGCACATAGTTGGAACAAATCGTTACCTGTCAATACCCGGGTAACTCACGTATTCACCCAAGCAATCTTCTATTTGCGGTACCCCAGATATCGTTCAGAAGCAATAACGCTGAATAACTCGTTAAACACATATTGATTTAGTATCTGGGCGACCGAGCTTCGCTCGGCTCTTTCCTTTTCCTTTTTTTAATCGTGCTTTTTTTTTGGGGGGGAGGAGTGGGAGAAAATACTTATTTAGATAAACTTCAAAAGCAAAATGTTAACTAGATATAAATTTTCATCCTAATTGTTGGAGCCGTTTCCGTGACGAGGCCTTTAATATCTTGGCTTGTTTGTTGAAATTGGCCCATTAACAGAGAAATTATGGCCAAAATAAGGTTTCGACTAATTGTGACTATTACGCGTAGACTAAGATAGCTAAGTCAACTTTCTTAGGTATTCTGAAAGCTCTTGACCAGACCTTTAATATCCGGGCCTGTTTGTTAAAATTGGTCCATAAACAGAGAAATTGTTGCCATAATAAGGTTTAGAGTAGTTGTGACTGTTACCCGTAGACTAATATAGCTAAGTCAACTTTCTTGCTGTATTCTGATAGCCCTGGAAGAGGACTTTAAAACGCTACTTCGTTTGTTGAAATCGGTCCATTAGAAGAGAAGAGAAAGCCAAAATAAAGTTCAATTACTCTTTAGAAGCGGGAATAAAAAATCTTATTGTTTATGTAAAATCGCGTCTTCAGTAATGATACCTACATATATGGATAAACTTAAACAGCAAAACCCTATCTGTATGCAAAATTTAATCGAAATCTTTATAGCCGTTTCCAAGATGCGCAGAATATATAAATATAAATGTATAAATATATATATGAATATATAAATGTCATGTTGGTTTGTGTACGCTTCAAAAACTCAAAAGTTCTGCATCGATTTAGCTCAAATTTTGAGACGATATACAACCCGCTTCAAAGATTGTTTTTATATATTTCTTGCGTCAGTAACATACCCGATACACCATGATGAACCCGGAAAACATTTCTTACCAGATTGATTCTGGCAACGGTTCGATCAAAGAATGACATAGCCTTAGCGCTCGCTTCGTCTGGAATAGTTACGACATTGTTACCAGATGGAAGGACTGCTCATTCAGTTCTGTAGTTGCCATTGAACATACAAACCATCGCGACTCCCACGTGCAATATTTCCAAAGCGTCTGGTATGGGAAAATTATTACAAAAATGTAAAGTCGTTTGGGATGAATGCACGATGGTACATAAAAAATCGCTTGATGCTTAGGATCGATCGTTACAAGATTTGCCTGGAAACGTTCAACCATTCGGGAATGCATTGATATTGCTCGCAGGAGATTTTAGACAGACATTGCCCGTAATTGCACAATGGACACCAGCGGACGAAATACATGCACATATTCAACATTGAGGCGACTCGTACGTACATTACAGTTGACTACGAATATGCGTGTCCACCTTCAAAACGATAAATCAGCCGAGGTGTTCTCACGACAGTTACTAGACATTGAAAAGAGACAGCTGCCAATAGATGAGACAAGACGAATATCATTTCCTAATCATTTTAGTAATTTAGTACATCGAAAGAAGAACTTATCGAAAAAGTATTTCCTAATATTCAAACTAATTACAGAAATCACGACTGGATCAGTGAACAAGCTGTCCCTGCCACGAAGAATAAAGATGTCTATCGACTTAATAATTTTATACAATCCAGCATTCAAAGTGAGGAAATTATATATAAATCGATAGACACCGTTGTTGAAACAGATGAAGTAGTTATTTGCCCATCGGAGATTTTGAACTCTCTTGCTCTGTCAGGAATGCCACCACACACATTAAAATTGAAAAAGGTGTGCGAGTTATCATGTTGCGTAATGTTAACCAGCCAAAACTCTAACAGCACGAGGCTCACAGTTAAGAAATTGATGAACAACGTAGTGGAAGCAACGATATTAACTGGGCCTTTCAAAGGCGAAGATGTACTCATTCCTCGAATTCCCATGATCCAAAACGATACAGAATTTAAATTTAAAAGATTACAATTCCCAATTCGATTGGCATTTGCAATCACAATCAATAAAGCTCAAGACCAATCTTCAGAATTGTGTGGTTTAGATTTAGGTGCGGATTGCTTCTCACATGGACAATTGTATGTTGCATGTTCCCGTGTCGGCAAACCAGATAGTCTATATATATATATATATATATATATATATATATATATATATATATATATATATATATACGCAAACAATGGAAAAAACAAAAAATATTGTATACCCACAAGTATTGCAAAATTAAACTTTTATGAAACGTATTCTTTGCTTTGTTCCTCATTTCTCATCCATGCAACCATAATGTGCCACAGCGAAGCGTGGCAGGGTACAGCTAGTGTATATACTGGTATATACAGACTTCTAGGGCTACGAGAGGGGACCGAGTAGACAATATTTTAAACAGGAACCCATGTCCGGAAACGAACAGTTTCCGTGCTACAACCATTACAAGGTATCGGATTTGCCGATCTTGTTATGCAACCTGATAGACAGTACGTGACGTCAGGCGATCACCTGATGTCACGTGACGTTTCCCTGCTGTGGTATCATGCCTGGAGTCCCATTCACGTGCCTGTGCTGCTCCGATAAACATGGTTGAGTACTAATTTGAAGAATACACGAACGTGGTGTTAATTGTACGGCGCCGCGGTAGGGAATGGAAGAGCAGCTGGTCGGTTGTATCAAAAGCGTTATTCACAACGCACGACTCCATTACATACCCTTTTTGCCAGAATTGTACCACGTGTTAACTTCTGGATATCGTTTCTGCAACGATGAGTTGATGAGCCCCAATTTCCAAGAAGAGTTCTGTTCACCGATGAATGCCAATTCTCGAGGGAGTGTATTCTCAATACTAGGAACAGACATGTCTGGACAGACCAAAATCCGCAGGCGACGCATGTCAGGGGATTCCAACAAAGATTTTCTATCAATGTCTGGGCAGGTATTGTACACGGTAATGTGATCGGGCCATACATTTTTCCTGCCAGGTTAACGGGTGTTTCGTACTTGATCTTCCTACGGAACGTATTGCCCCTGTTGTTGGATCCCGTGCCATTGAATGTAAGGTAGGAACTGTGGTTTCAGCACAATGGTGCACCGTCACACTTTACACTTAACGTTCGGGAACATCTTGACCGAAGGTTTGGGCAAAGATGGATGGGCCGGGGTGGTCCTAATGCATGGCCCCCACGATCGCCGGATTTAACGCCATTGGACTATTTCCTGTGGAGTCGCATGAAGAGTTTGGTGTACGAGACTCCTGTAGAGACCCAGGAAGAACTGCTCGCACGCGTTATGGCCGCTGCACAAGAGATTAGCGGGACACCAGGAGTGATAGAACGAGTGTACCGGAACCTGATTCGTCGGTACAATGCGTGCAATGACGTTGGTGGTCGTCACATCGAGTCTCTGGTGTAGTGAGCAGTTTTAGTACAGTATGGGACACAACAGGAGCAGAAGACAAACAAATTTCTTTTTTTCTTTTGTTGACACAAGTGTTATTGTGATCAATGTAATTGTTTTGTTTCTTTGGTATTATAGTATTCGATTTTCCTATGTAATGAGTTAAACGTCATTTAATTTTGTACCGAACTTCACAACACATTTGACGTGGAACTCTTCTGTCGTCATTTCACTGCCTATCCGGTTGCAAAACAACACCGGCAAATCCGACACATTGTACAGTTTGTAGCACGGAAACGGTACGTTTCCGGACATGGGTTCCTATTTAAAATATTATGTACTCAGTCCCCTCTACTAGCCCTTGAAGTTTGTAACATGAATTTCAGAACACCCGGTATATAAGAATTGCTCGTTTAAATATAGGTATTAATTTATGTGTGTATCTTATTAGCAAATTCTAAAATAATACAATTTATGGGCCAATCGATTACATGTTCGCATAGGTACTAGTCGTACTTACTATGTAGTTTGCTCGGCTTTTAAAACAACCGTGTTGAATAAAATACGTGTAATAAATTTCGGTATATGATTGTGAATGCTTTTGAGAGCATATGCACTTGGATGTAAGATTGTTTCACAATTTTAAGCAAGAAAGAGTAGGAAAAGCTCACATTATACACTTCTGTTGTCAATATATCATCAGTGAACTGCATCTATTTCAGCGCTTCTTGCTAGCGATTTTCCATAGTTGAATTGAATATAAAATGACCTTTTTAATAAAACTGTTAACGGCAGTCTGGGGGCCCCTAAAGATCGGGACCCCCCCTCCCCCGCGCCATGGGGTCTGTGGGGCCATTATTTACGCCACTGCCTATACCACAACTCCTCCACCACCGTGCTTCACTGTGGCTTGACTGGGTTGGGTTCAAGCTCAGTATTTGATCCCCACACCAAAATTCTGCCGCCATTTACAAACACGTTAAATTTACTTTCATCTGTGAACAGTACTTTGGCGCAGAAACTAAAGTTCTTGCTTATATGCCTCGAGCAAACTCAAGTCTCAATTTCAGGTTCTTCTAGCTGATGTAACGTTTTCTTCTAGGTGCCCTGGCTCCATAACCTGTACTTTGTTAGAATATAGCAAACAGCCCCTCGTGTCTTTCCCTTCCCGAACTGATGATTAACATGCGCAAACCAGGGGCGGCTCCGGGGATAGTGCCTCTGTGCCATGGTTCTATCTTAACACAACGAAAAAAGTATGTATTTTAAATTATTTGTATACTCCACGATTACATCGACAATACGAGCATTAATCTTATTACTCTTAAAGCCGCAATGAAATGCCTTGTCTGACAATAGAGAACTACTATTAGAAGATGAAGGAAGCGACAGTGAGTTATAAGTTTGCAACCTTATTATCTTACTATTCTATGGACCCGTGCCACTTCATATCTGGCTCGGATTTACAACGTTCTGCACGTGAAGCCTGGGTGCTAGCGGGGTTTGCAGGGGAAGGGGAATAGCTCATATTCTTGCCCGTTAGTAACTGCCACGGTTACAGTTGGCAGCACATTCAAATTATTTGTACCAACTTTATCACACACACTTAGCACAATGTACTATATTGCGAAATGGGAAATAAGCCATCAATCACTACTACTGCGTAAACGTAGAAAATTGTATCTTATTATATTATTCATTTTCCGTCGTTTTTTACTTAAAATTATTTATATAACTGTTTTCAATAAAGTTGACCGCACTGCTACAAATCCCGTACACTTGAAACGAGATGTGCTAAGCTAGGATGTAGGAAGAGTAAACACGTGGTAAACGCTGTCGAGTGCATGGGTGATTACGTGTGCTGTGTGCGCTTTACTTTGTTTAAGTAAAATGAATAAAGCGAGTTCTTTATCAAGTAGCCCATTTTCTACATTATCGTCAGAAGACAAGGTGAAAGTAAAATCCATGGGAAGACCTACTCCTGATCTGCATGTAAAACACAGAATAAAAAAGTGCAATGGTTAAGCGCGTTAGAAAATTCATTAGTGACATTTACACACACAAAAACAAATAAGATCCACGAGAGCAGCATATCAACAATATGACGAACCGAGTTGCAGCACAGATATCCGAGCTAAACATGACTCCCAGTATCAGCAAGTAGACAGAAACAGGTATGTGCTAAACTGAATAATCAATTGCATATAATCAGCATTATGCGGACACGGTGAGTCAGAGGACTCGAATAACAAAGGCGTATTCCGAGAATTAATACAGTTCAGTGCTGAGCTGGATAGGGAATTTAAACTACACGTCTTGTAATCCTCCACTGCATTTAAAAGAACATCTAAAGCCATACAGAATGACAATTTGGAATACATGCTACATGTATATCACGATGAAGTCATTCAAGAAATAAACAGAACTGATTACGTAGTCGTCGTCGTGCATTATAAAACTATTTCGGGGAACTATTCTGGCAACACCAATGCATTCATGCTTCAGCTGCCACTGGCGCTGACAATGCAGAAGCTGACAATTTGACATCTTTTTGACAGTCTTTATTAACGTACTCTTCTCCCTTTGCATTAGGTTCTGTGGTCAACTCTTATTTCATTATTAATGGCAGTATTTCTTTCTCTGTGTCACATTATTATAGTCTGCACAGTTGCCTGACTTCTTCCAATAATATCAGCAACTTCTGAAAATTATTTTCCCTTTTTGAAATTCGGAGATAACTATTTGCCTTTCCATTACATTGTTTCTTTATTTTTGTGGCCCATTTTTCCGCTGGAGGGCATTCAACACACATCACAACCAACGAAAGAGGTGCAGTTTGCCATTGAAGGCGTTCCTTGATGCAAACACTTTGTTAATGGTTCCTATGTTTACATTTCTAGTGACGAATGAATAGCTGTCAAATAGCTTCAGAATTGGAATATTGCTAATTTTCTTGAAACACGTTTATCTAGTACTTAAGGCTGTTACCATTATACTGTCTATTTAATGGTGTAACATTCTAGACAAAATCTTAGCGCGTTTATTTAATTTAAAATGGAAATATCAGTAATCAATTTTAATTGAGCACTGTATGAATACTTATTTCCATGACTGTATGCCGTTCCTACTGCTTCACGGAGCATTTTACCAACCTTCTCGTCCGGCGCGTATATAGCAGGGAGGGGTGTGTGGAGCGTTCTGCCTTTGCTGTTCGACCAAGCAGTAGTGTGTGTTAGGGACCCTAGGACTTAATTTTTAGGTGGAAATATTTTTTATTTTTGAAAAATATCCTATAAATATAGGATATTATTTACCTGTAAATCATTTTGGCCAAACATATTTTCCTGTCCGCTATTTTTAAAAGCCCAGTGACATGTTTAAGTGACAGGTGTTCTTCATTTTAACTATACTGAGATGCACCACACTGGTGCTTCTTCCACTCCCCTCAGTTTTGTCTTTTGTATGAAATTTATTCCTTACATTTCAGTTTTCCTCTGACGTGTATATAAATTTGCATACATAATTTCAAACATGTTATCTAAAAGAACAAATTGGCTCACAAAATATAATTTATAGCGAAAAGAAAAGTAACTATAATACCAACAACTTCATAAACATTAAAAAATGTATTTTTCTGGAAGTAATGATATCAATTTCAATCAAATACTTTAACTGGTTTTCAGTTTACTTAATTATTAGAAAACGCCACAGCTATATTTCTCTGAAAAATGTGAACGCAAGCTTAAAAATTTTTTTTTTTTCGCTAATTAAAAGTATTTAATTCTATTATCTGAGCAACCCGTTTGAGCTAGAACAATGAGTTTTGCAGTTACTTCTTTATTTATTCACATTAAGTGTGCCAATTTTCCAGCAAACAGATATAAAGTTGAAAAAGTTAGAAAATTCATCCCAGTGTCCCTTAACAGTTCAGGAGGTGCAAATACTGTTGTGGTGCACCGGGGAAGAATTGTTATGTGAGAAGCCAATTTGCCATTTGAAGACATTCCTCGAAGTTATATGTATATTCATATGTGAATAATCTGTCCACTGCATGCGTGGTAAGGTAAACAGATACACACGGCTATTACTTCCTTACATACTCCCGTTAAGGCCAGTAGAACACCGTCATAAATGAAACAATGTACTACGATGTTTGGGGACAGTACACGCAGTTTCGCCACTCCCTTAACAGAGGACAATCGCTCTCGGAAAAGCCGAGCACTTTTGGAATTTTATTGCTGTTTTAGAAAGTTGTCGCACTATCGAACGAAGTGTAGGTCAATCTACTGTACACGTTCAGGATGATCTGACCACATTTTCCACTTAATCTCGCATTAGTTTTGTTTGGTTTGAAATACCGAGCCGGAGACATGCCTTGGACGAGTTAATTTAGTTAAGTTGGATGATATACAAGCACGCTTTATTTAGTGTTACGAGAGTGTATTTTTATTGTTATCAAGGACGTATTAAGAAGGGGACTTCTGGGGGACCACACACTCCTCCTAGAAATGTTCTTTCACCTTCTGTAAGAAAAATCAATCAAGAGTATTGTGCTGTGAAACACTCCCATAATAGCCTAAGGAAGTATCGGGGAAGCAAAAAAACCTCCCAATGGGCTGCACGGTGTTTTGCCTGTCGGCATCCTCGGCGTTCGTTGCCGCCTACCGCTATCATAAAAAGGCGCGGATGAAACCATGCATTTTTAAAACTACTTTTAAAGGCTTTACTGAGCAACTTTATGAAAGGAGATGCTGAAACTGGTCACCGTCGTCCATTTATAATTTTGTCACCTCTTTAGGAAACAATCCATCACTTGCCGTAGTTCACGTTAAGAAATGCTGGCAATTTCCCGGCGGATATTTTGCTTTAATTCTTCCAGGGTGTGTGCGTTTGTCTTGTACACTTTATGTTTTAGGTTACCCCAGAGATAGAAATCCCTTATTGGAGCTCTCAGAAACGCTAATGGCGCAACATACACCTAATGTTTCGTCATGAAGTATTACTCCATGAACAATATTAGATTCTGAGTTACAGGGCCAATTATTTTCGAATCAACAGTTCACGCCCGTAAATACGTGGATACAGTTTGCACGCCCCCCCCCCCCCCCAATTTAGAGAATTAACAGACAGAATTATTAGAAGAGATTGGTGTTTCCTCGCTCTCCCGACCTAACCCCCTGCGATTTCTATCTCTGGGGTTCCAGACAAACCCACTACCCTGGAAGAATTAAAACAAATTATCCGCCAAGAAATTGCAAGTATTTCTCAACGTGAACTACGCGAGTGATTGATAGTTTCCTAAAGAGGTGTATGGGCGACAGCGTCTTTCATAAAGTTGGTAGTTTCAAAAATGTTGTACGGCTTCATTGGCGCCTTTCTATGATAGCGGCATAGGGCAACGAGCGCCGAGGATGCGGACAGGCAAAACACCGCGCAGCCGTCTTGGAGGTTTTGTTCTACCGGTATGTTAAATAACCTTTAAATACATGAAATAGTATACAACAGCCATATTGTTCTAATAGTTATTAAGTAATGCGTTGACGATGGATTAGAACGACTGAAGTCAACGATGAGCGATTGAGCTTGCTCTTTATTGATCAAACTGCGTAAGCTTTCACGGCCGGTGTCATAATATAGAAACTGATTTATCCGGGTTTGTGGGCCGTCGTCTAGTCAGGAAACTCCTTCCAGAAGTTTCGTCCGAAGCTGCGTCGAACATCCTCAGTGGCGTTGCCTTAACACTCTGGTAGTCTTGGCGATGACTGACTCAGTCAGAGTGTTAAGGCAACGCCACTGAGGATGTTCGACGCAGCTTCGGACGAAACGTCTGGAAGGAGTTTCCTGACTAGACCACGGCCCACAAACCCGGATAATCAGATTCTATATTGCTCCTTATTGTTATTCTAAAAATTAAATGATTTAAAATCCTTTAGAAGTGTGGTTGTAATGACGTTATCGATTGCTAACAATGAACACTCATATTGCTACATGCCTGCACCCTGTGTTATGTGTGTATAGCGTTACTATATTGTTTTAAAGCCAAGATATTTTAAGTTGGCAAAATGTCTTTCAACTAAAAGCACTTACCTTAAGGGCTCAACAATCGGAAGTCCTCTCTGCTCACCGACGCCATCTTTGCGACAATATACAGTAATTCACAGCATGCAGGTGAAGTTCAACTTTCTGTTTTAGCAGCTTATGCTTTATATTATATTTAGGGCCCGGATTTTTATGCACTAAAAACTTCAATTTTTTTGTTTTTAAGTGCTAATACATGATTCAATAAATATGTCCTAAAACTGTAAACTATTTTCAGTAAAATTAAAACATAAGAAAGCACCTCACTTATATAACAATGCATATTGGAATTCGACAATTTGCAGCTGAACACCAGGTTTAAACATATCGTTGGAGTTGCAGTGCACAACAAAGTCATCTCCAGATTACGCATCACAGCCTTGGCTGAAGCCTCATATTGGGAAAAGGAATGTTGTATGTACATCACATGATGCCAACCTAGCATACTTGAAGAGAGAAATATCACCAACAGAGTTTCAGCTTCACCTGTGTGTTCGGCTTCCAAAATTTGAACCACTTTACTGGAAGCATCACACTATCAGAGCCTAAACGACGCAAGTTATATGAATCATACCCTGAAAACTTGCCCTTAAACCTTGGGCAGCTTTCTTCATTTATACTGCAGAGTCCGTAAGCAGAAGCAATACATTGTCACATTTCAACACGATTTGGCCACTAGGTTTCTAAAGTTTCATTAAACATCCCAGCCGTTCTTACGTTATTTACAGTTGGTATTTCTTTACAGACTAGCAAGAATTTTAATTAGACATTTATTTCGTAGTTTTTCAGTACACCTACGATTACATTTCCCACATTTCTACTACTCGCACCGATAGTTTCGTCAATAACGACAAGGATTTTTTTTTTTTTTTTTTTTTTTTTTCTATTTTGACAAATGGATTTTATGTGACTTAATGTTTTCTCATAGTAATTTGAAAGATGTCTCCATAGCGTCGACTCATCAGGATTTATATTTGCATACTTACGAAGAATGTTACTCAGCTCGGGATTGTTCAACTTATAAAGGGGAATATCAGCTGAAATAAATGCTTTACACAAATCTAAATAAAATTTGGATTGTTTTGGTATCTTAGAAGAAGAGGGTGGTGTTGATTCTCCTATAAGACATTGCCTCGACAAAGCATGTGACGCAGCTACTATGTGCTTAATTCCTGACAAATGTTGCACTATCTGGGAACGTTGATCTACACTAACAGATTTGGAACAAAGCTGGCAAAATAGTAATTTTCCCATCCGTGGTAAAAGTGTTTTTAAACTCTAGTACGCACTGATGCAAACGTTCACGTACACTGGATCTCGCTTTTGACATTCTTAATTCACACTGCTAATTAACACGCACATCTGCTTTTGTGTGATCTGGTTGTAACTACCAGGGTACAAACATACTGAGCTCAGAATATAACATTGCTTAGCCAGGTTTAACGAACAAGTATGATATAACCTCAAGGTACAATCCTGTACTTCCCCGGTTCGCACACGCAATCGAATCAGCAGATGTCAAGTGGCATGACTAATGGATTCTTATCACTCTCATGAGTTAAGAGTAAAGTTTAATGTTGTAAATAGAACGAGGTAAGCGCTAAGTTATATGTACTTCTAGAGAAATTATCGAAAATATATTATTTATACGATACCTAAAACGTACTAAAATATGTATTTATGAGAAGAGTCTAAAAATATTCCTTCACACATCTTATTTCTTTAACAAAATATGTATTTTTGTGTGAAATAATTGCAAATACAATTCTTGGACCTAGATCGGGATATTGAACTTTTTTTAAGGTATGTACACCCGTGGAGAAAAAAAAAAGTAATGTCTGGCACCCCAAATCCGTCTAAGTCCTACACGGCATAGCGTCTTGATTGAGCATATTGGTTAGGAATATTACGATTTGAAACTTGTGACAACATTTTGCTGCCACTACACAACTGTATCGTGGATGGTGTTAACAGGGCACTGTGCGGTGTAGGACTAAAACGAATTTGACGTTCCAGACATGACCATTTTTTTGTTCACAGATGTGTATATTAAGGGAAACAAACGTTCATTTACATACAAATCCGGGCCTTAATTGTATTTGTGATTGTCTCGGTGCAGTTTGCAAATAGCTTTAAGATTACGTTGATTTCTCGCTGTGATATTAACCCTAGAATGAATACAGAGGTACTAGAGCACCCTAGTGGTATAAACTTCTAGTTGGCAACAACTATGTATTGGTACACGTACCTCATGCTTGCGTGTATTTTAAGTAGCTAGGTAGGTATTGTTGAAGCAGACGTATTTTTTAAGTATCACTACACTAATTATTATTGAAAGTAATTATGCGGTTTCCCGTATGCATTAGCTTGTGCCTATAACCACAGTTCCCAGGTTTAATTGGCGAGTCTTCTCTTGACACTTTATTATGCTATAAATATCGCATTTTGTATTGTATGCTAGTTAATTACTTTCACTTTATAGACATGATCCTTATTAATTGGTAGACAAAGACTAGTAAACGATTTATTTGTTCATGGTTGTATTGATATTTATGACGAAATAGCATCACTGATGTCCAACCTTTCTCTTTGGAGAAGCTTACGTAATTAGCTGCTTTTCCCCACTCCACTTCTTCAGTCGAAGGGTGAATCAGCTCTTCCCTGTGGCGTGTAGAACCCACAACCGGAGAGTCAGTATCCATTGACCGACAACTCCATGGCAGCTTCTAAGTCAGACCTTGAATTTTCTAGGAATGTCCTCAGAAGACCTATTCATTCTGGACGGTTTTTGTATAAATGGTAAAAAGTAAGAGGCAGACTAAAGCTTACTAATAAAAAATGTGTGTCTGGCTAAAACACACAATCTATGCCAAATACCACTTTTTTTCTTTTAAGTGAACCATTTCTGAGATATTCTTGATTATTTATTTGAATTTGCCAATACTTATACTTTCCTCAAATAGTAAAAAGTTATTCGTTTTTTTATCTCTTGGCCTCGCAAAGAGAACGGAATTTCAAAGGCATCGCACTGCAACCAGCTCTTAAATCACTATCGCTTAAAGCCTACTCTATTCCCATATTCTCCTTGCACATACAAGAAAATTAGCAATAAGATAATTTCTGAAAATGCTTATGTCGATTAAAATGTAGTTGATAGAGAAATATGCATTTGCAAGAATTGTGTATATAAGAGTGAGTATAGCTCTACATATATTTGCAAAAAGAGTTTCTCCAAATTGAACTATATTAAAAGTCTGTATCCCAATAGTTTACGCGACGATCACTTGGTGTACCTATGCACTTGCTATGCACTTCGACTTTGTCGCTAAATATTGATGGACTTCTTAAACGTAAGCAATACCAAACAAGCCACTAATGAACAGATGTTTATCGCATTCGATTTGAAAGTGCTTTCGTAAATCAAGCACAACGTGCACATAACCAAACCTCCACTGTTACACAATTGAGTCTTAAAAGAGTAGCACAGTCCGCATAAAGTGGAAGAAGGTAAATCCAAACGTTGGACATTGCTGCTATACATGTTTGAAATAGGTATAACTTTTTCTTTTTTTGTTTATGCACCTTTTGGTCCAAAAAGTAAAAGTCTAATAGGCAAGCAGCATATACATTTTCGGTTTGATAACATTAGCACTTCTTTCGTTGCTAATGTCTATGACTTTTGTTGCGTCGTACAAAAACTTCCCGATTGTTCAAAATAGTTACCTAGATTGGGGAAAAGGCGTATTCCTAGTAGAAGCACAAAAATTACAAATGGCTCTCGACTTTTGCCATTTGTGTGAATGAAATGGGCGAAATGAAGCCCAAATGAGCCCGGGTTCCGTGGAGTTTAAAGTAACCCAACGTTTGTTTTCTCAGGATAAAAGAAAAACCCTGAAAAAAACATCAAGATAACCGAAATACGAATCCGAGAAGTCTTGAATGTAAGGCAGACACGCTACCCCCACACAATAAGGGCGAGCATTGCACATTTGTTTTAGAGGGGGAAGTTATCTATCACACTTTTAACACTTGGTGGCGTTACAATTCCCGTAGCAATACAAAATAGATATGTGAAAATCTTTTAAAGCTTCGAGATTCCCTTCTCTTTGCACGATTAACATATAAAAAATGAATAACGTTTGTATATTTGACAGAAGTGTAAGTTCTCCAAAACTCACACCAATAACAAGGCATATCTCCGAAATGGTTTACTCTACGAAAAAATTTATTGACACATAAATTGTGTATTTTAGCAATATTTACAGTTTTTCTATAGCAAGATTTAGTTTATCTGTTACGGTTTACCAGTTATGCAAAAGCCATCCAGAGTAAATACGACTACAGGTGCTATAGCCAGCAAATTCAATATATATTTCATTTGTCATAAAAATATCTCAAACATATGGATGGCACTTTAATCAAAATCGTTGTCATTTTCAAGAAAATCAAAAGTTTCGAAAAATGTTCCGTATAAAACGTAGTTTAGGGTGAAGCAATTTTTTCAAAATCTTCGTGTCGCATCCTTGAAAGACACTAAACTTAAATACTAACTTTGCTTTTTAACCGACTTTTCGTTTTTGAGTTATGCTGTCCACAGTCTGACTGACTGACAGACAAACAAGACACACACGGACCTTTTTCTAAAAATTTTGGATTCAGGAGGCCTGAAAACATATTTCCGGCGTAATCTCGACATCGAATTTTTGGGTGTAATACAATACTTCCTCTACTTTACTATACGTAGTAGAGAACGTAAAAAGAAACAAACTTTCGTGGCTAAACCTGGCAATGATGCAACCTATTTCCCTCTCATCCGCACCATCCTCTTAACCTGCCTGCTACTTCAGTTTTGTATCGCTCGTAGCCTGAACTTCTGCATACATGTTTTTGCTTTAAATGTGGCTATCATAAAGTGGCACTAATTTTTAAAAAATCATATGCCTTAAAAATAAACTTTTATAGAAGCCAATTTTTATTTTTTAGTTATTGTCACCGACCTATCTAATGGGTGGGACTCCTACCGAAAATTGATTTCTGAATATGTGTTGGAATTGTATGAAATGTTCAATGGTATTTTACACTTATGTGTACGCCTTCATTACTTGAATACGTGGGTAATATTTCGTACATGGGCGATGTTGGCACATGTTGATATTTACCACTTAAAATTGAAATAGTATATGTAACTATTAACAAGTTAATAACATTTTTCGACCTGAGCACCGTCTCCCTTGTAGTGGGGATCGGAAAGCACCAAAGGTTCCGGCTATTTCTCCACTTGATAGCAATACTTTTGTGACCCGGTTGCTAATTATTTATTTTCCTCTCTTTGCCCATTTCGTGTACAGCCGGCTGTAAATGTTTTCCGAGCCACGTGTTTCCAACCGCGTCCGGAAGGCAGACTGGCTTATCGGTAAGATATACCAGGAAGTCTCAAAGGTCCACTTGCCAGCTCACACGTACCTTTCACAATGGTGAGGGATGGTACGCGTTTGTAAGTCCAAAGAAAATATTCCAATATTTGTCTTAGATTTGATCGCAAAAGGGCGCGTTTCACAAAACTACGAGGCATCAATCTCGATCGGTTACGTTTAGAGACCACAGAAATTCGCAATAATTTCGAAAGAAAATCGCAATGTGGATATGGGGTTTCGCGTTTTATCGCAAAATAGTTGTAAGTTAATCGCAATAATTTCGTGTAAATTTAAAAGGGAATTCAGGTAAAGAGAATGACTATATATATCTCGAATGGATAGCATTAGGCGTGGAAATTATGACAAAAATATTTTTATGCATCAGTTTATTCTAAATATTACAATTATACACAGTTTTATTACACTGAGAGGAAACAGTAATTTAAGATGTTCTTTATTTGTGAAATGAAAGCATAGTAATGTCACTATATTATTTTCTTTCATTCTGCGTCTTCGGTCACTAACAATTAAATTATACTCACAGAAAAATCTTTCTGCATCAACAGATGCACAAGGAACCCAGACACATTTCAACCATGTAAATTCAGGGTAATTCAACATGAGGGCTCATAATACCTCAATAACATCAACTTTAACAATGGAATTGTTTGATGATTGTTTCAAAAGTATATCTTTTAAAGTAAGAAATGCTACACTGCAATCAGTACTTTTTATGCCCTTGAAGTAACTTATTGTTTTAGCCCTATCTGCGATTGCATTAACATTCTCAACATTTATCTGTAAAATATTTGCTGGTTTGAATAAATCATTGAAATTTACAAACATTGAATAAGAATCACGTAACTCGTATTTTTCTATTTTCTGAACTACAAGTTTACTGGCAAGGATAATTAATTCCTTTATTTCAGTCTTTAAGTCCAAACTGAAGTTCTTATTATTTCACTTGCCAATTCTCCTGCATTACCAGAAATAGCAATATTCGTTCTACACTTCAGATCATTTACTTTAGAAACAGGAACGTGACTGTAAGGATAATCACTCCCTTCTAAATCTAAAACTACATTTGCAATGAATTCAGTTTTTATGAACAAAAGCAGCCTCTGCTTTTACTAAGCTACAAAATCGTACAGATTCAACCTCTTTCAACCAATTTGCTACAGGGACACTTTTGGAAGTCAACTGAAGGAAAAATGTTTTCAGGATATCAAAATATTTGTGCATATAGTTTACAGATTTAAACCAACTGCCCCATCTAGTTAGCACCGCCTCTGGGTACAAAGGAATCGATTCTTCACCATGGTTTTCATTTAGATATGAGCGGTGCAAGTGCTTTATTTTCCTGGACATGTGAAAACAATTTTTGGTTTTAGTTACAATTGAACTGAGTTCATTTAAATACTTTTTTAAAATTTCCCCAAAAATACTGAATTTGTGAGCCCAACAAGTCACATGCACCAAATGATCCCCCATGATTCCTTTCAATAATTAAAACATTTTACCATCTATGGTGCTGAATCTGTTACAAAATATTTTACGTTTTCTTAATCAATTGAAAATGCTTCCAACGTTTTCAGGATAGTCTGGGAACAGGTTCTACTATTAGCTGAGTCTAAAAAGGCACAGTCTAAAAGATAGACTTCTTGATTAAATGAAGCATGCTGTGTTTTAACTAAGACAGCAAATACGCAACGACTTGCAGAATCTGTTTCATCATAAACTATGGCAAATCTTGCTTGGCATCTAAAGATTCCTTTATTTTTGAAACCATCTCTTCGCCACTGCAAGGGGCATATTCCTGTGTGAGTTGATTAGACGTGGGAAGGTCTCCCGATCCTATGAAACTTATTGTAAAAAATATATTAAATACAATAATTCGAAAATATTTATTTGAACGGACTTATTTTGCTTTATTAAAATCATATTTCATATTGATTATTTATTTATATTATATAATGTAATTTGATTTCATAACACGCGTGGATTAGTAATTATTAAAATGAATTTGTTTGAAATATTACTTATGTAATTAATTAATGCCACTAATACTCACCTGGAATATACTTCTGACGCCAAGTTCTAACTGATGGATGATCCACCTTTCCAGTTGGAGTATTTGCACTCGTGAACATTTTTGTAGTATCCATTACAAACTCTGTTTTTTCTTGTTTTGCTTTTTTCTGACGATCGAATGAACCGTCGATAGACACCTGTCTTTTAACAGCTATACTGTTTAATTTAAGCCGCAAATGCTCTTTATTTTTGAAGCAATGTTTAGATACTGTGTCCCGTTTCTCCCAATCTACCCGCACATTACAAAATTTGCACATTAAAATCTTTGAATCGGATACATAAAGACCTTCATTTGAAAATTCTTTGGCTCTGGAATGAACCGTCACAGTTGATGTTCGACCCATCTCAAATTCTCAACTACGACTGAATATTGGAAAAGTTCGCAAAATTAACAGCGACTTTCACATATTCGTGTTGGCCTTGGAGTTAACATCAGCACCCTTTCAAATGGAGCACCCTGTCCCAAGTGTCAGTGACCGCCTTTGGAATGTCACAGGGACAATAGCTACCCTCTGCCAAGTAACACTACCGCTAGCTTCGGCTTGTAAAAAAAAAGTGTCTGTCCGCAAGTTCAAATATTTAAGAGCCATATGGCCACATGGGATATTAAAAAAACAATGAATACAAAAGTAAATAAATTTCGCTTCTTTTTTTTCGCCGAAATAGTTTATTTCGCTATAAAACATCTATCGCGAAAATTCGCAACAAAAATATTGCAATTTTAGATACTATTACCGTCCTATTTATAAAGAAATTTCATCTTCTTTTCAATGAACAACTTGTCGCCTTTATTGTGACTGCGAAAATCTGTGGTCTAGTTACGATGTATGTACCTTCTCCCCCTCAGCTTTCATGCCTATCACCCGCTAAATTTGAACCGGTTTATCTAATATGAATGCGACAGCAAATTACTGTTGGAATTAAATAAAATGATATATAACTTTAGGGCAAATTAGTTATAAATAAGGATCAATTTGTGTTAACTATTCTAAAGTGATGTAACTTTTGTTTCAGCATTTTTAAACTCTAACATAAATACTATTTTCTTAACTCAAAAAGCCAGGTGTGGAAATTCCATATTTTGCCTAAATATTGTGATACGTCTCAGTGATATAAAATATACCCAAATTAGTAAGCAAACATCTTCTGTCCACTTTTACGGGAAATAGAGATTACTTTATGCTTATCACATGTTTCTTATGATTATTATCTGTAGTAGTTACAGAAAACCTTACGAACGATATCTACATCTTTGTACATGTATTTTAAAATTTCATTAAATGTAACTGTCAGAACTGAATGTGGCAGCGCATGGAAGCTTTATATTTTGCGCTTAACAATGATCTCTGTTAAATCTCTTGCAATTTTACATCCAAAATTTACTTATGCGTATCCGCAAAATAGCCCGTGGCATATTTATCATTAAAATCATCATTATTAATTATTATTACATATTATTATAATAATAATAATTATAATAATAATAATTATAATAATAATAATTATAATAATAATAATTATAATAATAATAATTATAATAATAATAATTATAATAATAATAATTATAATTATTATAATAATTATAATTATTATAATAATAATAATTATAATTATAATAATAATAATTATAATAATAATAATAATTATAATAATAATAATAATTATAATAATAATAATTATAATTATAATAATTATAATAATAATAATTATAATAATAATAATTATAATAATAATAATTATAATTATAATAATAATAATTATAATAATAATAATAATTATAATAATAATAATAATTATAATAATAATAATAATAATAATAATAATAATTATAATAATAATAATAATAATAATTATAATAATAATAATAATTATAATAATAATAATAATAATAATAATTATAATAATAATAATAATAATTATAATAATAATAATAATAATAATTATAATAATAATAATTATAATAATAATAATAATAATTATAATAATAATAATAATAATTATAATAATAATAATAATAATAATAATAATAATAATAATAATAATAATAATAATAATAATAATAATTATAATAATAATAATAATAATAATAATTATAATAATAATAATTATAATAATAATAATTATAATAATAATAATTATAATAATAATAATTATAATAATAATAATTATAATAATAATAATTATAATAATAATAATATTATTATTATTATTATTATTATTATTATTATTATTATTATTATTATTATTATTATTATTATTATTATTATTATTATTATTATTATTATTGAGAAACACATTATATGCATTATCTTTGTTTAAAGAATTATTCAAACATGTTTCTTAAACGCCATTAACGCTACCACAAAAAGCAATATTACTTCTTTAAATACGTGCAGAAAGTAATGTGCCAGTTTCTTTCGTCTGGATAGAATGAAACTGAATATTCAGCTTCCTATTTGCTCCCCGCTCATCACATGTCAGGGAACACACGCAAAAGTAGATAACTGTTGAAAGTCGTCCATGGGAAGGCGCACCACACGCCACTAATTCACAATAAAATTCCTCGTCTCTTTCCCCTACACCCTTTCGTTTGTCGGAAAACATTTGGAGCCGGTTGTACAAGTTTTACCCTTTACAAGATTCAATTCTGCAAGCATACAGACATTCTTATACTATACCACTTACTTACAATTATATCATATTAATTATTTAGGTACCTATTTACTCTTATCTCTTTTCTCATTCTCTGCACTTCCGTAATTAAACACTATTCATTTATCATTTCCAACTTTGATATATGTCTTCCTATAGCTATTTCCTCTAACATTCTTCTCTTTATATACTTCCTTTATATTCAACGTGAGGTAGGTGTTTCCCTCGCACTTTCCTGCATTTATGTATATAAATAATTGTATCCCTATCTAACTACAATGTTTCTTTTGTGGTTGGTCTTGATTAGCCAGAAGTTTCTTTAAGAAATATCAGCAATGAACAATACTCGAAGTTTCTTCTCTGACTTCTTTACTTCCAAGACTTATCAAACATAGTACGTTCTCTTAATTTAATACTGCTATGCAGGGCTTGGTGCTTACATCTGTTGAATCACGTTCAAGGAGTCCAACAGGTTGTGGAATGGAACACCCAGCGTCTCATACGGTACCGGTACATATATTAAAAATGTATATGCCTTTTGTTATCTGCCTGCATGGGATTGTTGTGCTCAATTCATCACATTTTGTGAATCACGCTTCATCTCCAACTACCATTTTCTAGAGAAATTTTAGCCTATGATGAAGTAGTCATTAAAAAATTCCATCCATAATTTAATATTCCTATTATCAGAATACTGCACACTTCCGGAATGTTAAGTGCATTTGTTTGCATCACCCGTTTGCAAAATAACACTGTAAGGAACTTTAATTACACACTAGTTACCTACCTAGTTCGAAGAGACATATCCCTTGAGACATAAGACAAAACACGCTGGAACGTGTACTTTATGTTCATTATGTTCTGTCGTTTTGTTGCAGACGACTTGTGTCACCTGTTGACTCTGGAAACCTGGCACGTTATACCACAAAACGTGTGCTCATCATCAATAAGCGCCCACCATGGAGGATCTCGAGACAACACTAACAGCACGCATCGTCATATTTGTTCCAACAGGCTCTGTTATACATTTACACACACAAACACACACACACGCGCGCGCGCGCATATGCCAAACATTGTACTCCAAAAATTTTAAAATTTTAAAAATAAACTATACATTGTTTGGAATGTTTTGATGAAAAAATATGTAACAAAATTATTTTACAATACCTGACGCCACCATGCCTAGTTATCGCAACTCCATCGAACAACTGCGTGTGATCGTATCCGTATGCTATAAACTTCTCGAATGCAAACTTAAAACTGTTTTAAATAACAGCAAGAAAGAAAAAACTCAAAACATTTTCATTAGAGGTATATTTTTAAAGTACAAAAAATAAATATTTTACATATATTTTTACTCTTAATACAGTAAAACCTCCCTTCAACGGAGCACTGTTAAGCGGAAATCCGTCTAAAACGGAAATAGTTTATGGTCCCTTGAATTTAGGGTTGAAAACACGCTAAATTCCCTTTATTAAACCTAAACTGCCTTACGCTGACAACAGAAATCATATTACAACTTTTAAAGAAAAATTTCCAGTTTCGGAATGTAGAGTAATAAAAATTTGCAGGCACAAAACATCAATGAAGGTTCTTTCAAATTGCAGTGCCATGGAATATGTCAACATAGACCGTGATGTGCAAACTGAAACAGACACAGTTGATATAGATGTCTTAATCGAGAACATGTAAAGTCGGATAGAAGAAGAGCAGGCGGAGGAAGATGAAGAGGAATTTGGTCCTTATTTGGAAGAAGAGTGTATGCTAAAGACTTACCGAGATGCTGTCAAAAGTTTAAAGGAACTGCAATAATTTGCCCTATGGCGAAATGACCGGAGTACTTCAGTTGCGCTCGTGGTCAGTTTATACCTGCTTCAAATCCATCAATTGCGCTCGGCGGTTACATTACCCCAGATTGGGTATTCATCAGTTGCGCTCGACGGTTAGATTACCCCTGATAGGGTATTCATCAGTTGCGCTCGCGGTCAGTTTATACCTGTTGCAAATCCACCAGTTGCGCTCGGCGGTTAGATTACCCCTGATAGGGTATTCATCAGTTGCGCTCGACGGTTAGATTACCCCTGATAGGGTATTCATCAGTTGCGCTCGGCGGTTAGATTACCCCTGATAGGGTATTCATCAGTTGCGCTCGGCGGTTAGATTACCCCTGATAGGGTATTCATCAGTTGCGCTCGGCGGTTAGATTACCCCTGATAGGGTATTCATCAGTTGCGCTCGGCGGTTAGATTACCCCTGATAGGGTATTCATCAGTTGCGCTCGGCGGTTAGATTACCCCTGATAGGGTATTCATCAGTTGCGCTCGGCGGTTAGATTACCCCTGATAGGGTATTCATCAGTTGCGCTCGACGGTTAGATTACCCCTGATAGGGTATTCATCAGTTGCGCTCGGCGGTTAGATTACCCCTGATAGGGTATTCATCAGTTGCGCTCGGCGGTTAGATTACCCCTGATAGGGTATTCATCAGTTGCGCTCGGCGGTTAGATTACCCAAGATTGGGTATTCATCAGTTGCGCTCGGCGGTTAGATTACCCCTGATAGGGTATTCATCAGTTGCGCTCGGCGGTTAGATTACCCCAGATTGGGTATTCATCAGTTGCGCTCGGCGGTTAGATTACCCCTGATAGGGTATTCATCAGTTGCTCTCGGCGGTTAGATTACCCCTGATAGGGTATTCATCAGTTGCGCTCGGCGGTTAGATTACCCCTGATAGGGTATTCATCAGTTGCGCTCGGCGGTTAGATTACCCCTGATAGGGTATTCATCAGTTGCGCTCGGCGGTTAGATTACCCCTGATAGGGTATTCATCAGTTGCGCTCGGCGGTTAGATTACCCCTGATAGGGTATTCATCAGTTGCTCTCGGCGGTTAGATTACCCCTGATAGGGTATTCATCAGTTGCTCTCGGCGGTTAGATTACCCCTGATAGGGTATTCATCAGTTGCGCTCGGCGGTTAGATTACCCCTGATAGGGTATTCATCAGTTGCGCTCGGCGGTTAGATTACCCCTGATAGGGTATTCATCAGTTGCTCTCGGCGGTTAGATTACCCCTGATAGGGTATTCATCAGTTGCTCTCGGCGGTTAGATTACCCCTGATAGGGTATTCATCAGTTGCTCTCGGCGGTTAGATTACCCCTGATAGGGTATTCATCAGTTGCTCTCGGCGGTTAGATTACCCCTGATAGGGTATTCATCAGTTGCTCTCGGCGGTTAGATTACCCCTGATAGGGTATTCATCAGTTGCTCTCGGCGGTTAGATTACCCCTGATAGGGTATTCATCAGTTGCTCTCGGCGGTTAGATTACCCCTGATAGGGTATTCATCAGTTGCTCTCGGCGGTTAGATTACCCCTGATAGGGTATTCATCAGTTGCTCTCGGCGGTTAGATTACCCCAGATTGGGTATTCATCAGTTGCGCTCGACTGTTAGATTCCTCCTAATAGGGTATTTATCAGTTGCGCTCGGCGGTTAGATTACCCCTGATAGGGTATTCATCAGTTGCGCTCGACGGTTAGATTACCTCTGATAGGGTATTCATCAGCTGCGCTCGGCGGTTAGATTACCCCTGATAGGGTATTCATCAGTTGCGCTCGGCGGTTAGATTACCCCTGATAGGGTATTCATCAGTTGCGCTCGGCGGTTACATTACCCCTGATAGGGTAATCACCAGTTGCGCTCGGCGGTTAGATTACTCCTGATAGGGTATTCATCAGTTGCGCTCGGCGGTTAGATTACCCCTGATAGGGTATTCATCAGTTGCGCTCGACGGTTAGATTACCCCTGATAGGGTAATCACCAGTTGCGCTCGGCGGTTAGATAACTCCTGATAGGGTATTCATCAGTTGCGCTCGGCGGTTAGATTACCCCTGATAGGGTAATCACCAGTTGCGCTCGGCGGTTAGATTACTCCTGATAGGGTATTCATCAGTTGCGCTCGGCGGTTAGATTACCCCTGATAGGGTAATCACCAGTTGCGCTCGGCGGTTAGATTACCCCTGATAGGGTAATCACCAGTTGCGCTCGGCGGTTAGATTACTCCTGATAGGGTATTCATCAGTTGCGCTTGCGGTAAGTTTTTGCACTTCAGCATTTCCTTCCCATTTTGTAGAGACTTAGGACTCTCAAGACTCGATTGAATTTTCTGCCACCACGACTGAGGTAAATGAAATCTTCAGCCTATTATATACATAAGTTAGCAACTGTTTAGTAACGCAAGCTGCGAATACTGACCTACTTCTGCATACAGTTCAAGTGAGAAACGAGTACCATGCAGTTTATACCTTATTTCTTCCTTGTCCAACAATCACCGAAGTGTTCCTCTTCAAAGGGTTCGGAGCGCAACTCATGTAATTACCTCAGTCTGATATAAGGGGTTTGGAGCACAACTGCTGTTGCACATAGGTCCAACATTATTTGTTCATTTTCCCTTGCCATAGACGAAACCACTGATATTAAAGATCCATTTACATACGAACTTTTGGTGGCCCAAGATGAACTGCAATTGGAATTAATTAACCTTCAAAGCTACACATTATTGTACAGTTCAGAATAGCTTGGTTTGGATTTGTACACATGTCGAAAACATTCCCCAACCTGCATCTTTTTACAAGCAAATCACTGGTCATGTTTGGTGCTACTTATCAATGTGAACAACTGTTTATCATATTGACATTGAACAAGAGCCTGCTACGGATAAACATCTTCAATGTGTTCTACGTTTAAGTTCATCCAGCTGTTTGCAGCCGGACATTGAAACGCTAATATTTAAAACGAAACCAGCAAGGATACCAACCGAGTGACCTAGGGGAGTATCATTATGACTACGCCACTATCTAATAAAATGTACATTGTAAACAATTTCAATACACTAAATATAAGTTATAACGTTCAGTTTTTGAGAATACAGTATAGGAATTTCTAAACGTCTTTAGTAGTATAAGGGAACTGCATAACTATTGAATAAGAAAACAAAACAAAGGTAATTAACATGTTAATTCTATAGAACTGCTTTTGTCAAATTAAGGTTTGGCTAGAGCTACCACACCAGTAATGTGGTGAGAGAGCTGTTTCTCACACAACGCCATATGAGCCATCTATGTCCTTCAGTCATATTAACCCTCTGTGCTTTCCTAGCCAACTCTTGAGTTCAAAAGTATGCATTTGACTACGTCGCAAAAGACGTTTCACCCGAAACCCGAGTGACAGCCACTGCGGCACACGTCCACTATTTGTTTACCTGTCAGACAAAAGGAAACAGGGAGGGATGATTGTAGGGTAAAGTATTTCACACTTCCAGTGCTTATCTTTACCGGCCGTGTTCTAAAAGGTCATTAGCAAAGTTGCCGGCCTGGACAAGGTGGCTATTGACGAACTTAAACATATCCCGAGAAAACCCCCGCTGCAACAAATATACTTAATGCCCGCTTGCCTGTCACTTGGAAACGAGCCAAGGTAATCATGCTCCCGAAACAAGGGCAAAGCATCCGGCAACGATCACTCTCGTCTAAATGTTGGTAAATTCCAGAAATGTGTAGTCCTAGTCTGTCGACTTCAAAAACCTGTTTCGGAGCTACGTGAACCCTCAAATTCTCAATTTGGCTATAGAAAAGGACACTCCACAGAACTACAGCTTTTAAGACCGGCCGATGACGCCACTGAGCAATTTAACGATGGAGCTTCAACGTTGACGTTATCTTGGGACGTAGAGACCGCTTTTGACCGGTGCTGGCACAACGGTCTCAGTCACAACCTGCAGCGCAATTTTCCTGGCCTTTAAAATTATTTGTTTTAGCTGTACAATTTTCTAGCAAATAGGCGCTTCTACGTTCAAGTAACCCACCCCTCTTTCCGGAAGAGAGAGATATAGGCTGCTGTCCCACAAGAGACAACCATGTCCCCGTTTTTATTCATTATTTTCACAAATGACTTCCCTGTCGACGACACTGTAACTTACTAGCACCACAAAAATCCTCGTTTCGGACTTGCAAAAATGCAGCGGCATGTTGACCGCTTCCCTCTTAGCTTCATGATTGGAAAATCAAAATTAATCCAAATGCGAACTGCCGTCAGCAAGTAAAATACCTAGGCGTCACTATGGACCGCACAATGGCTCCAACAAAAGCAAGCAGCGACTCAAGTTATACAACTACATCTTCCGTAAACAGATGCAATTAAAATCCAAACTGATCCTGCACAAATCATTCGCTCTTTCGGTGGTCCTGTACGCTTGTGTGGCCTGGCCTAATGCATCCAATATTTCCCTAAAACAAATATAAACATTACAGAACACCTTACTAAGAAAAATCCTACGTGTCCCAAACTTCACCACCAACCAAACCATACACAGACAAACATAAATGCCAACCATACGCGAGGCAGTGCTAAAAAGGGCCTCCTTCGTTTGGGCGCGCATTAAGATACATAAAAACCCAACATACTCAGCATCGGCACAGACGAGCCGAAGCACCGAAAACACGCTTGGATAAATCTTATAAATATCCAGCGGCACCCCTACTCTGCGCGCCCATCAACACATGACACCAGGTCACACAAAACGACGGCAGAGGCCGCCGCCAAGGACAGCCTGGGACATTCCAAACTGCACGTTGCCGCACAGTGAAACCGCGACCCTTGAACGTAAATAGTGCAAGTGCATCCAGTGTTTCTCTCTCTCGATGACCCACTTCACGAAAGGTCTAAGTTTTCCGAAACTCATACACATAACAAGGAATATCTCCGAAATGGTTCACCGTACAAGAAAATTTATTGAGACATAAATTGTGTATTTTAGCAAGATCTACATTTTTTGTACAGTATGATATGGTCTATCTCTAACGGTTTACCAGTTATGCAAAAGTCGTCCAGAGTAAATACGACTACAGGGGCTATAGCCAGAAAATTCAAGATATACATTTCATTTGTCACAAAAATATCCCAAACATATGACATTTTAATAAAAATCGTTAAGAGCCATTTTCAAGAAAATCAAAATTTTCGAAAAATTTTCCATGTAAAGGGTAGTTTAGGTTGGGGCTATTTTCTTCAAAATCTTCCTGTCGCATCCTTGAAAGACATTAAACTTAAATACCAACTTTGGTTTTTAACCGACTTTTCGTTTTTGAGTTATGCTGTCCACAGACTGACACACAGACACACACACACGGACCTTTTTCTAAAAAATGCTTTTTTTTTATTCAGGAGGCTTCAAAACATATATTTCCGGTGAAATCTCGACATCGAATTTTTGAGTGGAATACAATACTTCCCCTACTTACCAGTAGAGAAAGTAAAAATGAGGGAAAAAACAGACACCCTAAACTGTTCTGAAGTACCTATAGTTGGTTCCCGTATGGGTTCTAATCCTAGGAAGTAACCGAAAAATAAATATAATGTAGGTAAATCAGGCCTGGGCGACTCGCGATATACCTTGAGCGACCTTCACCTTTTTACCTGCTAAATATACAGTTATCAGTGCAAGGCCATAAGCAGGCTGCGTTCAGTGAACACCAGTTGTACAGCCCTGATGTAAATTGTAAATAGATGTAAATTTTAACCTGTCATCCGGGCCCATTGTAACTACCGGCATCAGCCTACTTACACAACTCAACAAGGTTTTGGGAAATGGAAAGGGAAGTAGTGGATTTTATTACAAATAATGTGTTGATTACAGTGCTGAAAACAGAATGTTTCTATCACGTCAGGGAAAAAAGTTATTGCCGTTTTGTTTTCCGCTGAATCGCAATCTTGTCCCGTCTGCATCTACACGCATACGTACTTGTATAAGCTTATCTGAATACAACTGACCTAATGTGAAGCGAATGACTGCAGCCGTGTTTATAGAACCTTTTTCGAAATAGGAATCAAGAAGTGTTACCATATTTTAGGAAAGACGGTTCACTCTATGTTTGTTGTGATGCAATCGGCTTGGTGTCAAAACGAAACATTGTGTACAATATTGAAAATCGGTATTTATTTATAGATTCCTCCAAAATTAGTTTGAAGGCTGTGTTACTTTACAATGGGAATGAACTGCCATGAGTTCCTGTGGCCCATGCAGTTGGTGTGAAAGAAACACACGAAAGTATGTTACTGATCTAGAAGTCATTAAATGCAAGGAACATAACTGTCGTATTTGTGGTGATTTAAACGTTATTGGACTTCTAGGATTACAGAGTGGATTCATAAAATTCTGTTGCTTCCTGAACCTGTGGGAACCTAGTCAAGCTATTGAACAACACATAGTCAAAGAATGGCACAAGAGAGAAGAATTCGAACCAGGGAAGCAGAATATAAAGCACAAGCTGTAGGAGCCGCAAATTAACTTTTCCCCGAATAAACAATATAAGATTGTCTTTTAGCACCCTCAATTCTAAAACTAATGGTCCAATAATACATTACTCAATATTCCAAAATAAAGAATGAACTAAATAAAAGAAAAAATGGAACACAAAAATCAATTAAAATGTTTTAAAAACGGTCAACTAATTTAAGTAAAAATGGGTAGGAGGCCTCTCCTCCAGCAAAGATTATCTCTTTTGAATAAAAACCGGCTAAAAAGGCATCCCACATAAAGCAAGAACCTTTTAAATTTGTATCTTCCGCCTTAACATATAAAACTGGAGTTCATGAAAAACTTTGTGAAGGGAATGGACAAAGCAGGGAAAGGTTCAAATACTTGACAGAACTGTTTCCCAGTATAAGTGTAGCAAAGATAAAAAGAAGGAATTTTCACTGCTCCACAGATAGGACGATTGCTTAAGTTCACAGTTTGATGCTAAGCTGATTCCCGATCAACTTGCTACGCGGTTGTCATTCAAAGAAGTAGTGAATAGGTTTCTGGGTAACAAAAAGTACAGAAGTCAATGATCGTTTAAATAACTACAGAAACTTTGGATGTAGGATATTATTGAAAATGCACTTTCTACATTCGCACTTAGACATCTTTCCTGAGAATTTGGCTGCAGTTAACGATGAGTAAGGGGAATGTTTTCACCAAGCTATACTACAAATGGAACGCAGATATCAAGTTAGACGAGATCCCTCCATGATGAGCAACTATTGTTGTTTTCTTCAGCGGGAAGATCCATCTTCGCATAAAAGAAAATCCCATAGAAAAACTTTCGCAACTGCTTCAGGATATGGAGTCTAAAGGTAATGTACTAGTAAATTCCGCATAAAATATGTATTTTTTGTATAACAGATGAATAGGAACTTAAAATTTCCGAATTTTGTCGGAATTCTCTCAGATGCATCCAATCAAATTCGTGGTGTAACAAAATTTGGAGATTCATCAAGACATACCTCACTAATGAGACATTTCAGAATATACGAGATATAGAGTTCTAATATGTTTACAAGATGTTTATGCATTCTTTCTTAGTGTGTTACTTTATTTTGACGATACAATTTTAATAAAATAAAAAGAATGATTTTCTCAATGAACCTCTAAAGTTTAATATATATATATATATATATATATATATATATATATATATATATATATATATATATATATATATACATTTTATTATTTTTAATTATGTACAACAAAAAACTCAATAAAAGAATTTACATAATCATTGTATTATCTGAATTGTATGATATAAATTTTATGAACATAGGCCTAATGTTACATGCACTAATGTAGCATTAATGAAATACGAGTTGACATCCCTTAATAAGAAAAGGTATCATAACAAAAGAACTGAGGTTGATGAAAAAACGGAGATTCGAAATCAGCATGGTCAACTTACTAAATCAGACACTTTTAGGCTAGTTCCGCAAAATTTTTAAAAATTGGGTTATTATTAATAAAGAAAATCTGAAAAAAATGGAGAGGAGGCTTGAAAAGTTTCACCTGAACAGTGGTGATACGCTGTGTATGCTTTAACCGAGTACAAATCGTTATTGTACGATACTATGACAGTATAGGTTATTTGTACAAATTTCAATACATCACAGAAAGATTCAACACAGTTTTATGAAAAACTACAGTAAAACTTCTTAACATTTTATTTTATTTCATTTTAAGACTATTTCACAAATGTTTTTGCGCACAAATTGCGTACAATATTCTGAAAGTTTACACAATGCAAATTTCTAAGTCACCGGTTCCACTGTTCAAGAAAAAATCTGATGCGTTGCACTCACATGACTTTCTCTACTCTTGTACTAACCATTCTAACAAACTCCTATTCCTATATCTCCATGTTAGTTAAGATAAACATTCGTACAAATTATCTTATTGCTTATTTCCTTGTAGGTGCAAGGGAGATAGTAGAATACAGCAGGCTTTGTGCGACAGTCAAATCTTTTTGACCTTTGAGATTCCGTTCTCTTTGCACGATTAACATATAAAAAATGAACAACGTTGTTGCATTTCGCTAAAGTTCTAAGTTTTCCGAAACTCACACATATAACAAGGAATATCTCCGAAATGGTTCACCCTACATAAAATTTATTGAGACATAACTGGTGTATTTTAGCAAGATCTACATTTTTTGTATAGTATGATTTGGTCTATCTCTAACGGTTTACCAGTTATGCAAAAGTCGTCCAGAGTAAATACGACTACAGGGGCTATAGCCAGAAAATTCAAGATATACATTTCATTTGTCATCAAAATATCTCAAACACATGACATTTTAATCAAAATCGTTGGAGCCATTTTCAAGAAAATCAAAGTTTTCGAAAAATTTTCCATGTAAAGGGTGGGGCTATTTTCTTCAAAATCTTCGTGTCACATCCTTGAAAGACATTAAACTTAAATACCAACTTTGGTTTTTAACCGACTTTGCGTTTTTGAGTTACGTTGTCCACAGACTGACAGACACACACACACGGACCCTTTTCTAAAAATGCTTTTTTTTTGGATTCAGGGGGCCTCAAAACATGTATTTCCGGTGAAATCTCGACATCGAATTTTTGAGTGGAATACAATACTTCTACTTACCAGTAGAGAAAGTAAAAATAGTTGACCGCTACACTAATCGTAAGCATAGCTTTCCCACAATATTTTTTTCCAGCAGTCAATAACGTTTAATCCTGGCCAGCAGGATTATAGTTGTGCTGATGAGACATGTCAAAAACAAGTTATTGCTGTTTTAACAAGTTACGGCAGGTGGGCAGTTTACTGAGATAGTTCCTCCTAAAATGGTGAATCTGGGAAAGTCTTCATGATGTCTGCGGTGTTTCGTTACACTAATAGAAGTACGAAATATATCAACAACAGACCTTCGACTACACACTGTGAAGCCCTGGATTTCAGCTACCTCACACCACAACGTTGCTAGGCAACGCGTATAAGAACAAAGGCCGATTTCAGACAGTTCGAAAAGCTTAGACTGTCGGCTGGTTAGTTAAGCTTCGAGTAAACGTGGATTCCCAGAAAAAAAATCGCCACTACCTAATGCTCGGATATATAAGCGAGTCGGCCAGGACAGGACAGTGTTGAGCCAGTTTGTTTTGAGTGCAGTAGAACTGTTGGTGTACAGTGAGCAGCATTGGTGTCATGGTTACGATAAACAGAACAGCCATGAGTTGCAAGGTCACGACGAATTGTAAGTTGTGTTAACAATAAAACAGATCACTGTGTTTTGTGATTCAGTTTTAGACGAAATAAAGTGACATTAAAAGCAACCGAACTTCTCATTTGCCACAATACCTAAATATGGCTATGAAACATCTTCAAAAACTTTCAAGCAGTAGTACTAGTTTTCAGTTTGGAATGTTGAAAATGGGCTTCTCCTTTTCTCTCGCATTCTTCTACGCAATACACAGTGTTATATGAGTCTTGTAGATGTTGGTTTGCACAGCTACATTCATGGAGAACACACGTTACCTACTTTATAACACTGCCCAGGCCAAGCTCTACACTTTCTCGAGCTTTTCCCCCTCTTTTCTCCTTTATTAGCTTTGTAATATTTGGAACCATAGTTGGTGGCTAATCACAAGTGAAAAACGTTTTTAAAGTTCAGATCAAAAAGTTGGGGTCTATATTGTGGTTTGTACATATTTATACAAGGAAAGAGCTGTTCACATATCTAAATAGTAGATCCGAAAACGCTCACATCCTGGTTGAAAACTCGTGCAACCAAGTTTTTTTTTTTTTTTTTTTTTTTTTTTTTTTTGTATTTCTATAATAGAAAGACGAAAGTTTTTTGGTATCTATAACTGCTACACGGTGGCACTGTCTATATCCACTGAAAGTGGTGTTGCGTAAGGACTGGAAATTTACAGTATCTTGATATCTGAAACCAAATTCTTGGCTTATTTCTTTCAATATTTCTCTATAGTTATTCATATCGGTGATTGGGTAATACTGTAGACAACTTTGAAAAACATAGGAATTGGTGGCCTTTCACTTCTACACTTGTATCTCCGTCACGATCAATACACAAACTTCAACAAACGCTGTCACGGCCCACGTTTACTGTGTATTGCATTCTGCTATCCGCCGCTATTTATGGTAATGCACCTCTATCGCTCGCTCTGTGCTGCCCTTTGCTCGGAACTGGCTCTTACGTCATAAACACAGCAGCTGCCGACCGCTGTATTACACTATTGTTTGCTGTCATCAAATATTGCCAGTGTAGGAAAAGTGCGTACAGCAGTGAGCTGTAATTGCCATACATGCCTCCTTTCTGGAACAAGTCCCTTTTCACTGGACAGAAAAAGCTTCCGGGTGAATTTCGGAAAATGTAGTCTTTTTTTTTTTAAAGTAAAATTCCAATTTAGTTAGCGGAACCTACCTTTCCGGCAAATGAGGCATTGAGCATCGGTAAACCGCAAGCCAGAATATAGACAATTTAACACTACTGTGTTCTCTAATTACAGAGAACTCTTGGACTACTACGGTACCTGCCTTTTGTACTACCTACCTCTGTTTGAAGTAATCGGTACATTAGAACCTCGATAACTCGACATTCCGTATATTTCGATGACTTTTTTTATTGTAATATTTTTATTTTTCATCATTATAAAACTTGACTAATGATCTGCATGATCCACTATGCGATATAAATAGTACAGGTAAATTTTAATTAGTATACGTATACAACCTACCGCATTCTCCCTCGCAGTAACAGAAGGGCTGACCGCGTATTGACCTTCGATATCTAGTCAGAACATAAGCAGTCGGCAGACTATTGTCACGAAATCAAAAGCTTGCCGCTAATAACGTGAATACATAACACAAACACTTGTTTGGAAGGGTTTTTTTATGGTGATTTTAGGGCTAATTAGTCCTTGGGTTCATCTCACCCAAGGCTTATTTCACCCTATGGCTGGTTCAGGGTTGTTCCCTCTTCAGCCTTGAATTATTTTTTGGGCCAATGAGGGCCGACTGGGCTTTTTTGTTTCTTTTTTATTTATTCACTTTATTTGGTTTGGGGAATTTGTTTACATACACACATATACAATTTATTTACAATATATCTATTTAGTTATAAAGTACTTAAAGTATTTTTCCTTTTATTTAATGTTTATTCTCTCTTTTTTATTTTTTATTAATTTTGTTTTTGTTTTTCTTCCTTAATATACATATGAGTTAACAATGGTTTTTGTTTTTCTTTTTTTTTTTTTCCCTTCAGGTCTGTGTTGGGTTTCATTTTAGTTTGTTTACAATGTGGCTCTTAATTCCTAAACTAATCTTAACCTAAAAGTGCGTCGAGATATTCTTCAATCTCGCGTTCTTCGGTTTCCTTGGCTTCCGCGTGTAGGTTTATCAATGTGGTAATCGGTGAGGCCGTACCAGCTGTCTTCTTGAAGGTCTCTGCACTTAGTATGAGTTCCTTTCGGTATGGTCTCTCGGATGCTTTCTCGGTGTATTTTATCATCTGCTGTTTGATGTGTTGTTCTAATGGCGTTGTTTTGTATTCTTCATGGAGTGGTGACGACTTCTGCCGAGGAGGGAGCCTGTTGGCTATCCTCAGGCATTTTCGTTCCATTTGCTGAAGTCTGTATTGTGGAAGGTGTTGCTATTGGAAATATGGCGATGGCGGCGTAGGTGAAGTATGGTCTGATAATTGTTTTGTATAGTTGGTTGAGAATTGGTGTTGACAGTCCTATTTTGCCAATTTTGGAGAGGTAGCATATGGTGCAGATGGCTATCTATCTTTATTTGACTTTGTCTGTGAAGTGACTTTTCGTGCGCAGCTTGGGATGAAGCGTGATGCCAAGGTATTTGATGGTCGTACTCATTGGTATATGGTAGTTCTGGTACTTTATTGTGGCTTCTCGGTGTTTGCGTTCGACTTTCCGTCTGAAGATGATGGCCTGTGTCTTAATGGGGTTTACGGTCAGTCTCCACTTAGCTGCCCATCGGTTGAACACTTTCAGCTGGTTTTCGAGTCTAGGTTTGGCGTTTCGTACTCTTGGTGTGCTGCTTAAGTAAGCGGTGTCATCGGCGTATTGTGCTAGCTGTATCGTCGGATAGATTGGCTGTGGGGTGTCCGAGGTGTAGAGGATGTACAGCAGTCCTGAGAAGGCGCTTCCTTGAGGTGTGCCTGTGTGGAGTGTTAAGGGGGCTGATATCGGTCGAACGCTGCCTGTATGTCAAGGAGCACGCCGATTGTTAATGTTGTTCTGCATCGCGGATATCACCCGTACCTGATGGTCTAGGATGGTGACAGATTTCCGACATCCAGCTTAGGTGGTTGGTATTAGAGTGTGTTCTTCTAAATAGTCTTGCAGTCGCTTTACCAGTTTTTTTCAAATACTTTGGATAGGGTCGTTGTGAGTGGTATCGGCCGGTAGTTTTTGTGCTTAGTATTCGGTTTTCCTGGTTTCTCCATTAGGATCATGTGAGCTTCTTTTCAAGCTTGCGAATGGTAGCCGTGTTAGTATCAAGTTGTATAAGAATATGATTTTGTCGATCATTTCTCGGGGGAGGTTCTTTAGCATGTGGTATGTGATGGTGCCTCACTGTGTTGATGTCGTTCCGTGTTATTGGTCTTTCGATTTCATCATCGGGGTTCAGCTCTTCGGTCTGCATTTACGGTTGGTTAAGTTCTAAATATTTATTGGTGTCTGTTGACGCTGTTGGGGTGGGTTTGGTTGAAGTTCGGTGCTCCTGGTGTTTTGAAGGCATTGGAGTAGTGTTCGTGGAAAATTTTGAGTTTTTCCTCTGTAGAGCTGATGGTTTTCTGGTGGACCTGGGTGGGGGTACGTAAATTGCGTCTTTCTCCTTACCACCTTTATGAATTGCCAGAATTCTTGGGGCTCTGCAGTCCTGGCCGTTGTGATTTCTGCAATTGGCGTCATTATGTGCTCTTATTTTCCACCGTACTTGGTTGCAAAGATGGTTTTGTATCTGTTTGACACGTTCGTCGTGGGTTTTTATGTATTGTCTGTGGGCGTGGCGTTTCCTCTTTATTAATTGGATTATTTGTTTTAGCAGTGGTTTTCTGTGGCTGTCGAAAGTTTTTTTGTGGTATGCTGGAGTTTCTTGCTTGGACGATTTCATTTGTTATTTCTATGGTGAGGTCGTCCACTTGCTGCGTAGTTATTTGTATTGCTTCGTGTGTTTTGTTGTATGTGCTCAATGAACTTCTTCCAGTCTACATTTGTGTAATCGTAGAGCTTTACTGGGTTTTTAGTCTGCTTGTTGTTTGGAAGGCTTATTGCTTTACCCAGCACGTACGTGGTAAGCTAAACTTTTAATTACATATTTCTGGTTACAGTAAAGTTTCTCAGATTTAGGGCTTACTGTTAGTGTTGTGTTGAGTTGTGTTGTGCCAGTGGAAATGTCGAATGAGAAGATACAAGTTAACATGAAATGGAAATTAAATTGGATGCGTGAAGAAGACCGGACAAAGGGGAACATATTAGAGAGTTCTCGCACTTGTAAAGTTAAACGTTATCTTCACCGAAGCGATGACGTAATTAAGGTTATTGTGGTGTTCCCTGAAAGAGTTCTCGCGTTACTCAATCTCGTTATTTCTTTCAGAAGTGTTCGTTTTCTAGCTTTTATTTGCAGGGTTGACAACTTCATAGATTTTCCATCAAAATTGGCGGATTTTCAAGTTGTATGACGGGCAAATATTAGTTTCGACGCATGGCGGATTTCTTTTTCGGATATTAAAAATAATTAATGTTATGTTGGCTTTTTTTTTCACTCACACACACACACACACACACACACACACACACACACACACACACACACACTGTTGCGTTACATACACCGGATATATAGGCGAAAACTGAATTGGAAAGAAAGGCTTTGATGTGCTTCCTGTTAAGGAATGTATACAGCTATCTTTTATTTACCGCTAATAGTAAAAAGTATATCGGGTGACTCCGCAAACGTAACACTGACATATGGCTCTAATTTCTCCTGTAAACAACGATTAGATACGTGCCTCTACGAGAATTCTGCTTGCAGTTCTAATTCGGTGTTCTAGTATAGTGGTGCCCCTTTTTTTTATGTTGCGCCCAACAACGTATTGTCGGACGGTGAATGAATGAAATGGGTGAAGTGATGCTCAAATGAGCCTGAGGTTCACAGAGCTTTAAGTTACCCGACATTCGCCTTCTCACGATAAGGAAAAGCCTTATCCGGATAACTAAGCGAGACTCGAACTTGCGACCTCTTGGACGTGAGGCAGACACACAACCACCACGCTACAGAGGCGGACTATGGTGGTGCCTCGTTGTATGTTACAGTTACTTTATAGTTCTTTTTCTTCCCTTTTTGTAATTACCTGATTAAGAATGCCATAAAAGAAGGCAAAGTGGTCAGTACATTTTAGAAAATAATGTCTATGTAGTGCGCGGTGCAAATATTGCCAATGCAATTATGCTTTTGGTCTTACCTTGGTCAAATGCTGAGGTCGAAAGAGCATTTTGGGTGTTAAATAATGTGAAAATTTCCCTCACGAATAGACTTAAAACCAATGGCCGGACTTAAGCGTGCGAAAAAGTGCTGCCATAATTATGTCCTACCACAAAATGTTTTGGTGAAAATTGGCACGATGACTGCGTACTTAGGAGTAGAACAACCCAACACTTCAAACTGATGACGAAATGGATGAATTGTTATTTTAATCAACACTAGTGAGTAAATATATTTAAATGTATTTGTTCTATTTTACGAAGTATGGCTGATATTTAAGTTTGTCCGAGCGAAAACAAAGTCAAGGTAACGGGTCTCATGTTGAATAGAAGTTTTAATTTTATTTTTGAAAGAAAATATGGATTTTAACGGATTTTTGAGTGTTGATCTGACGAAAAAAATTATCATGCGTTGGCAATACTGTTCATCTGTTACAGTTTGATGTCTTATAAATCTAAGTCGCCTACTAGACTTAATAGTTGTAGGTGATTAACGCACTTCCGTCTGGCTTCGGATTGGACGTAGAATTAATGACGTCAGAATAACGTTTAACGGAGATTTCTGGTCACGGTGCGAAAACTCCCTATTAATATGTAATAAATGTTAGATAATGTTAATCTTTTATGCTTCCTATATTGTGCATTTATGTAATTTGCCGCTTCATGTTATGACTTGCGAGACTCCTTATTCCGTGAAACTAGACATTTTGATAACTCGACACCCTCTCATATTAGGTCGACTTATAGGGATTCTACTGCAATAGCATAAGTTTGAAGTAAAGTAAACCAATGCCTAAACCATTGTGCAATGTCCTCCTCAAATCAAATGCTATCTAAATAGCGTTTTTTTTTTTTTTTTTTTTTTTTTTTTTAAATTAACATTGTGTCATATCGGACGAATGAATGGCTTTAAGTTACCCGACATTCGTCTTCTCAGGGTAGGGAAAACCTCGGAAAAAAACCTTACCCGGATAACTTACCCTAAGCGAGATTCGAACTCGCAACCTCTTGAACATGAGGCAGACACGCTAACCATCACGCTACAGAGGCGGGCGCTCTAAATAGCGTAAAAACTATTTCCATGCATAGTGGGATTATCACGCATTTCATGGAGAAGTCTATTTCGGAGTATTGGTAATACGTAAGATCGCAATGGAAATAGCGTGACGGACAATGCTGGTTACTCTTCAAGCAGATATGTTAATTTGCATGGCATACTGTACAGCCGTTGTAAAATTATTACCTACATTTGGATACATTTCAGTTGAACCGAAAACTACATTTACGATATGTACATCGTACGCGGCTTCTCCGAGAGCAATTTCTGAAGTAGCTTACATCCGGTGCATCTTTTCACAGCGTCCGTTTGATAAAACAATCCTCCTTCACATACGTGGTCTTTTAGGGGTAGTTTGCCACACTGAATTTGTATACACCGGGACGGTGGATGGGACATGGGACTGATGAAAAGGATTGATGAACCCCCTGGTGTAATAACTATGCATTTGTTTAAAGGAAACACGAATTTTAATAAATCCACAGATTAAATTACTGCCTGTTAGAACAGCCGTTTTCAATTGTACAGACCGGTGTTTCGGTTTAAGGGCAATTTAGCACGGTAGAAGGATGCATTCCTGGTATTCTTCAGCTCCCCTAGCGCTACTTTCGTCATCTTCGTCCCGTTTCACAGCTCTTTGAGAACACGCGCATCCACAGGTGCTCCACTCTCAAGTGGGCTATTCGCCACTAAAGGATTTCAACGTCCTGAAACGGACGTCATTAACATAAAAGACGACAGATTTCTCTTGGAAATTTCGTGACGTTAGTTTATGGGGGACACTTAAAAGATTTGGTAGTTACATCATTTGATATACATGTAATGCTGATTTGTTCCAGTTTTGCTTTAATTTCAAATCAGCTAATGTGGGAAATCTGGTCTATGCCTTATCTTTCCAGATTTCTAGGGAAGTTATAGCTTTAATGTTTCTAACGTTCAAGATACCTGGAATAATGAATACCAAAGTTCGAACTTAAACCATACATCTTCTGACCCCAATCAAATCTTTATCTGGGAAAAGTTGCATTATTTTCTCAAAAAGGGCTTCATCGATTTGAATTAAATGTCTAAGGCATTTGAATGAGCATAACATGTAGGCAGTGAATTGTGTAGGCAGCGTCTTCATTATCGTGGAACTTTTTACAAATGTAAAACATTTAAGAGATAGACATTTACTACAGGAAAATTTAGATCTCGTAAGGTACAAATTCATGTCAAAAACAATCTGTAGCCTTAAACATTTCTGAAATATGCAGTGCTGCTTTATAAGTGGTCGATTACTGTTACTCGTGAGCTCTGGTGTAAAAATTGCTTAATATCACGGTTCACATCACCTGCTAAGTGATGCTTCAACATAGGTATACAATTAATGGCGCAGTGTTGGATAAAGTAATTAATTTTCGGTGAACATTCCTCATGACACAAAAAAAAAAACATGTACACTTTTACTATACAACAGATATGTAAATAAATGACAATGGTTAGAGAAATTCGTGAGATTGTTACACAAGTTTTCTTCTAACACTATGAATATCCGAGACGCTGCTGTATTTTCAGAACTTTAGTGAAAGCAAAAGTTTACTGATGCTGTTTCCTAGAATAAACTGAACGTCGGGCGCTCGAGAAAAGAAACCGACTTTGTTTTTCTTTATTTCTCCGCTCTATGTAATGAAGCACTAAAATGCCACAAAATAACATCGGCGCACCTGACTTCGCACCGACAACGTCCTCACAATAATTCATACTCCGACAAGTATATGAATGAATGCAGGCGTGGATAAATTATCGTCCCTTGTTAACAAAAAAAGGCAAAACAGATGGCAGACGAGTAATGAATGAAATCAATGGATTTATGCACAAACGATGACGTCAAAACCCCAGCAAGACAATCATAAAAACAATCCCTTTGACAATTTGACCTCAGATTAGAAATTGTGCAAACGTTGAATTCTGTTAACAAAGCTATGTTAAGAAAAGCGTTTACAAAGGTTGGACTGATTCTATCAGTTATTTGAGAGGAGAGAACATGAGAAATTCTCTCCGAAAAGGAACATTCGTTCGCGCTAAATTAGTCAAAACTTGTGCACTAGATACCGGTGTTTTGGGATAACATAGGCCGCAAAATAAGTAATGCCTTTGGCACAGACGGATCTAGGAGGATCCACCTTGACTGGATTCCTGTGGTAACGTCACAATACACACTTTTATTTCTGTTTCATACTTATACCTGATGACATCTATTCGCTTGCAGTCAATGAGTGAATTCATTGGAGTGGTGGAATATATCTCAAAAAATGTTGCACTAACTGGAAAAAAAAAGGAATAGGAAACAGATTAGCTGAATTAAATATAATTTGTATTTAGCATTTAATAACTCCCCAATAACAATAATTAAGCTCTCAAACAATGAAGATTAATAGGTTACAACAGTAAAACTAAACTGTTTAGTTGCTGTTTTAACATCTGTGTAGCTAAAATGTACCTAAAGCAGTTGACTATTTTAGTTACTTTGTCCTTAATCACATTTGCTGTTGTGGAAATTCTGATTGTAAAAGCGACTTTAAAACGCATAAAATATATTGTGGATAACGACATTTAAGAAACTAAAAATTTAACGCTTACGTCATTGTATTTGTAATATCTAAAACATGTTCTTGATAGCGATAGTAATTATAGATATTTTATGCTAATTACACAATTACTATAATTCTAAACAACCAAACGCTGAAGTATCCACAACAGAGATTACAAATATTGGAAAAAAGACCACATTTTACGGAAATAGATATATTAAAAAATACCCAACTCAGTACAAAATATTACAGTTAAAACTAAATTTTGTAAAACTATGGACTAGGTTCGTTATATAGTAGCCCCCTCGCAGCCTTTCTCTCCTCCGCTCTTCCCTCCACACTTTGGGAGATTTCACACCGCAAACTCCCGCTCGAAGTTGCATTGGCACATCTCAGTTACTGCTGCGTCAGGTCCACACAGTACCTGCTTCTGTCGCTATAATATACAGGATGGAAGGGAAGTCACTGCATTAATTTAAACCACTGATAGATATCGGTCGGTATTTGGAACACATTTTGTATTTTACGTTTTTGTCTCTGACCATTTCCTACGGAGATATTTTAGTTTTGTCGAAAACAAGCTGGCAACACTGCAGATTCTGTGGGTGTCACTTTCACTAGGTCAGTACATAAACAAACACCATAGTAGTGCGTCTTGTGAACATACACAAATACCAAGCAGGGTCCTTCCATGTTTACTGTGCAAGTGTAGGCCAATCAGAATCCTTATCTCCCAAAACATTACACAACTCTGCAAGCGACCGACCTGTTCACATCCAGAAACCGGTTCAATTCCCTGGCCAACCTCAACGCAACGTTGTCAAGTTACTTCACGTCTGAGAAAGCTGCGGAATATTCCTTTAATTCTTTTAGATGATTAATTATCTCGAAACCCTGCGTGATGTCCCATAATTACTACCGAAGCTATGTCAAAAATAAGTTACTCTACGTATCTTACAAGTAACAAACTATTATATTCGTACATTCTAGTGGAATTACGCACCCAATTTGGAACAAAAGCCAATTATTTTTTTCGAAATCGTCTGATCAAAAATGCCATTACACTTTTTGTTTGTAATGCTTCCATGAAGCACATATTAGAAGGAAAGTAACAAGTTCCCTTCCACCAGGTACATGGTATTATCGTGCTGTTCAAATGGTTACCCTCGAGGCATCAGGCGGGACAAAATTCCGGCCCACCGGCGACGCTGATATGATCCTGGCAATTAACAGCGTCGTTAAACAACAAAATAATTTAATTTAATCGAGGCATCAAAGGATGCGATAAGTTTGCAGGTATTCAGTGTCGCAGAAAGCAACGTCACGTTTTCTCCAAGTAAGTATACGCGTTTCAAGCATGGACATCTATTTCTTTGAGTATCAATGAATGAGAAGAGAGAGAGAGAGAGAGAGAGAGAGAGAGAGAGAGAGAGAGAGAGAGAGAGAGAGAGAGAGAGAGAGAAAATAGCAAAGACGTTGCAACGCTGTGGTTTACTCCACGCGGAGTGAACATGTCATTTGTAATTTCTACGTATTGGCTGAAGTGACGCGCTCCTTGGTGCAATGTGAAACGTCGGCGATTTTCGAGAATAATCAGTGCGTTATCCGAGAGATTTCTATTAACAAAGATAAAGCACAGGTTAACCTTTTGGGCAGCACGATTATTCAGATATTTTTAGACGTGGCGAACGACCTTGCTAGCATCTGCGCGAGTGACGTCGTGAAAACTGATGGTGGGGTAACGTCTCGGTTTCATAAACAAGAGACTGCTGATATTGCAAGTGAACACTTTGCTTAAACACGCATTCTCGCAATGTTAACTGCGCGGAAGTCGGAGATATACTAACCTGACACACCTATGATCTTATAAATACCGAAGTGAACTCGACCATAACCAACTGTGCAACTTTTCGCCATTCTGCAGTCTAAAAAATACCTGTGTAGGTCAGTTATCGGTGAAAGAACATGTATACATTTGCAAAGTTTATTTTGAACACAAATCTGCTCGCCGTGTGCGCAGGGAGTTTGTTGAAAGGTTTTTAAACTTCATATCACCTGCAAGAAAAACTATACTTGCGATCGCAATAATTTGAAGCTACGTAGTTCGGTGTTAGACAAGAAACATTCTAGGAGAAGATTGGTTTTAATAGAAGATAAATTAAATGAAATTTCGCGTGATCCTCTTGAAAATCGCTAACAAATCAGCTAAAGTGATTGGTGTATCTCCGCCTTCTTCCAGATATTCCGCACCTCTGTTAAAACTGAAACCTGTCGTTATACAAGAGTACCAGCGTTGAAACAAAAATGATACCGGTTCGGAAGGGAATTATTGCAATGTGTAGGAAGGGTTTGATTTACCCACAGCTTGTTTTTCTCCGATGAATCTTGATTTTGTCTAAATGGACACATAAATAGATTCAACAGTCGATATTGGGCTTCAGAAAAGTCCGCAATATTGCATGAAACGCCTCACATAGGTATAACCTCAAATTGGAGTGTGATATGCGGTAAGTGCTAGTATAATAATTGGGGTCACTTTACGTCATGTAACAATTAATGCAGCGCGATGTAGGAGACAATTCCAAGACAATTTTTCGATAGCTTGACTGCCGAAAGGTCTTATGGTTGGCTCCAATAAGGTTCTGCAACAGCACATAGAGCTGTCGAGTCATAAAATGAAATAAGAGAGGTCTTTCATGGCGGAATTATAAGCGTTATTTTGTCCTCCTGGTTCCGCCGATTTAACTAGTAGCGATTTTTATTTATGGGGTTGTTTGAAAGACAGGAGTGTATCGTTCTAATCCATGTACAATACAGGAGCTTGTGATAAGACCGTACAAAAATCACACGGATTCCTGGTGCTGAGTTTAGGTGAATGAGCGACATTTTTACGAGATCGTATCTATGCTGCCTGTTTGAGAGCAGAAGGCCAACATGGGATTTTAGTGCGCCTCTGCTGATACCATTTCCCCGCCGACGCTCGGTTCTCTCGCGCAGAGAAGAAAGCCCGCGAATGGGTTAACATATATTATGGCTAGGGAGCGAATCTTCATCATACAGGGAACGAAAGGTTGCGGAGTTTGGACTATAGAAAATGGGAGGTGTCAGTCTGTCACATGATTACTGCACAGAGGTCAGTATCTGACCTCTGTGCAGTAAAGTTGTAGATAAAGTTGTTGCACAACTTACATTCAATACTGTCACCATTTGCAGTAAAATATTCACTCCCAAATTCTTGTACAAGTTCAGCAATACGTGAATACTTCGATTTTCGTGCTGCAAGCATTTTACTGTTCGGAACTAGTGAACCCATTGGAGAGACACTATGCACTGTAGGCAGTGTGTTTTGTGCTGTTACTGTACTCGGGCAATGACGTCACGCTCTGCCTGTGTGGCAGGTAATTTGTGATTGCCTCATTTCGTGATAACTGTATAAAGGTTCGAAGCCAAATAATGACCCTATACATTGTTAAAAACGGCTTACATATTAAAGTGTTTGGAAGATGTCACTTTTACACTAGACAACAGTACTACCTATAAGTGTATTAACTTATTGACAAATTTATCAGTTATGCTGTTTTATATTAATATTTTTAACAAGCGAATTACCATTTTACCAGCTTAAAAGCTGATTTTACGTACATACAAATGAGAAACTAAAATTATGAAAATTAAATATAAATGATCCCTCTCTGATGACTGAGCATTTAGAAATGAAGATGCTCTATTACCGACTACATTTTTCTCATTGTTACAGTATTTTTCAAAATATGACAGCCCCTCACTAAAAGAATCCTGGATCCGCGTCTAGCGTTTTAGATTACTTCCTAAACCGCCCACAGCTACGAAAGGGCTTCCGGAACAGAGAATTATGCTATATAACGGAAAGTTTGGATCAAGTCACGGTGAAAAAACCACACCTTTTAAACCCTTTCCAGTATGTAACTTGCATTCGGCTAGTGCAAAAGTACTTAGCATTTCAACGTAATGCTATGTCAAAATATGAGCAGCTGAGAATACCCCAGCACGCTTCCGAGGCTAACAGAAAATTCTTTTAAAGACGGGTTAATGGACGACGAAGAAATTGGTGAACTGGTGTGCCCGGGGTACACTGAGGTGAGAGTTAGTTATCTGTCTTGTATTATGGAAATCTTCAGGAGGAAGGAGAAAAAAAGGAAAAAAGATCAAGACAACTCGACACAGCCGAGAAGGGAACTCGGGCTCTCCAGGTTTGGAAGGCCGAACACACAAGACCTTGTCCCCAAGTAAAGATAACTTCAGTCACCTGAGCATTGTGATGCTCCAAATTCCTTCTCCATTTCTCACACTTTCATTTAAATATTAGCACCAATAAACATGCATATGAGCTGAAACTCAGTTACAATAAAAATAATATTTACTACAGAGAGACCCCAAAACATCCGAACCGCTGCGCGGTGCTTTTCCACTGCGCAGACGGAAACACGGTAACAAGCAGCTGCTGTACACAAGATCACGCGGTTTACTTGTTTTTCTCTGCTCTGAAAGTGCAGTATTAAAGTGATGGTGATATCGTGTGGTTGAGTCATTACCGGTGTGCTTTATTATTTTGTCCTGTACTTAATCACAAAGTGTATTATGGCTCAGCATTTGTTTTCTACTGCACAGCGTGTATTTATTTATGATTCGTATGTGTTAAATCAGTCAGCTCGCCAAGTGAAAGTTCGATTTGCAGAAAGATTTCCAGGTGTAAAAGTTTCAGGCCGTACATCAATCCATGAACTGTACAATAAATTTCAGTCCACAGGAAGTGTTCAGGCTCAGGAATCTAAACGACGGCGTACGGTTCTTACCGAAGAAACATTAGACATCGGTCATCGTTTGGAGAATAAAATTCCTCCCAAAAATCGCTTAGGTATCTTTCACAAGAGGCAGGCATTTCTTATGGCTCCGTGCAAAGAGCTACTAAATTGCTGAAGTTAAAACCATATAAAATAACTGTGGCACATGCTCTTCAACCAGGCGATCCTGTAATTAGGCGCACATTTTGTGAGTGGGCTCTCAATAGTGTATACAATGGCGATATTGACCCACATTTAATATTTTTCACGGACGAGGCTTGGTTCCACCTTCATGGATATGTGTGTACGCAAAATAATCACTACTGGAGCTCTGAGAAACTAAAAAAAAAAAAAAAAAAAAATGGGTTGCCATTAGCGGAGAAAGAGTTATAGGTCCATTTTTTTCGGGTCAACAGTTGACGCCCGTACATACGTGAATACAATCTTGCCCCCTTTTTTACAGAATTAACCGACAGGGAGCGTGATTTTGCATTTTTTCAACAAACCAATCTTTTGATGACAACAGTTGAAAGTGTGTTTCAGGACAGAGTTATTAGTAGAGATTTGTGGCCCTCCTCGGTGCCCCGACCTAACCCCCTGCGATTTCTATCTCTGGAGTAACTTACAGCACAAAGTGTACAAGACTAACCAACACACCCTGGAAGAAAAATATCTGCCAGGAAATTGCCAGCATTTCTCAACGTGAACTACGGCGAGTGATGAATAGTTTCCTAACGAGGTGCCAACATGTATGGACAACGACGGTGGCCAGTTCCAGCATCTCCTTTAATAACATTGGTAAGTAAAGCCTTTAAAAGTAGTTTTAAAAATGTTGTATGGGTTTCATCCGCGCTGGTCTATGACAGCGGCAGTCGGCGACGAACGCCGAGGACGCGTACAGGCAAAACAGCGCAGCCTGTTCGGAGTCTTTTGGATCATCCGTTATTTTCAAAATAACATTTATTAAGAGCAAAATTTTATCACTCCTGGATGAGCCATTCTCTTTAATACATTAAACAGAATACCATAATTGTTGTTAAAAGTTTTCGTTTAGCTCTTTGTTGCTCTTGTAACTTCCTACAAAATTATGTAGAAAGGCTGATTGAATTACACAGATACATATTAAAGCAAAAGCTTCTACAATTTATAATATAATTTATAAAAAAAAAGAAAAGAAAAACCATACTTCACTGCAAACGCCATCTTTTTTACAATTGTAACATTTCTTTTTTGATAATTTGAAACCCACACCACATATACGTATTTGTCACTTATTTCACATGTCGAAACTTCAAAACTAATAACGTTATTTACCATGACTCTTGAGAGGAACTAGTCAATTGCAGTGTTTTGCAACAGCTCACCCATTCTAATAGAAATATGTAAATAGTAATAATCAATGTACTATATAACTGCCTCTCTTAATATCAGTTAATATTAAAGCATGCTTAAATCTGGAACAGCCAGTAAGAACTATTCCATTCTTTTAAAGGGAACTGCCGAAATATATTTCCTTCCACAAAGGCAGCTTCAGCTTTCAAATACCAAATGTAGCATTTGATTACAATTCTAAATAGTATGTAAATGCTCAACTAAGGCTAGCAATACATCACACCCCATCAATTACAGATACATATAATTATACTTGGTTATGAACTCACGACCAATTGCACATGCCTTGTATGATCAAAATAATTTTCCCAGGTAAAGTCTATAAATGAAGAACAACAATGTTGTTGGCACCTCTTCAGCAATCATTTTCAATAATTTTATTCACCAAAATATGCAAGAAAAAATTCCTAGTATTCACCAACAGAGCATGGTATTCTGCGTCACTGAAAAAAGGAAAACTTTATGAAAAATCAGAATTTCTCTGACTTAAGAGCTTAGCTTGAAAATATGTCTTTGTTTTTGCCTTCCAACTATTTCAAAGTTAAATATTGCACTTAAAAGTTTTACGATATACAGCCCATTAATTTCAAACACTGTTTTCACACATTACAAGTTTTCAGCACTTTTCATTCTTTGGAATGCTACTATGAGAAAAGTTGTTAAACAACTGAGTTGAAATTTGCTTGATCTTTTTGAAAGCTTGGTTAAAGAAGTGAAATGCACTTTAAACAAACTTTGTAAATCTTTTATAATTTATGGAACATTTGATGTATATCACACATTTTGAGGAAGGTTTTTAATGAAATTTCCATTATTTTTTCCCCAGAAATGAAAACTGAATTCAAACAGCACCTTTTAGTTTTAAGATGCTATAATGAGGATAATACTTAAATTTGTTTAATTATTTTATCAGAGACTTGTCAAAATTGTCATATTAAAGGAGAAATAAATTAGCCCACTGGTTTTAATCGTTTGAACAGTACTTATGATAGCCTGTTCAAAATTGATCCATGGTTAATTATTAGGTTTCGAGCAGGCATCCAAATTCTCAGAAATTTTGTATTATTAACTCTTCAAAATAGAAATGTGAGTAAGAAGATTACAATTTTAATTTAACTTAATTTTTAAGAGAAATTTGTCACCTTCTTTCTCAAACATCTATCAAATATTTTTGGTCTTTTGTACACATCTAAAGCCAAATCTAGCTTCGTTTTACCATGTTAAGGCCAAATGTCTTTGCTAGCATTTATTTTCCCAAACCATGTTAAATCTCTTATTTAATCTAAGATGCACTGTGAAACGCTTTAAATTAAGAGAAACAACAACCGCCAATCTAACTTCTATTATACATGCAATCCCTTGGTCATACCATACCAGTTTAAAAATTATTGCACTAGTAGCACCAAATATACTGTAACAGCAGCCTTAGGGTCAGAAATGTGGACAATTATTCTACTGAAATTTTAAACCGTTATACAAACTATAGCTGCTTGTTCATAGCCTTTATGCATTACAATTAAATTTAATCTGCCATAATAGCTGAAATATAGCTAACTTCAGAATTCTGGTTATTAGTTGATAATGCCTTGCTTAATTATTCTGATAAGACAATAGCACCAAAATATGAAGGTAGGTAACTAGCATCTAAAATCATATTACTTTTATAAAATGGGTAGGATAGGTTCAGTCTAGCATATCCTAACCTAAAATGTGCTAACATAACCTTAGCTTTTGAGCACACATTCTGTATTATCTATACCAAAATGAAATTGATCTAACCATTATGACTTAACTGTCTGAAGTCGAGTGATGTCATTCTTTATTGCACAAAATGACATGACCCAATATTTCTTATATATGCTTCAGTATCTTAAGCTACTTAAAATCCAGAATGTTTTTCCATTTAATTAAAAAGAAACTGAAGGTGAATGAGTAAACTGCTTTTTAGCCTATAAAAATATTACAATAAAGACTGTTCTGAAAGATCTAAGCATTATACAAAGAGTCTCATTAAATTGAAACCATTCCACTTTAAACTAGCGAAACAAAACACATTTTTCTCATGAAGCATTAATACGCCCAACTACACTGACCACAAAGATGTCCACAGTGCAATACAAAATGCTGGTTATCAACAAATGTTTAACGTAGGACAAAGTGAAATTTCTGTTTTCAACAAAACTCTTCAAATATTCACTGTGTAATATTCCAAACTCATATTGCAAGTATCTTTCAGAAATTATGTTTATTAATTTATCCTGTTAAAAGAACTACCATAGTGACCGACACTTAAGAAAAAGGAAACAAATTAAAATGCAGCACGTTTCTTAAGTTTCTTCTGAAAAATGAATTTTGAACTCTATTTGGTCACCACTTCAATGATCATAAGATTATGGAACCTGAATTCCTTTTTTTTTTTTTTTTACCTAAATACTTCCTATTTCTGCACATGACTAAATAATAAGAAGAGACTGAACATGTATCACCTTTTTCAATGCATGCTCAAGGACTTCTATTCCAAGTTTCCGACCAGTCCCTCACTAACTTTTGCCTCTACAATGTTTTACAGAATGCTAGACACTCAAAATGCCAAATATGTAATTCTGCTGGATCACACACATAAAACAATGTCTACTGTTTTCTTCACTTCTAGTATTTAAATCTTTAATCAATGATTTTCACACACATAAATGGAAAACAATAAAATGTAAAAAACTTGACATGTTTTTACAAAGGTCATTTAACAGAATTATTTTTGGATAGAAAGTGGAAAAATTGGAGTTACTTTTGGCCACCTTTTTAACTATTTTTTGCAATACTTCTATCCTTTAGTAACTCATCTACAAGCTCTATAACAGAAAACAATACAAAAAGTTTTCTTTAATGCCCTACTTTTCTTTTCCTGCTCAACACATCATCACCAGAAGCAAAAATTTGCATAATTTAAGCAGAATATACATTTCACAGCTTTTAATACTGAATTCTACCCAAAGGAAAGAAAAATACAGAGAAGAGAGGGACAAGAATCTTAACACTTCATTTTCAATGTAATTAATGAATCATCATTACATTGATTTACTATCAGCACTAATAAAAGATACCAGAGCTGATGAGAGATCACAAGCAGTTAAGGTAACAAGAGCCCAAACTGTTCTTAATACAATGCTGTCATTTTTTTTTTTTTTTTGCCTGACATTTCACTAATTGTAAACAAACTTGCATTCACTAGACCATTCATGAAGTGTGCATATCATCATCCCCTGAACAGCTGAAATTTTCTGCTGTTCTTGTAGCATTAGAAAAATAATTCCAGGTTCTCACAGGAACAAAAGCTATTTCTTTGAACTCATTTAAAGAAATGATCAAGTCCCATTCTTGCTGTTTGATTAAATTACTAATTAGCCTTCCTTGAGCCTGAACATTGTAACTTTCATGTGTTAGGATGAAGGCAAATGCTGCTGAAGCTTGAACGAGTTATATATTTATTTAATATGGCAAATGTTTAATGTCTGCACATGGAAAGGAGCAGAATAACGCAAACGCCACATACACATTTCCTTGGTGTATTTTAATTCATTTCACAGCATATTAATTTCACTGATGCCACTCTAGTTTAAAAAAATTAAAAAATGAAATACAATTCAATGCAATATCAGTTTAAACTCTGGTGCGGCTATTTGGATCAGTAAGTTTGTTTCTCTTTCACTTTCAATGCATTTACTTAACTAATTTGGTTCATCATCCTTCTTTTTCTCAGAGACCTGATACCGATTTAAATATGATGTTAAAACCTGCAAAAGGGGGTAAATGGCTATACTTGTTGGTTATGTTTCCACTCGAAGTCCCTCAATACTATGGTATGCCTCACGTGTAATAGCACTCAGGTATAAAAACAAGACAGTGTAAGAATATTTAACCTAACCAAATTTTAAAGCTATTCCCCCTAAATCCGCCAGTGTCACTCATCCACCAGAATAAACAAAGATGTACAATTACTTTCCCGTTCCAGGCAAACAAAGTTTTACAGGTGCCCAGTGATGAATTCGCGATTTAAATTCCACTTTAATCAAAACATGAGCTGCAGACTACGGCAATGACCAACGTTATGTATTTCATTCTTCTTAAATTAAACCGGCAAAAAATGTTAGTGAGTTAGAAAGAGTGAAGCAAAATTAATCAAATGGAGCTACAAAAACATCTCTACGTTGAGTACTTACTTGCCAATAATTTCACAGAGTTCATAAACGTCATCGAACAGCACCTCGTCGTCAGCCATGTTTACGTTATCTGGTGTGGCAGCTGATCAGCTTGTTGCTACTAGGGTATGGCAACTGGCCCAAGTGTCACATGCATAGTAGACCACACGAGAACGTCAATCGCCTTGCCCCTTCGTAATCGTGACACACCCCTTTACACCTTTCCTTATTATGCTAACACACTTCCATCTCTACATCAGCCGGGCCTGCCAATAATATGGCCGGGAAGCGCAACCACTATCTTTCATGAAACCTTCTCAGCTCAATTCACGCGGTTCATACAGGTGAATGTACTACACTTGATAGTGAAACACGAGGGTCGAACCAACACGTACCAAAGTTACCACGAAAAAAAAAAAATTCGCGAACGGATGCGAGTCTGGCATACGAACGCCTCGCGTACAGATGTTCATTCACCAGAAATAACCCAACTGCCGAACATTCACTCGGAGCGACACAAATAAATGGAAAATCACACACGCTGTTCTCGATACAGTGAAACGATCAGACTCCTTTTATTGCTTTATGAAGTACACAACTGATTTACGCCTGTAACTTGCCCCGGAGTATGCCCGCCCAGTTGAAACTAAACGTATAATTCGATATTGGTGTTCGGTGTCGAAACGTTGGGAACACTGCACGTCAAAATTAACCGTCTATTTAAATCGCAACCAGGTTTCGCCAATGACCGACACTGCGAGCGCAGTAGTTTTGTTTAAGTGAACTGTTTTCAGCTTTCGCCACAAGATGGCACGCCTACACTATGTAGTTCCAAAGTGTGCACCAGGGTCAACGTATTTGGCGCGAATTACAAACGTTAATATTGAAGAAGCAGTAAGTTAAAAACAAAAACAGACAACATTTTGAACATTACAAATCAAGATACTCGTTCTCTTCTATTATACTTGAAGCTAAATTCATCTTCGACATCATGAGAGAAACTTCTGATATAATAAATAAAAGGTAATAAATGAATGAATGAGTGAATGAGTGAGTGAGTGAGTGAGTGAGTGAGAGAGTGAGTGAGTGAGTGAGTGAATGAGTGAATGAATGAATGAATGAATGAATGAATAAATGACCAACTAAATGACTAAGTAACTAAGTAAGTGAATAAATAATAAATAAACGAACGAACGAAAGAACGAACAAACAAGCAAATAAAAAATTAATAACAACAACAACAACAATAATAATAATAATAATAATAATAATAATAATAATAATAATAATAATAATAATAATAATAATAATAATAATAATAATAATAATAATAATAATAATAATAATAATAATAATAATAGTAATAATAGTAATAATAGTAATAATAGTAATAATAGTAATAATAGTAATAATAGTAATAATAGTAATAATAGTAATAATAGTAATAGTAGTAATAGTAGTAATAGTAGTAATAGTAATAATAGTAATAATAGTAATAATAGTAATAATAGTAATAATAGTAATAATAGTAATAATAGTAATAATAGTAATAATAGTAATAATAGTAATAATAGTAATAATAGTAATAATAATAATAATAATAATAATAATAATAATAATAATAATAATAATAATAATAATAATAATAATAATAATAATAATAATAATAATAATAATAATAATAATAATAATAATAATAATAATAATAATAATAATGAGGAGGAGGAGGAGAAGTAGAGGAGGAGGAGGAGGGGGAAGAACAAGAAGAACAAGAACAAGAAGAAAAATAATGTAGTATCAAAGTGTACAACGGGGTCGAAGACATTGGCGCGAATTACAAACCATTAATAAAAATGAAAACAAACAACACTTTGAACATTATGGTTAAAGGGGAACGAAACACAAAAATCATCGTTTTTCCTACCTGAGGGATATGGCCCTTAATATGCAGCGGTAAGATCGTTTTCTTCCTACGCGATACCGTTATCGCTGTGCAAGCGAAATATTAAACACCACATATGTCATCAACTCCATCTGCGCGCTGCAGGTACGTGGAAATTCACAACTCGCTTACTGCTGCATGGATACTAATGCGTTTTCATAAATTGTTCTTGTTGGTATTCAAGTTCATGGGCAGTGTACTTCATGGTGGTGTTTTGATGATTTGTATCAGTGTGTCCGTTTAGCATTGTACAACAACGTAATATTGTGAAAAATAAAACGGCCGAATGTTGTACATATGGCTGCAATCTGAGAAGCTAATTCATTTTCACTCGTTTCCAGAGTCAAATCTCTCAAAATATATAGGATATGGGTAGAATTTTGCAAAGGAAAAGATTTTGGGCCTGGTCCGAGTACTCGATTATGTTCCTCCCATTTAAAGGACACCATTATGAATAGACACAGTTATTAGAACAGCGGCTTTATTAAAACTTGGAACTGTTCGTACTATAAGGAAAAATGAAGATACTTCAAGTTGTAGCAAGACAATTGATTCTTCACCATCTACATTCAAGAGCAAACGACAAAGAACAGAACGCTATGAGGCTAGATATCGAAAAAAACATTGTTTTCGATTTATATGATAGTGTTACTTGCAATAAAACTGACAACGAAAGGGACGATGATAAAAGTAGTAAAAGAGAATTCAGAAAAGAAGGTGATTAAAAAAATTAGAAGTAAAATGTGAACTAGGTACTGAATTCGTAGAGAATTATACCCTCGATATATTGTAGGAGTCTAAAACATCTACAAACAAGCAATGATGAGGAAGATCAGGATAAGCTGAATGAAAATGTCTACGAACGATACTTCAAATTTTGATAAAGTGATAACGAGGAAGAAAAAGGAGGAGAAGGAGGAGGAGAAGGAGAAGAAGAGTGTTTCATCATATACGGAAAAGAAGCTACATTGTTGCTTGGGTATCTCTACTTTTAGTTTTCAAGTACGTGCTCTATGTAGAAATGAAAACAATTTCTCATTACATTAAATGGACAATGCTATGTGTTAAAACAGTGTGCTTTGTGCCAATACATTCACTTGCAATTCACAAAATTTATCAGGAAAGAAACAGGAAGGAAATGCTTTAATAGCAAGTTCATCATTGATATCTGATAGGTATATTGTTTCAGACATTTAACTCCTGCAAATCACAGGGTCTGGCAATTTTTACTTTGTGTACTAGTAAGAAGTATTGCATTCCACCGAAAAATTAGATGTCGAGATTTCACCGGAAGTACATGTTTTGAGGCCCCCTGAATAAAAAAAAAGCATTTTTTAATTTCTCTACTACGTATAGCAAAGTAAAGGAAGTATTGTATTCCACCGGAAAATTCGAGGTCCAGATTTCAGCGGAAATACATGTTTTGAGGCCCCCTGAATTCAATAAAGTATTTTTAGAAAAAGGTCCGTCTGTGGTGTGTGTGTGTGTGTGTGTGTGTGTGTGTGTGTGTGTGTGTGTGTGTGTGTGTGTGTGTGTGTGTGTGTGTGTGTGTGTGTGTGTGTGTGTGTGTGTGTGTGTGTGTGTGGACAGTATAACTGAAACACGAAAAGTCGGTTGAAAACCAAAGCTGGTATTTAAGTTTAACGTCTTTCAAGGATGCGACACGAACATTTTGAAGAAAATTGCTGTACCCCAAACTACCTTTTACATGGAAAATTTTTCTAATCTTTTTATTTTCTCGAAAATGACTCTAACGATTTTTATTAAAATGACACGTAGACAATATTTTTAGGACAAATGAAATGTATATTTTGAATTTTATGGCTATAGCCTATGTAGTCCTGTTAACTTGGATGACTTTTGAATAACTCGTAAACCGTAAGAGATAGACAAAATCTTACTGTACAAAAAATGTAGATCTCGCTAAAACACACAATTTTGTCAGAATAAATTTTTTTGTAGAGTGAACCATTTCGAAGATATTCCTTGTTATTTGTGGCAGTTTCGGAAAACATACTTTTGTCAAATGCAACATCATTGTTCATTTTTTATATGTTAACCGTGCAAAGAGAACGAAATTTGAAAGCCTTAAAATATTTGACTACCGCTCAAAGCCTACTGTAATGTAAACCCCGCGCGACAGCCCACGAAGGGCTAAGGCCTACCGCCCAGCCGCTGCGTCCCCCACCTCTGCCCACTACAGGCGTCATTGGTGAGGTGCAGTACTGGAGGGTGGGACGTGGTCAGCGCCCCGAGCCCTCCCGGCCAGTTATGCGGTTTTCTAGACCTGGGGCCGCTACTTCTTCATCAAGTAGCTCCTCAATTGGTCCCCCCGGGACCTAACGAGGCTGAGTGCACCCCGTGCCAGACCTCCCAGAGGGGATAAAATCCCCCTGCTGGTACCGGGGATCGAACCCGGGTCCTCCGCGCCAGAGGCAAGGCTCAAAGCCTACTGTATTCCCATATTCCCCTAGCACCTACGAACAAATACGCAATAAGATAATTTCTGCAAATGTTGATTTCAACTAACACGAAGAAGGTATGGGAATACGAGTTTGTTAGAATGGTTAGTACAAGAGTAGAGAGTCATGTGAGTGCAATACATCAGATTCTTTCAAGGCTACATTCGATAAAACCATTCGAAAAATGTCAGCACCAATTCTTAGACCAATTTGTGTTCAAGAAAGAAAAACAGAACTTGAGTTCATTAAAAGGTTGTGGTATACCTGTATGGTTGGTAGGAGACAGGCAGTGTGACTCCGCAGGATTTTCAGCCAAATATTTACTCTGTTCCATCACGGATTTAAATTCTCGCAAAATTATCGAGTTTGAACTTGTTCAAAGAGGTATGGCGAAAGGCGATTTGGTAAAGGCTGCTTGCGACAACCCAATGACTAGGCTTATGAAACACGAAATGTATAGAGTTGAAATTTTTCTCACCGACAGACATTTAAAGAAATAAGATATCTGTTAAAAACTCAGTACACAGAACATGAATCTAACTTATGACATTTGTCTAAAAGTCTAATGAAAAAAAAAAAAACAATAAAATGGTAGAAAAACAATTCACAGAGTTGATGGTATGAAAAACCACTATAAATTACCACTTACGGTGAGCTGCACTAAACTGTAGCGAGAACAGTGTCATATTAATTGAAAAATTCACAGCAATTCTTCCCCACACTAAAATGAACATAAATGGCTAGAAAATGGAGAATGGGAACTTTGTGGACCTGATGAATTGTTGGAAGAAGACGAAATAAATAAATTAAGGATTAAAGGCGAATCAAACACCTATCATGATCTGAAGAAAATTATTTTGGATAGCAGTTTCTTAAAAGATTTGGCTCATATTTGACATTCTATACACACTGGAAGTTTGGAGATATACCGCAGTCTTCGTCTCACACATGCTCCAAAAAGAATACATTTTCATATAATGGCCTTCAACTTACATCAATGCATGTAATCAACACGGCCTTCGGTGTTCACACTGTGTCGAAATCGCTATCAGAATGGTGTAAATCTTCAAAATCGTACCCTTTAGGTTCAAACCGATAAAGACGGATACCACGGACTGCTGTTTATCACTTGGTATTAACGCGTGAACCTTGTTCGTCATTTAAAAAATTACTTCTTGTCTGAGTTCAGTGGAATAACTGACATCACGCGTCATATCAACTGCAAGTAACATGAAAACCGCTCGCCTTGGGATGGTCAAACTGTCTGCGTTGCTCTCTATTCTTGACGACAAATCAACTAATGTGGCGAATGAAATTTACACCTTTCTGTTTCGTTCCCCTTTAAACTACTCGTTGCCTTCTCTTACACTTCAAGCTAAATTCATCTTCGACATCGTGAGAGAAACATCTGATATAATGATATTATAGGGTTATTGAGAAGTAGCTCCGCAGCTCTCGTGTAATCAAGATTCCCCTAGAGACGACAATTCCGGTGGCAGCATTGGCTGCCGCGAGTGTATGGTTATGATGTTCCGCGAATTAAAACATCTGATAGAGTCACGTATGTAATTCATGAAAGGTAATATAGATAAACAGGATACCAACGTTATCTTGAGCGGTAGGCAGCGGTACGGTACGGAGGAACTTGTTGATAACTATTATTACTGTGGTGGTGGTGGTGGCGATGGCGGCAGTGGTGGTGGTGGCGATGGCGGTGGTGGTGGTGATGGTGGTGGTGGCGATGGCGGTAGTGGTGGTGGTGACGATGGCGGTGGTGGTGGTGGCGATGGCGGTGGTGGTGGTGATGGTGGTGGTGATGGTGGTGGTGGTGGCGGTGGTAGTGGTGGTGGCGGTGGCCGTGGCGGCGGTGGCGGTGGTGGCGGTGGCGGCGGTGGTGGCGACGGCGGTGGTGGTGATGGTGGTGGTGGTGACGATAGTGGTGGTGATGGTGGTGGTGGCGATGGTGGTGGTGGTGATGGTGGTGGTGATGGTGGCGATGGCGATGGTGGTGGTGGCGATGGTGGTGGTGGTGATGGTGGCGATGGCGGTGGTGGTGGTGGTTGTGGCGATGGTGGTGGTGGCGATGGTGGTGGTGGTGGTGATGGTGGCGATGGCGATGGTGGTGGTGGTTGTGGCGATGGTGGTGGTGGCGATGGTGGTGGTGGTGGCGATGGTGGTGGTGGCGATGGCGATGGTGGCGATGGCGATGGTGGTGGTGGCGATGGTGGTGGCGGTGGTGGTGATGGTGACGATGGCGATGGTGGTGGTGGTTGTGGCGATGGCGATGGTGGTGGTGGTGACGATGGTGGTGGTGATGGTGGCGATGGTGGTGGTGGTGATGGTGGTGATGGCGATGGTGGTGGTGGTGGCAATGGCGATGGTGGTGGTGGCGATGGTGGTGGTGGCGATGGCGATGGTGGTGGTGATGGTGGTGGTGGCGATGGTGGTGGTGGTGGCGATGGCGGTGGTGGTGGCGATGGCGGTGGTGGTGATGGTGGTGGTGGTGACGATGGCGGTGGTGGCGGTGGCGGCGGTGGTGGTGGTGATGGTGGTGGTGGTGACGATGGCGGTGGTGGCGGTGGTGGTGGTGGTGGTGGCGATGGCGGTGGTGGTGGCGATGGCGGTGGTGGTGGCGATGGCGGTGGTGGTGGCGATGGCGGTGGTGGTGATGGTGACGATGGCGGTGGTGGCGGTGGCGGCGGTGGTGGTGATGGTGGTGGCGATGGCGGTGGTGGTAGTGGTGGTGGCGATGGCGGTGGTGGTGGTGATGGTGGTGGCGATGGCGGTGGTGGTAGTGGTGGTGGTGGCGATGGCGGTGGTGGTAGTGGTGGTGGTGGCGATGGCGATGGTGGTGGTGATGGTGGTGGTGGCGATGGTGGTGGTGGTGGTGGCGATGGTGATGGTGGTGGTGGCGGTGGTGATGGTGGTGGTGGCGATGGTGATGGTGGTGGTGGCGATGGTGGTGGTGGTGGTGGCGATGGCGGTGGTGGTGGCGATGGCGGTGGTGGTGATGGTGGTGGTGGTGACGATGGCGGTGGTGGCGGTGGCGGCGGTGGTGGTGATGGTGGTGGCGATGGCGGTGGTGGTAGTGGTGGTGGTGGCGATGGCGGTGGCGGTGGTGACGGCGGCGGTGGCGTTGGTTGTGGCGGTGTACGAAGGGCAAAAGCGCTTGGGAGGCGTAACTGTATAACGTTTTTCCCGGGGTTTTTCCTTAGTGAAAGGCTGAAAACAAAGACTCTCCCTCCCTCTGAACAATTAATTATTAACAATGAACGAAATTATTAACATAAAATTTCCTTCTGTGCGATGACAATCGTGGACCACAAGACAGGATACCGGTGCTTGCCAGCACAAAAGGAAGGAATATTTTGTACACCACCTCTTCCTTTTATAGCGATACGACAGATAGCTTGCCGCTGCAAGGAATTGCTTGCCGGGCTAGAGTCCAAGGATAAATTGTTTATTTCGATATGTCTATCATTGAGTCAATAAAGAATTTGTTTCCATCAGTGGTATTTGTGGTTGTAATTACCATTTTAACTAATGCTTACGCAGAAAAATACAAAATCCTGACTTAGTGACATTATTAAGGACTTCCGCACGTCTCTGTGGCCTGTATGCTTGCGGCCTATGGTCTCCTGTGGTTCCCTCACTTCATCCTTCCTTCCTGGTGGATGTTAGCGCACACTGGATCTGTGTAGGTCTAGGGGTGCGAGGTTTCCCTCTCCGTTGTTTAGTCTTTACCTTTACCTTTTGTGCACGATTCATGCTGATGAATTAGCAAACCCACACTTTAAACACGATTGATGACGCTTATGCATCCAGGAAAGTGCACCTGAAAATGAAAAGTTCCGAATTTTCTATGATTAATTTATCGAACATGGTTGAAGGACATTTTTCAGAGAGTTGCATGGAACTGCTAAGGCAAACGATTTAGAAGCACTTTTAAGGGGCTTCTGAAGGAAGTCCAGGTAATGTATGGGGTTAAACCATTTGAAAAAAATATGGTGTGCTGCATTCACATGACTTTCTCCACTCTTGTACTAACCATTCTTACAAACTCTTATTCCTATATCTTCTTCGTGTTAGTTAAGATAAACATTTGTACAAAGTATCTTATTGCTTATTTCCTTGTAGGTACAAGGGGAATGTTAGAATGCAGTAGACTTTGTGCGATAGATGTTTTAAAGTTTTGAGAGTCCGTTCTCTCTGCACACTTAACATATAAAAAATGAACAACGATGTTCCATTTCACGAAAGTTTGTTTTCCGAAACTCACACACATAACAAGGAATATCTCCGAAATGGTTCACCCTACAAGAAAATTTATTCGGACATAAATTGTGTATTTTAGCAAGATCTACATTTTTGTACTTTAGGATGTTGTCTATCTATAACGGTTTACCAGTTACGCAAAAGTAGCTCCTCCCCAACTGCAGGACCAACGTTCTACACAAATACACCTGGACCATCTCCATTGACACACACGTTGCTAAGCTGATGTTGAAATATATTCGCAATGACAACTGATACAGAAGACAACTGATAAACACCGCCCAAAAAATTAAGACCATAGAACCTAATCACCGAGACAAAAGCCCAACTCTGATAACGCTCATGCAATTCTATGACAAGAAGCAACAGGACGAGCAACAAGAACTACAGCAACACTAACAACATTTACTGTACATTAACACACAACCATTTTTTTTTTTTTTTTTTTTAAATTAACGTCCTCCAACATTGTGTCATATCGGACGATTAACACACAACCCCCGTACTATGAAACAAAAAGTACAAATTAAAAGTAATAAGAAGTGCAGCAGCAACAACGAATAATTTTCCTTCTCAGTAAAACTGTCTTCTTGGGTTCCTAGGATGCGCCGAGGGTTTAAGTGCCCACGGGGAACAATTTAAAAAAATCAAGCAAAGAAAAACACAAACAAAACATCTAAAAAGTAAAACAATATATATATATATATATATATATATATATATATATATATATATATATATACATAAAACACAACAATAAAAAAACATCAAAAGTATATTGTTCCCAAATTCTAAATTCTAAGTTTTAAGTTTCTATTTTTCACCATGACGAGCTGTGACGCCACAACTGAAAGATCTCTGCCCAAGCATCCAAACCAAAAACAAAACTCGGCTGAAGAGGAATCACATCCTGAGCAGCCTAGGCATGCATAGTATGCCCGAATCCCTTATTTTATTATATTTATTTTTTTACCATTCCGGTAACAACTGCAACAGTGGAACTGAGCGTTCTCATTTTCTGCTCTGAAGAGCATAAAAACTTACAGCAGATCTAACCAAGGGTAAGAAAGAATGAGCAGATTTGCTCTAATGTCTATTGAAAAAGAGCTATTGGAGGAGCTAACAAGAATGCAACATTTAACTTCACCACCCTAGGAGAAAACGTTGTCTGGGTCACCCTAGGAAAATCCAGCTTTGAGCCCGTAACAGGCCCTTGGCCTAAAACTTGAATGGGAAAAGGAGAAAAACTTCAATGATGCTGTTGTCGAAATATTTTGCTGTAGGACGAGAACGATGTAGTGACTGGAATAAGCTTTTTACTTGCATGCTGTTGAATTACTGCGGTGGCGGTGATGGTGCTGCCGGCGGAGACCAGAGAGATTACGCATGTCCCAAACTCACCTTACGCCACTGATTCTCACACATGCAACAGAAAAGATCTCAGACTTGACGGCAAGATGCCGAAAAACTCAGCAATGAAATATGATTAATTCATATTCAATTGAAATCGGATGCATTTCCTTAAAGTAATGGCCTACGTACTTATAAAAATGCAGTAAATATCAATTCACTTTAAAGAAGAAAGCATTTCAGCATGCTATTATTATGAAAAACAAAAGACAGTTTTCCTGGGGGGAAAAAGCTTAAGAAAAGTATAAAGATTACTATCTCCACGGGAAAGAATATTTTGTGACATACGTATAATGCCAACAAGTAAATTAACAAAAACCATATGGGGACCATACATATAGGTATTGAACCAAATATATAGGTAGTTTCACCAAAAATGCTAAGCTTATTCTAATATATAAATAAAAATTCATAAAATCTCTTTTAAAGTGACCAGCTTCGTGCGATATTCCCTGGCAAAGACATTTTGTGGGCTAAGTGTCTCTTAAATCTAATGATGATGATGACGACGACGACGATGATGATGACGATGATGATGATGACGACGACGACGACGACGATGATGATATGCAAGGATCGAAATGTATTTACCTACCCTATGCTATTCGTCGATGAAGATAGATCAGCAATTTCAATTTTTTTGCTTTGTCAGGTATCTTGGTAATTGACGAGAAACAAGTTTGTACTCTGATATTAAGAGTGGTTCTGCGCAAGTGTCACTGTGGGCAAATGCCTTCAAGAACCTAATTTAAAGAACAGCAGCGGATTTCCGCTCACTGAGACAGAAAATGCAGTAGCAATTTGAGGAAAATGAATACAAGTATACATCTGCTTTACATGCAGTGAAGATTATGAAATACATTTGTGCAGCAGTTTCCCATAGTGTGAAAGACGTTTGTGTAGTGCGCAGTCTTCAACCAGTCTGACAGTGTATGTACAATTTAGACAGCTCACAACTTTGACAAAAGGTAAAGAATTAAAATCATCTATGGATTCATGTACAGAACAAACTGTTACAGAATGGATGTTTTTTTTTTCTTTTTTCTTTTTTTTTTTTTAAATTGGCACTTCTAAATCTGTATAGTCTGTGATTGCTTTGCTTTCTACTTATTTGAGTCTCAGCTATCTAACTCAAAATTAACAGAGCTATACGATTACCTTGTTTAAAATTAGTCATTCAAACGTCCCTCCAGAAATGTGAGCTCAAGCTATAGACTCTTTGGAAAACACCACGAACACATGCGAATCGTATCAATCCGCTTTTAATGCTGAGTTTCTTAAGTCCCCCCCCCCCCAATTTATTCGCCTTATATTCCTAGAGAAATGATCAATAGTTTTAAACCGACAGCCACGGAAAAAAATTAAAAAATGCACTGCAAAAACATACAACATTTTTAACCACACAATTTGCCAGTTCAAGGTCTACGGAAAGGGGGGAGGAATTTGTTATTTCGTGCAAAACATTACAGATCTTCTTCAAATACCACGTGTCTTTCCTAAAATGATGATACTCTGAAAGATGTTTATTCAAATTACATATCAATTTCGCAGTCATTCATGAGAGTTGCATTCTGGAAATCCCGGATTCGATTCCCATTGTGCCCGCCCCCCTGACCATAGGTAGGCGAATGCGGGGTAGTTCCTCTTCTATCACGAATTTCCTGTGCCTCATTTCCTGTACCAACCATTTCGTTTATTGTCATCTGTTTCAGGGTTGTAGGACAAGGCGACTGTGTTCGGTGAGTTGCGGCTGGGCGGTAGATGTTACTTTGTAGAGGTCTGTTCCCTGGCGTTGGTCGGGATGTCCAGTTAGGAGTCGCCTCGGAGGGGGTCGCTGTGGGTTAGGAACTTGTGGGTGGAGTCGGGGTGGGTCGAATGCGTTCGAACTGGAAATGTTGGGAATCAAGTCCATGCGTGTGCCCGTTGTCAACGGGACCTGATTACCCTTTGGGTCTCTCCACTCAACCCTCCCTCCCAAGGGTCACGGTAGATGCACAAATGGCCGTGAGCCTATGTGCAATACTCCGCCCAGTCTCGATGTTCCCTCCATTCCTTTAATTTATTGGTCAAACGTACAGTCTCGTGTTTGTGGAGGATAATAACATTAAAAGCTTTCGATTTAGCCGCAAATTCGGAAGTAAGTTCTCACCATTGTGCAATTGATCATTACAGTCATTTAGTAAACTTTATTTCATTGCAAAAATAAAATAGTAGCGGGCATATTTATATACCTAAATATATTAATCTATAGCATCTTTATTTATTAATTAGCGTTTTAATTTGGCAGGTGTTTTGGTGTTAATTATCCGGTTTGCACTAATTGCTTATCATATGTTTTAAATTAGTTATATCCCCTTACCAAGGAACTAGGAGTCGCTACTAGTTGTCGGTATTGTATTGTATATTTAAGTTGCCATGCTTCACCAACAGATCCATCTGTTTAGACCAGACATGGGCACAAGAGGAGAGGTAGCGATTGAACTTGCCTCACTCACCCTACATTCTCTTGCCGGGTGACGAAAGTAGTTTTGATGCAAGAGCTTTGTTCTACCTGGGCAGTAGTAATAATTTCTACGCTGTTATTAACCATTTTGTTTGCATTAAACATATTTTGCATCAATAGTTATTACATCCATATACTGTAGTTAGGCAAATTACATAATCTTCAAATTTATAAACTCCCTTTATCTTATGCACGTAATATTCTTACGCTGCCTTATGATTAACATACTAAACTGTTTCTCTTTCACAATAAATAAAGCAGTAGAGTTCAATTGTTATTTAGCCTTAAAATATTTTGAAACTATTTGATCAACATAAATTGTTTGGTTTTAAACTTAATATTATGTTCAAACTTTTAATCATATCGTCCTTTTTATGTTTACAAATACGAGTATCCAGAAAGTACCTTTCGAAATTGCAAATAAATACCTGTAAGATGACCAAAATTTAATTTATACTTCTGATCAAAGTAGTCTTTTATATTGTAACGCTTTATATTTGCAAATTGAAATCCGCATATTAAACAGCAAAATTTCCTGTTTTTGTAACCTTACAACAAATTGTCTCTTCTGCTGTTCATGAAACAGACATCTCGATGAAGTCATGCTCGCCACCGAACGAGACGTGTCGGAAGTTGAACAGCAGTGAAGGGTAGGGATGGTCGGTGGGTTGACCCTTTTGAGCCGATTTTAGCCATGCCTGGTTTAGAAGGTCTGTGTACAAACAAAAAGTGAAAGTAACACCAAGCGGTTCCTTTGGTGTAGGCTGTGCACAACAACATCTGGAACGTATTAAATGCTACGTATAAAATATTCAGTACACAGAAAATTGCAAAAGATGCTAAATTTAAGGCTTTTGAGCGTTTGTGAACCTAATTAACTGACACATAATGGCGTTTTAGCGTTGCATAATACGCTAAATTAATCTGACGTAACTGGAGCTTTATGAGATATATTGAAGTACTGCTATTCATTAACATACCGCGACTGTCGATTTTCAACTAAGCATCTGCGATAAAAAAAAAGTAACCTCGAACGCGCAAGAATCCCCTAACCTTGAAAGTAGCAATTCAAAATGCTGACGCGGCTTTTGAAGGTGACATTTTTCGCGTCACTAATGTCTACCGCCGGAATTTGCAGCACAAGTATTGAGGGCTACTGGTAATTTACTGACGAGAAGTCAAGGAAGATGTCTGGGGTGGGCGGTGGGGGTGAAGTAATTTATTACATTCATTTCACTTTCTCTACTCACTATCGTTTATTTGTATACAACTTCTACAAACTGTTCTTGCAAACGCCTATTACTTTCTCTATTACGTATAGTAAGTAGAGGAAGTATTGTATTCGACCCAAAAATTCGGTGTCGAGATTTCACTGGAAATATATGTTTCGAGACTCCCTGAGTAAAAAAGAAACATTTCTAGGAAAAGTCTACGCGCGCGCGGTCCAATAAATTGTGAAGCTGCATCTTGACTTGCAAGTTCACCAGGTTTTGTATTTCTCTGTATGTCACTATGAACCGACACCCAGGTGAGTTGAACTGCACTCTCATCTGCCAAGCTTTGAGCATATGTAGGTAATATAAAATCAGTTCTGAACTTATGGGTACTTAGATTCGTAGTGGTGCTGCGGGTGGGTGTGGTGGTGGTGGAGGTGGTGGTGGTGGTGGAGGTGGCGGTGGTGGCGGTGGCGGTGGCGGTGGCGGTGGTGGTGGTGGTGGTGGAGGTAGTGGTGGTGGTGGTGGTGGTGCAGGTGGCGGTGGTGGTGGTGGAGGTAGTGGCGGTGGCGGCGGTGGCGGTGGCGGTGTCGGCGGTGGCGGTGGTGGCGGCGGTGGCGGTGGTGGTGGTGGCGGCGGTGGCGGTGGAGGTGGTGGCGGTGGCGGTGGAGGTGGTGGTGGCGGTGGCGGCGGTGGCGGTGGTGGCGGTGGTGGTGGTGGCGGTGGAGGCGGTGGCGGTGGAGGCGGTGGCGGTGGCGGCGGTGGCGGCGGTGGCGGTGGTGGTGGTGGTGGTGGTGGTGGTGGTGGTGGAGGTGGTGGCGGTGGCGGCGGTGGCGGTGGTGGTGGTGGCGGTGGTGGCGGTGGCGGTGGTGGCGGTGGTGGTGGTGGTGGCGGTGGCGGTGGCGGTGGCGGTGGCGGCGGTGGTGGTGTCGGCGGTGGTGGTGACGGTGGCGATGGCGGTGGCGGCGGCAGTGGCGGTGGCGTTGGCGGTGGCGACGGTGGCGGTGGTGACGGCGGCGGCGGCGGTGGTGGTGATAGTGGCGGCGGTGATAGTGGTGGTGGTGATAGTGGCGGTGGTGATAGTGGCGATGGTGATAGTGGTGGTGGCGATGGTGGTGGTGATAGTGGCGGTGGTGATAGTGGCGGTGGTGATAGAGGCGGTGGTGATAGTGGTGGTGGTGATAGTGGCGGTGGTGATAGTGGTGGTGGTGATGGTGGTGGTGATAGTGGTGGTGATGGTGTTTTGTAGTGTTTAACGCCCGGTTTTACTACATACGGCACCGCAGGCTGTGATAGTGATGATACATGGAATGAAGATGGAGCACCGGTGGAATGAAATGGCGGGGGAAACTGGAGTACCCGAAGGAAATCCGTTCCAGCACCGCTTGTGGTGGTGGCGGTGACGGTTGTGGCGGTGGCGATGACTGAGTGGTGGTGGTGGCTGGGCTGTGGCAGTGGCGGTGATGGTGGTGGGGGTAGGGGTGGTGGTAGTGGTAGTGGTAGTGGTTGTGGTGGTATTAATTAATTATAATAAAAAATTAGTGATAATGATTAATTATAATAAATATAATAATAAAATAATAATACATAATAAATATTATTTAATAATATTATTAATACTTGGAGGTAATATTTATAATTAATAATTTAATTTTATATATTTGTTTATTGTTTAGTAATAGTTGTAGTTTTGTGAGTGACGTTGGTATGTATGAAATGTTATATTTTGCTTTATTTTGTTGTATCGAGGAGATAAATTTGTTCTGATTTTATTGATTTTATTTTTTTATCCTATAAATTGTCATGTATTTATATCAAAACTTAGTCTTTTTTATGATTTTTTAAATAAATTTATTTAGAAATTTTATTGTATTATGATTATGTAAAATGAATTGTTATTGTTTAGCAGTATTTGTATTTTTGAGAGTGATTATGTGTGAAATGTTATCTGTGTTTTTGTTTTTATTTCATTTTCATTTTATTTTATAATTTGTTTTATATATAATATAAATTTTTATTTTTATTTTATAACCTTATCTGTAAAGTATGTTGTGTATGAATGTGTAGAATAAATAAATGTTACAAATCTGGCATATTAGCCTTGGTTTAAGTAACTAGGTGCCAGGGTTATTATAAAGACTTTTTTTGTGGTGGTATATGTGGGGATTAGAGGATGCTCAACGGCTCTTGCACCTCAACCTAATGATCCTTTGTGCTACCCCTATCTCCTACTAGGAGCCCAGTGAGGTGAACCCTGGAAGAGTACCAGAGCTTAAAGGCACCACACCTATGTACCTATGAGTGGGATAGAACATTCAGCCAGAGCTGCCGCGCTCTAGCCTACTCCACTTTGAGAGCCTTACGTGCAGCCTGACTATCTGAGAAGATAAGGATCTGTTTATCCGTGTAAACTCTCCAAATGTTTCCATGTAGATACCTTAAGTATACTTTACATAGTAAATATAGTAATCAAAATCGTAGGAGCCATTTTTGTGAAAATAACAAATGTAAAAAAAAAAAGTTCCCTGTACAGGTTAGTTTGGCATGGGACATTTTTCTAAAAATCTGTTGTGTTGCACTCACGTGACTTTTTCCACTCTTACTAACTAGTCCTATAAACAATTATTCCTCTATCTGCTTCATCTCAGTCGAGATAAACATTTGCTGAAATTATTGATAGTATTTTGTAGCTTCAAGGGGAATATGAGAGAAAATCCAGTAGTTGGATAGCTGTCCTATATTAGGGTTACAATAAAGACACGCCTGCTATATTAATAATAATAATAATAATAATAATAATAATAATAATAATAATAATAATAATAATAATAATAACAACAATAACAACAACAATAAATACAATAACAACAATAATAACAGTAACAATAACAACAAGAACAACAATAATAATAATAGTAATAATAATAATAATAATAATAATAATAATAATAATAATAATAATAATAATAATAATCATCATCATAATGATGATAATGATGATAATGATGATAATGATGATAATGATGATAATGATGATAATGATGATAATGATGATAATGATGATAATAATAATAATGATGATGATGATAATGATAATGATAATGATAATGATGATAATGATAATGATAATGATAATGATAATGATAATGATAATGATAATGATAATGATAATGGTAATGATAATAATAATAATAATAATAATAATAATAATAATAATAATAATAATAATAATAATAATAATAATAATAATAATAATAATAATAATAATAATAATAATAATAATAATAATAATAATAATAATAATAATAATAATAATAATAATAATAATAATAATAATAATAAATACAGGGTTCTTCATTTCGCCTGTGCACGATTGGGTGTGCCACAGCCCTACATGAACTCTGTGCGTACTTATCTTATAGAAGATTCTGGAAATGTCCACCCTCGGCTAAACAAGCATTATATCGGGAGAACATTATTCTGATTCGCACGATTAAGTTGGGCCACTGTAATGTTTCCGATTTCATTTCTAATACTTTGTTTTGTCTCTTCCAATGTATGAGCATTTGTCTCCTAAACTTTGTCTTTAGGTTACCCCACAAGTAAAACTCACACACTTATCTACTACGTTTCCATGGCGAGTTCAATACGTGTTCAGTACATTTCCACTTCCGTTTTTCCATGTTGAATTCAATGCGGAAATGAGATCGCTTTGGATATGAAATGCTCAAACTGAAATAAATCAAGCATTTTTTTTATCACTTGATTTATGTTTCGAACCTGTAAAAGTATGTGTTCTGCGTATTTTAACGAGGTTTTGAGGTTAGTGTATGTTTTTGAGAAGAATATATTGTGAGATTATAGAAAAAATAAAAGTGTTATTTTCCTTTATTACATCACTTTCACCAAGAAAACTAATTGACGAGTGTGCAGCGTGTTACAAAATGTACAGTATAGCATCTTTGGTGGATTGAAATCGATCCGTGATTCCATGCAACTGATTTCAATACGATCCCACAAAATGAGCGGAGCGTATCGGATCGGATGGGATCCAGTGGTTGACCTTCGTTCCAATCCGCGTCTCCATGTGGTATTCAGTCCAGTAAGAGAACTCAATACGTATTGAATTCTCCATGGAAACATAGTAACTGCTAGATCGGAGAAGCCAGAGGGCCATACACCAGCACTGATCACTTTATCTTCAAACACTTCCCTAATTTTATTGATGGACTCCTCTGCTGTATCGGCAGTAGCAGAATCTTGTTGATACCACCTTGTGATTTCTCTTCTGTCAGTTCATGATAAAATGGGGTCAAAATGTAATTTCTATACCTCTCTGCATTTACAGTCTGCTCGTAGAATATTGGACCGATTATGCGCCTATCCTAACAGCACACCAAACTCCGAACCGCGCGCATAACGGCAGCTGGTAGTGGGGGAATCCAGCAAGGTCGTGGGAGAGGCGAAACACCGTGTGCTCCCTTAGGTATTAAATGAAGAATGTGTAGATCAGTAGAAAAAGACAATTTTAAATATGAATATGTACAAATATTTTATAGATGAAGTGTAATACTGTACAAAATTGTTATAAAATTTGGTTATAGGACAATTAACCATTTTAGAATTATTTATTTAACTTAGTGTAGTATACAGATGATTGTGTAAAACGTATAAAGAATCACGAGTAAGTTGTAAACCAATATCTTCTAAAACACTTAATTGCAATTCAAAGCGTACGAAGAAATTAACAGTAAATGTAGTAATCACTCCAAGAGCACCAAAAAGTAGACCAGTCACTTCCCAATTTGAAATGTTGTATTTGTCTCTTAAATTAATAAGGAATCCAAGGCTCAAAAAGTAATTTTTTTCCCTTATCAATCTCCTTAATTTGGTGTCGATTTTTTTTTCAAGTCGGACTGTAGGGTCAAGAATTAGTCCCCTATTTTGTTCCCTGTCAATGCCAATTACATCTATTATTTCATAAAAATAAGGCTAGAAAATATTCTGTCAACGTAAATATTGCCATTTCGAAACCATAACAATGTATACGTCTCAATAAATCGTAATTAATCATTCCTGGATATAAACATTTTCTTACTAATATTTCCACAAACTAGCATGTATCTTCTAAACTTAAACGAACAAGAAATATGTATACTTATATGTCACCAAGTAATATGCATAATTACTAATTCCTTACAGCAGTATTGAGAAAAGCAAATACCTTGTCATGACCTACATTAGGCTTTGAGCGATAGTCAAATCTTTTAAAGCTGGGCGCTATACGAAGGCTTTGAAATTCCGTTCTCTTTGCACAGCTAAGATATAAACAAGTGAATTACGACCTTCCACTTGAGAAAAGTATAAGTATTACAAAACTCACACAAATAACAAGAAATAGGTATCTACAAAATGCTTGACTCCACAAAAAATTCGTTTGGACATAAATTGTGAGTTTTAACGAGATCCACTTTTTTTTTTTTTTTTGTTTTGTTTTGTTTTGTTTTGTTTGTATAGTAAGATTTGGTCTATCTCTTACAGCTACCAGTTACGCATGTCATCAAAAGTAAAAATGACTACGTGGGCTACAGTCAGAAAATTCAACATATACATTTCATTTGCCATAAAAATCTTAAACGTATGGCATTTTAACACAAATCATTAGAGCCATTTTCGAGAAAATCAAAATTTTCGAAATATCTTCCATGTAAAGGGTAGTTTAGAGTGGAGGAATTTTCTTCAAAACCTTTGTGTCGCATCCTTGAAAGATATTAAACTTAAATACCAACTGGTGTCGGTTTTTAACCTACTTTCCGTTTTTGAGTTGTGCTGTTGCGCGCGCGCGCGCACACACGCACACACACACACACACACAGACATACACATACACACTGATACGTACGCACACACAAACCCACACACACACGCACACACACACACGTGCGTGGACCTTTTCTTAAAATTGCTCTTTTTGGAATCGGGGGCCCTCAAAACATATACTTCCGATGAAATCTCGACACCGAATTTTTGGATAAAATACTTGCTCTGCTTACTACACGTAGTAGAGAAAGTAAAAACGTTCCTGTCGAATCTCTGGAAGATGCTGGTAGAAAAAATAACATTAATACCGGGATTAATTTTAGGGTGGGATGTTTGTAAAAACTTAAAAGTTAGACATTTAATTACTGTCGAACAAAAGCAGTTGCACGCAGCTTATCTTGAATATTAATTAAGACGCTCGTAAGAACATCAAGAAACTCGCTTACGCTCATTTCATAAACATATTGGCATACTAATTATCACCAAGACAGACTTGGTACTACATAATAGATTATTAAAGCGTAGTACACGGATAATAAATCTGGAAAAATCTGAATATGTTATAGGCAGAAACAATTGGACATTTCAAATGGTATTTTCTTGCACTTTAGCTGTGCTACTCATTCTTTGAGAAATAAATAAAATGTTAAAGCATAACACATGAAATGACTATGCAATTAGATACAAGTTCATACTGTCCCTTTTGAGAATACCACTTGGGCTTGGTGCCAATGGACATCGACCACCACAACTCTAAATCAAAGGTAGTCTGGATTCCTGGAATACCCGAAGAATTCTTAGGAAAGTGGAATTTACCCATTCTCAGTAATGAGGACACTGAACGGAGAGTCACTTTGATTCGAGAATTAGAGAAACTAGGTCAAGCGAGACAAAATAAACCCTCTAATTACGTCATTTCACTTAAACATCAATTAACGTTAGTCTATCTAACATAAACGAAGCATTTAGGGTAAGAATCCGAATTACCTTTTCCGAAAATTTAATAAACTGGTATATTTTATGTGTTTGCTCTTTTTTCTATAAATACTGTTTTCATCATTGAAAGAAATCTGCTTCCACGTCCTCACGCGTTGTTGTTGTTGTTGATGTTGTTGTTGTTCTTCTTCTTCTTCTTATTGTTATTGTTATTATATTATTATTATTATTATTATTATTATTATTATTATTATTATTATTATTATTATTATTATTATTATTATTATTATTATTATTATTATTATTAATTATTAATCCGAAACGGAATGTAAGAGGTACACTGTAGGAAATTATTAATGGAAAAGGATTCTAAAGCGGTGATAGAGGAAAAGAGGATCCTGATAAATGTTGATGATAAATGTTGGTAGAAATGGTTTTAATACGCAGAAGCTACAGAAGCGGATACTGGTTCTTGATACGACAGTAAACCTATTTAAAATATGCTTTGAGGCAGGCGTCGGCGTCGTCGTTCGTCATCTGTCTGCTTCGGCTGCTCAGTCAGTGGGTCGTCCTTGGCGTCGGACTCAGATAAAATAATTGGTGGTATCGGGATCATCTGGAAGTATGGTTCGGTAATCCCAGTAATATCTTTTTCTTTTCTTTTTAAGCATTGCAACGAGGAATGTTACACTTTATATTGAAGCGGTATTTTTATGTTGGAATACGTGTTAAGACGATATATGAAGCGAGTTTTTTATATATCTTGAGGCTAGTAGTGGCGTTGAGGCGCACTTCTATAACTGGTTTAAATATATATTATCCTCGGGGTAGCTTCAGTTGGTTCAGTATGATTCCTTTCTTCTCAGGGCGCAGAATCAGATTGTTGTGAAGTAGTTCTATCTTTTCGCTCTAATTCCTTCGTTGCAGTGGATAATCGGTCATATATTACACACAATAATGGTTGTTTTATTATATTATTTATTTTTCTTGTAACTATAAATAAACTTTGTACCTTTTATATCGTTTTTCAAGTTAACACACACATAAATCATCTCTACTTTGAGGCTGCTCGTTTTAGAAGTCAGCTGTGGCAGATCATTTTTTGTACTTAATCATGAAATAAATTCAGAGGTTAAATTATTAAAGCAATTAAACGGACCCATTGAATTGGTGGTTTGGGAAAAAATATTCATTTTAAAAATAAGGACCATGTTATGAATTTTGAATATCTTCTACTGATTTTGTTACTAAATTCGTTTTGAGAGCAGGGTTGGGTAATGACGTCATCATATTATGTCAGGGCGAGTGACGTAAACGTGACGTCAGCGCTAGGTTGTAACGGTTTGTAGCTTGGGTAGCGAAGGTCAGCTTGCCTTGATAATGGCACAGAGGTGTGTTGAAACGTACGTTGGTGGCGTATCGAGTTTATTGAAGTAAACTTATTAGTCTCTACATACTTTGTCTTATTTGTGGATTATATTGCTTCACTGTTAATAGCTTCAGGTGTTATAATAACTTATTTAATAGCTATTTTTTCAATTCAAACAATTTTTCCTTTTGACAACAAATGGATCTCAATATGGAGAACACAAGTGTCATGTCGAGATCCCGCTTTATGGCACAATTCTTTGAAGAATCAAACTATCGTTAAGTACAACCATTGCCCACACACGGTTTGTGCGTTTAAAAACACCAACAGTAAGCTTCTTGGGAAAATTAAATAATAGTTACCATCTGAAGGTTATTTAATCCCGGGACATAAAGTACTTACTATAGTAAATCGCCGCTGAGGTAATTGTTTCTGATGAGAGACTGCCTTTGTGGTTTACTGGAGAAATACTAATTAGTTGGAGAATTTAATGTGATTCTGGCAGGTTATCACAGTAGCTTAATGGTTAGAGAACCCGCCTAGTAAGCGGAGGGTCTGTGGTCCAAGTCCCAGGTTTGACATTGAATTTTTCAGTTATAATTCTACCTCTCAAATATTGTCCACACACGGCTTGTGTGTTTAAAAACACCAACAGTAACTTTGTTGGCATAAATAAATAATAGTTTTATATAAGTATTTTCCTTGTATTCCTAGTTATCGCAAACAAGTGTTTAAACTGTTTATTTGTCAACACCTCTCTTCAGTAATGTTTCGACACGTGCTCCCAGTGCAGGCAGTTGGTTGTCAGCAATACCGATGAGGTAGTGCGCAGCTTTAATGTAAACAGGAGCTCTACTCGAAGCCTACTACCTACGGGAGCTCATTTGACAAAAGACGTTTGAAGCTTTGCAATGTCGCGCTGAATGTGGGCAGCATTTTTTGTTTTCGTGTCATTCTTTGACCATCTTGTTACCTTCTGCTGCGAGTGATAATGTGCCACTCTCCAGCTCCTTCGCACTACCATCCTAGGAAAGGAATGTGAAATTTGTGTCCCAAAGTACAGCTACCATTGAATTGTTGGCACTTCATATTAAAATTAGTTAATTGAATGCAACATATGAGTAATCTGCTGTAATCAAATAAATGAAAATAACAAATTCCAAATTATAAGACGTCTTTATTGCACACCATCAACAGCATAAATTGGGGAGTACAGGTTTGAGATGCAATAAAAATTCAAAGCCTGAAGTGCACAATAAATATAATAATTTTGTTGTTCAAAGTCTCCACCATTGGCAGTAATGCACACATAGCAACGTCGATGAAGATCTTCTTTAACTCGCCGTAACATTGGCTGATTGTTCTTGATTTTTTGAGCCGCGTGACGACACGTTCCCTCAGTTGTTCTACAGATTGCACCTCCTGGTGGTACATATTGTGCTTCAACTCTCCCCAAAAGAAGTCTAGGGGATTTAGGTCGGAACCTCTCGTTGGCTAAGCGATGGGGTCCGCACAACCGATCCATAGGTTAGAAAAGGTGTTATTCAGGAAGTTACGCACTGAGTGAGTAATGTATGGATGTGCTCCATCATGCTGAAAACCAATTTGGAGCCGGGTTTGAAGAGAATAATCGTCAAAATGTTCGTGCAGTTGCTCAAGCAAATTTAAATAGGAAGCACCGGTCAGTCTATGTGGTAGCACTACAGGCCCAATGAGGACGTCTCCTAAAATTACTACCCACACATTGAGGCTGAATCTCGTCTGAAAATTCCACCGCCGTGTGGCGTGAGGATTTTCTTCAGACCACACATGCGTATTATGGCAATTAAAAATTCTATTTCTGGTAAAACATGCCTCACCCGTAAACAGTATGGTACTTACAAGGCTTTTAGGTTGGTTGATGAACCATGTGCAGAATGCAGTTCGTGGCTAGAAATCTTTCTCCTGCAAGTTTTGTACCCGTTGCAGATAGCAAGGACGTTGCAGGTCTTCTTTTAAAGTTCTAAGACAGTGAAATGCTACACTCCAAGCATTGTGGATGTCTGCGGCTGCTTCTGCTGGGATCCTGTTGGACTAGTAAAATTTGTTCTTCTACATGACGATCACGTACAGGTCCAACACAGGTCTGGTTGCCATTACGTTTCCCGTGCCTGCTAACCTCTGAGCAGCTGCTGTAATGTGAGGAGCTTTCTTTCGTGTAAATCGTTTTACGCACACCCTAGCACTTTGCCCTACTTCTCCATAAATTAGAATTATGTCCAAGTATTCCTCTACTGTGTAGGACTCCATTGTATCTCTGAGACTTCACTGTCTGCCAACTACCATCGCCTACCTGTGTTCACTTATTTGGAGTGACGTCACTGTCATATCCTACCACCTACTTACCGCGTTGTCTCGGCAGCCCATGTTCGCTTGTTCAGAATGACGTCACGGTCATGTCCCTAATCACCGCTTGTGCCGGCACCATGCCAGCTTGCATGTAGTCAAGTTGAATACACGGTTTAACGAAGGATTTCAATCTTAACTCCTGACTGAACTGCTACACTAACAAGAAAAGCATATTAGGTGAAATTTGCTGTGAAAACGGTGCAGTTTTGTATCTGCAACAATCAGCTCTTCATTCTTAGCCACTGGACGGTAGGCCGTTCTAAAACTGCAGTACAAATATTCTTTTTTCTCCTAATACAAGTCTTAAGGAGTAAAATTACAATGGAATTATTTGTTACATTAATTATCATGTAGGATACTCCCTTAACGCACGGTGCATAAAATACCTTCTACCCTGTATTTGTCATTTATACAGTTAAGAGCCGATTGAGAGTCACTTAAAATATGATCACTGATATTACTATTTACGCGCCATTCAACGGTTGTCAGAAGAGAGAAGAGTTCCACTTGGAAAATAGAGCAGTGTGATTTCAGTTTGATAAGTTCGTTGTAGATTTCTTGGTCATCTTGAAAAAGAACCACAAAAGCACCACCAACCACAAACTCCTTGTTGACACTTCTGGGTCCATCTCTATAAATGTTAATTCTGATTAGCAAAACATCATTAGAAGCCAATAATTGGCTGGAGATATTCCGCAATATGGTTAATGTGTAATTATACGGTATAGGCATACCCATTTTTCTTTATATTGGCAATTGTTGCCTTATGTATCTTCGTAAGGTAAAGCGGTTCTATGCCAGTAATAATGAGAGTCCGATCTGTTGAGATGGCTCTATATGGCCAAGCGATCCGTTGATGAACCGGCTCTGCATTTGGGCAAGTTTTTGTTGCGCCCATTTCTTGTGTAATACCTCCTCAAAGGAAATCTCTATAGCGCCCTGGTAAATAGTTGCTAGAATCTTGGAATTAAGACCCCAGCTGAGTCTCATGGATAGGTTTCCGAACAGTTTTAGCGTTTTGTTTCCAGCAGCTTGAAGTGTGATCTTTCTATCATGTATGACACCTACATAAAGCATTTCTTCTACCAGCTGTACTTCCTTTCATCAAATTTAATTATTGGGGTGTTAAATTTGCGCCTTTGAGTAACAAGTATGGCTATGGTTTTGGATGGACTGAATTGTAATTTGTTGTTACTCTCCCATTTTAAAAATGTGTCTAGCGCTTCATTTGTAGACTCTTCTAAAATGGGGATTGAGTTGTCTCTTATAAGTACCAAGACATATCTTTTTTTTTTTTTTTTTTTTTTTTAATTAACGTCCTCTAACATTGTGTTATATCGGACGAATGAATGAAATGAAATGGGTAAAATGATGCTCAAATGAGCCCGAGGTCCATGGAGCTTTAAGTTACCCGACATTCAGGGCAGGCAGCCAAGACGTCACCCACATATCTGAGGTGTCTGGAAGTTTCTGCTGTGGGATGTCATTACACAGTAAAATTCAGGTCTGCAAGCTGATCTTTGTACGAGTAATAATTTTATTCTACACTATTGTAACTATTGCATCGCAATACTGTTAACCGAATCCTCCTATTAGTGAAATAATTTTAAATTATCTTGTCAAATTATTATTTATTTATGCCAACAAACTTACTGTTGGTGTTTTTAAACACACAAGCCGTGTGTGGGCAAAGTTTAAGAGGTAGAACTGGAACTTAAAAATTCAATGCCACAACTGGGATCTGAACCACAGACCTTCCGCTTGCCGGGCGGACGCTCTACCACTAAGCTATTGTGACAAACTGCCAGAATGACATTAAATTCTCAAGCCAGTTCGTATTTTTCTCCTGGTAAACCACAAAGGCAGTCTCACATCAGAGACAATTACCCCAATGGTGACTTACTATTGCAAGTACTTTATATCCCAGGATTAAATAACCTTCACATGGTAATTATTATTTATTTATGCCAACAAACTTACTGTTGGTGTTTTTAAACACACAAGCCGTGTGTGGGCAAAGTTTAAGAGGTAGAACTGGAACTTAAAAATTCAATGCCACAACTGGGATCTGAACCACAGACCTTCCGCTTGCCGGGCGGACGCTCTACCACTAAGCTATTGTGACAAACTGCCAGAATGACATTAAATTCTCAAGCCAGTTCGTATTTTTCTCCTGGTAAACCACAAAGGCAGTCTCACATCAGAGACAATTACCCCAATGGTGACTTACTATTGCAAGTACTTTATATCCCAGGATTAAATAACCTTCACATGGTAATTATTATTTATTTATGCCAACAAACTTACTGTTGGTGTTTTTAAACACACAAGCCGTGTGTGGGCAAAGTTTAAGAGGTAGAACTGGAACTTAAAAATTCAATGCCACAACTGGGATCTGAACCACAGACCTTCCGCTTGCCGGGCGGACGCTCTACCACTAAGCTATTGTGACAAACTGCCAGAATGGCTTGAGAATTTAATGTCATTCTGGCAGTTTGTCACAATAGCTTAGTGGTAGAGCGTCCGCCCGGCAAGCGGAAGGTCTGTGGTTCAGATCCCAGTTGTGGCATTGAATTTTTAAGTTCCAGTTCTACCTCTTATATCTTGTCAAAATTTTTTCGGACAATTTTTATCTTCAATTGATGTATCTTAGGCCACTATACTGCAATAAAAGCGCCAGATATGTCCAGAAACATTAGTATATCAGTGAAAAATATTGGAGAGCAAGAGGGTTAATGACTTCATTGTCAGGAATACAGTATTAGCTAACATTAGTATATCAAACTTTTTTGTGTCAGATAGATTTCATCCATTGCATGAATTTAAATGCGCATCGTTCGTGGATCTTCCGATAATGAATCCGAATTGACTTTCATGTAGGCATTTCCTTACCTGTAGTGTAGATTGTACCATCTTTCACAAAAGTATATACCCACTCCAGTTGGTATTCGTGGAGGACGAAGCGGCGTCAGGGCGGGTTTTCTCCGGGTGCTCCGGTTTCCCCCACCATCTCATTCCACCGGTGCTCCATCTTCATTCCATGTATCATCAGTGTCATCGCCTGCGGTGCCGTAGTAGTAAAAGCGGGCGTTAAGCACTACAACAACAACAACCAACTCCAGTGAGACCTGTGCGAAGGGTCCCCTAATCCTCAGGCGTTTCCAAATATATGGTATGAGAATAAAATTTGTCATATGTTTGCCTTGCTGTTGCGCTGCTGGAATTCCTGGAGTAGGAGAGTTACTACCTGACATCATTTTACTCACAAAGGATGGGGCCATCCCATACTGCACCCAATTTTAGTGGATCAACTTTAATTTTCTCACATTTCAAAACTTCCATAGTGACCCTCGTATTATGAGTTTCTCTAATATGTTACTTTGCCAGGCACAGGAAGGTTTATTGGGCATAATGAATTGTGGTGCAAGTGCGTTTTTCTCCATATTCTGAAATCACGTTGATAATAGATTCATTCCATATATTTGTAAATACACTCAATTCAAGACACAATTCACTCTCACTCACTCACCTGCTCATTTACTCGCACACCCAATCACTTGCTAGCTCACTCACTCTTTCATGCACTCTCCCCCTCGGGTCTTGTGTTCTGTGCTGAATGCTTTCCACAAAATTTTAAACCACATGTTAATATTACTTGTCTTGTTTTAGTTCACCCAGAGCGGTTTCTTTCTAAGGTTGCAGGTTTTCGATACAGCCGGTGATCTAGGTTGTCTAGGGCATTTTGGGCATTATATTGTAGTAGTTTGAATTATATAATAAACAAGAACAAGTTTCATTTGGGCTACTCATTAGCTGCATGAGGTTATTGTAATAGAAATAAATGTTGACTGTAGGGGCTCTCAAGATTTACGGTGGAGTTTCAACCTAGGTTTTAAGCCAACTGTGGACTATCTGTGACGAGGAGATGGGTTTGGCTTTTTGTACCATTGTTTGAATGGAGGTTTATTAACCTTGTTCCTCTTTGTTATTGTACTGTTTAGTAACTTGGGGGTAGTTCGCAGCTGCTGTTTAAGCTGACCCGTGTTGCTATTTCAAGCTCGTAGGAGATTGTAGTTTTAGTACTTCGTTACGTGTTCAGCTCACTATAATAACATAAGCTTGTGTATCGTGCTGTACTTTTCTTGTGCACTTTTAAGATTTTGTATTAGAAGGTCAATGACCTACTCTCATAATAAATATCGTACAATATTTGTTGACAAGTGCATTTTCTCAACACAGTGCTGTAGAATAAAGTCTGAAATGAAACTAATGTGTAGGCCTACACCAAAGGATAATATAACTCAAATGGTTAAACACAAACTAGAACATTCAGTAGGAGGTTCAATTCTAAAATTCATAAAAAGCCCAATAGATTGTGTGGTTGAGGAGTTAGTTACACCTTGTATTATTTTCTGTATCTGCTCTTTGGGGGAGACGATTCTCAGGTGAAGCAAGGAATGAGAGACATATAATACACACGACCTTCTTAAAAAGCACTAGTCCTCTTTATCCCATATAAAAAAAATGCATTAAGTTGGGCTATGTATGGTAGGTAATATTAATAATGCTGCACAGATGTACAGCGCATACGGAAGAAATATATGGCTACATAACGATAAACTTACATAGAGCAGATATATTTTGAATATGATAGTAAATTGTATATCATTTTGCGGCTCCTTTGAGTTAACTTTAAGGTATCACAAATCCGAAATTTCACAAAATCCTGGTGTTCTTCGAGGCTTGATAAATTTCATGCTGAGCCTGATAGTGTACTGAGAGGTTGCCTGGGAAAAGCAACTGTATTTAGAAGCATCACAAAAATCATTCAAAATGAACTTCTTCACTGTATATGAGAAATGTGCCAAAATGAAATGACGACGGAGATCAAAAATACAAAATTCTTTACTGTCATCGCAGATGAAACTAGTGGATTCCTCAGTATATCAGACAGTTATTATCTATAGATAACTAGCTAATGACAGGCATATAGAGTACATCAGTGCAGTTTTTCTTCTTTTCCTTTTAATTTCCTGTTGGGGTTACTTTAACCCAAACCAAATACAGAACAAAGTAATCCAAGGAATTAAAGACTATATTAGTTTGACAAGATAAGCCTTTTTTTCTATTTATGCTCATTCTTATTGAACGTGGTATCACCAGGCAGTTAACAGTGATGATACATGAAATGAAATGATAACTGGGAAAGGAAATGTTTCAGGTCAAAGTTTACCTACCTCTTTGGTATTTAGGAGAGCCTGGAGAGTGGGGGGGGGGAGAAAAAAGATAAAACCTGTCATAGAACAGTCTTGATAAGATTTGAACTGCAGAGCTCCTATTCACGAGTCCATGCCTTAAACAATTCTAAGTAAGTATTTTGTTTGTTAACAATGCTGTCAATTGTCAGAATCATAGTGGCACTCTTGGTGTGCTGGAATGTTGTCTTAAAGGAGTTCTTTTGCATGCCAGTAAATCTACTGACATGGAATGGTTGCTTTTAAGCGCAATTATAAACCATTGTTGTAGGCTGGGTTAGAACCTGTGACCTTGAGATCAGTACGCCAGTGCCTAACCAACTAGCCATCTAGACTGATTTAAATACCCTAGCTACCCAAGCAAGAAGATACACAAGAAGTTCAGGAAAATATAAATAGAACATTGATTCCTTCTTCTATCAATGAAGCGATATAACACACAGATAAAAATGTCAAGTGTGATGGTTATTTAGAGCGCCTGATATTTTCTGTAATTTACAAGGGATGTTCAATGAAGACGGGCACTGAATTGTTTTTCCTTCCATTAAGTGCCTGTTTGCGATATCTGTCCATGCGCCATTGAACTATGTATTCTAATCGCTAATCACTGTACATTACATTGGGATAGCTTTATCAACTGCTACTGATCCCAAGGTTGTGGGTTCAAATCCGGCCTAGACCGATGGTTTTGAAGTGTGCTTAATGCCAATGTCAGTACATTTACTGACATGTAAAAGAACTCCTGCGGGACAAAATTCCAGCATACCAGTGATGCTGATGTGATCCTGGCAATTGACCACATCGTTAAACAACAAAATAACTTTTCTGTTTTTTTAAATTTTCTGTCAGTTATTTGTTGACAGCCTGTGAGAGTGAACATGTTTGATAATCGCCTCTAAACATCATCAAGAGTACAGAAATCAGCCAATAAGGCCACGGTCATCACTTTTTTTTATTACCAGAGGATGGTGTACACACACAGTTCCAAGATACACTAGTCACTGCAGATTACTATAAGAATGTCCTGAAGCAATTGATAAAGGATCACATCACTCAAAAGCAAAAGAATCTCATTCAACAGTGGAAGCTTCATCACGACAATGCCAGGCCACATGTTGTTAATGCTGCTATTGAGTTCCTGGCACAAAATCATATCTCTACAGTACCCCATCACCTTATAGTGCTGACCTAGCTCCATGTGACTTTTTTCTTAACCCAACAGCCGAAAAGGAACTTAAGGACGTCGATTCGACAAAGGCACCAAAGCAGCGAAAGCTTTAGAGGTGACTCTGAACAGGATGTCAAAGAATGGCTTCCTGCATGTTTTCCAGGAATGGCAAAGGAGGTAGGACAAGTACGTTGTATTGGAGGGGGGGGGGGAGTATTCTGAGGTGGATAAAAGTCTGTATGAGTGATTTTGCTGTATGAATATCAGTACCAGTCTTTTATTGAACACCCCTTGTAGTTGCTGAGGAATATTATGCATTTACCATGCAAATAGCTTATAAATGATTAAGTAATTTTTTCTGTAAGTACTTCACGATGAGGATAACAATCATTGCATTTTAAAATTTGCCTGTGGAAACGGAAGAGAATATCAATTGCATTGAAGGACCTTGAATAGGTTTGCTGGATTGAGAGTTGAACATGATACTCACTGTACCAAATGGACAGCACTGTATTGGTATCCAGCCAATTACATTTAAGTGAGACTTAAAAAAAGGCCAATTTTTCATTGCATAAAAGTGAATGGCAAAAAACCTCAAATATCCTGCTTATTACTTTCTCCACTGCTTACACACAGTACTTAGAGAAAGTATTGTTTCTATCAAATGGTTCAATCTTTATATTTTATCAGAAATATATTTTGAGTTCCCCAGATACCTAAAACAAATGCCACTAGATGTACACATTTTATGGTCATTCTAGATATTGCAAGGAACACAGTTACAGAGTGGCACTAGTATGTACTATATGTTTAATGTCACAATAACTGGAATCTTGATGCATTAGATATGTTTAACCTGTTGGTATCCACATCCATGATTTTATTTTCAGCGACGTCTTTATGTTCTCTAATTAAATTCAATAAAATCTCTCTGTTTGAAAATATTTACTCCTACATCTCCTCTTGCCCATTTTACTTTCTCGCAGATGTGCTGCTTCTCATTGAAAATACAGCTTTAAAACTGCAGTATCACTTGCAATTGCATACTTGCCTACTTCCTGAAAGTGAAATCCAAAAACTTTCCCTTCTAGTAAAGTGTTATAATTTTGCAATGACAAGAAATCTAGAATGCATAAAATGTTCATTGCAGTAAACATACAAAAATTATGTGTAAAATGAGTGGGAATTTCACTTTAAAGAACCATTGAAGACCTGGTAGAAGTGTTTCTCTCTCACACATACTGAAATTCTTCCTGGTACTACAATAAACAAACACACACACACATGCACACACGCACGCACGCACGCACGCACGCACACACACACACACACACACACACACACACACACACACACACACACACACACACACACACACACACACACACACACACACACACACACACACACACACACACACACACACACACATATAAATGATAAATCAGTTATTCTGAAAATACTGTAAATCTGAGGATTACACAGATATTAAAAAGTTTTATCAGAACAAAACATGGGATGTAACCATTATATGAACAATATTCCTTCCAAGGAACTTACTTTTCTTAGGAAAGGAACACTTACTTTTCTCAATCTATAAAATGTCACCTGCACAACTTTTCCTATGTACCTGGAATTGCTTATTGATGTACTGACTTGCTGCATTCCTGCCAGTAACAATGAGCTGGTGGACAAACTGTAGCGCTACTAGTGGGTTAAGTATTTGTGTAGCTTTGACCTTGGTTGGAAAGAGTGCACATGGAAAACTGGCATGTCACATGCGAGAGTGTCAACTATCCCACTATCATACCAGTGAGTAGCATATATCTCAAATGCATGAGTGTGACCTCAGAATGTAACAGAGAAGTTTTAGGAAAAATTCAAAGGTCATTTTGAAAATCAAGGCAAATTGCAGGTTTCCAAGGGGCAATTTTAAATTCAAGATGACTTACAGGATATTTCAGGTTTTCCACGGTGCTAGACTATAGTGAAAATGAGATAAATAATTGACGAGGGAATACTCTACAAGTCACATCATCCATTATTGAATATTCAAGCCCATTTACTGCTATTTACTAGTGGACAATAGTGGTACAATCAAATTTTAAATGTATACACTATGCATTTTGTTGCAACCCAGAAAAGGGGACCATGACTGCAATGAAGGATAGACATACTGAGAAGCTCTGGTCTATCATAGCACTGTAGGCCTATTGTCACTGTACATTCTGTCTCTAATCAAAATAATGTATTCAAATTTAATGCTTTGTCATGTCTGTGGTGAAAATATAGTTTTAAATCTCTCTACAAAGCTGTAAAGATGCCTTTGCTCTCATACATTTTACATGCAAGACACTTAAGTTGGCAAGTATACAATTTTCTCGTGGTGCTGTAGAACAAGTTCAAGAAAGATTGTAGGAATCAACTATACATGTTTAGTTGTTTTGTAATAGGAGGATTAGTATGGTGATCAGTGAATTTTGCATTTGCTAAGATACAAGGTTAAAGATAGTCAAACTTTAAACATTAAATAACTGAAAATACAACAGTAATTTACAGAATATCTTCCTTGACACCTAGCTTTGGACTTAATACATTGGTGAGAATTTGTTTCTTTAGGCAATGATTACTCGGAACAGCATGTATCATGTTGGAGTAAATTACTTCACAAGAAATGTTTGATAAATACATCTGTACTATAGGAGTAATTTACTCTTACTCCAAATACCACAGGTATTGTAGTTCAATCGACAAGTGAGTTACTCCAAGTCATAAGAGTAAATGTTAACCTATATTTGTGCTCTGTCTACTACTGTAGTGACCTACTATAAAATTTACTCCTGTAGTAGTTTACTCTCATCAGCAAGTTGCCAAGTGCTGACTTTAATAGTAATTTACTATGAAGTAGAGCTTACTAAGCTTAGTAAGTTTCATGATGTCAACCAAAGGATATTTAAAGAAATTACGGCCAATATTTAATCACATTCACTTTTAATACAAAGATGTTACAATACAATTTGTATTTAGAAATAATTGAATACAAAAATCTGAAAATATCCCTTTACATGAGTCACTAAATTAAAAATTTAGTTACTACAATTCCTATAAACTTTGATTTTATCTTTTTTCCATTCTTTCATCCTAATTTCAATTGTTCTTACAAAAATATGAAGAATATTTCAGATGAAAGCAGATGGTTAATCTCCACCTGTTTCCTCTCCTAGTATGACGGATTAGATCAACCTAATTAGCACATGCTATACCTTCAGTTACATTTGACTTGGCACTAGAAGTTTATTTAAAGGGATCATTTTGTTGGAGAGTTTTTTAAGCTGCAACATATCAAAGCTTTCTGCAAATCATATCTATTTATACTCAAACTTAATGGACCATCATCACTTATTTTAAGACACTTGGGTCATATTTCATATATATCTTCACTCTCAACGGCTGTCTTACTGAGAACAACATCTACTGTGCAGCACTCTCCTGTGCTGGACTAATGAACTCCATCTAGAGTCATGGGTCCAGAACATATTATATTTATCCATTTGAACATTAAATGATTTTACACATATCAACATAAAATATGAGTTCTTTTACAACATACAATATTAGACACAATTCTTTTTTTTTTTTTTTTTTTTTTTTAAATCTTTTATAAAGTAATCAATTTTCTTAAAACCTAACAGTAATACATTAATTATACAAATAACATGTTTACACTTTTTACACCATATCTAGTTTGTGCATCATGAAACTTCTACAGACATTTAAATGTTTCCTTCAACATAGTTATAAATCGGAATACATATAAAATATTTCATGTCAATATTTTGTATAGGCCATTTATTTAAAAATTCTTCTAGAACTGTCTCCTGTATATTCTTTATTTATTCCATGATTTACTGTGGAGATAAGATGTAACAAAAGTGCTGAATGTGCTCTATGTTTAGAGATTAATTTTTTATTTTTTTATGGACTCACCATTTTGAGTTTTTTCCTCCTCCTTTCAGATAGTATTCATAAAAGTGTTACAATTGGGTTCAAGGAGACATAATGTAAGCGTGGAAAATGGTATAGAAGAGGAGGGTTAATTTGACAACAATTTGACATTTTTCTCTGAATGAGATATATAGTTTTTCTATTCATGGAAAAGAGCAACAATAATAAGCTATGGTTTTCCTTTTACCATAGCGGATAGAAGAGAAAGTGTGAGCTCTCCCGCTAGTTCACTGCATGATCCGTGGTCCCGTGGCAACTGACCGAAACTGTGGCGTGGCGATCGCAGTCGCCTCAAAATGCGGCCGAACTGCCTAGTATGTGATTCGGAAGTACAGACATAATTTTATACGTATGCGTTGTACGTTGAGAGTAATTAGGTATATAACTTGTGAAATTGCTTCTAAGTTTGTGCATAAATGTGTGTGTTCTTCAAAACGTAAGTTTCAAGCAACATCAATAGTTGATTAAAAATGCCAACTTGTTTTGTACCCGGGTGTCGTTCAGGATACAGAAACTGCTCAGAAGCTAGACATTTTTTTACTCCTCCTAAAGATAAAAATCTGTTTTACAAATGGGAAAAGTCTATTCCTAGGAAAGACACTAAATTATCTGTTAAATCTAGTATTTGTGACCAACATTTTCCAGAGGACTTCTTAGTGAAAGTTGATTCATTCGTTGTGAATGGAAAACTAGTTGTAATCCCTAGAATTAAATGGCGGTTAAAGCCAGGGGCAATTCCCTGTATATTTCCTAATTTACCCAGGTACTTAACTACACTAAGAGATGTACAGGAGATGTAAATAATCTTGTAGATGCATTAAACTCCACAGTTCCAATTAAAGCACTCTATAAAAATTCGCAATCTCACAGAGTACTAAAAGATTTATTTCGCATAATAACGTCTGAAAATAACACATTCTGCTCAACCAGAACAATGGAATCTCTTAGAGTAACCATAAAAAATACTTTGGAAGTGTCCGAGTATTTATGGAATAGAGGATTTGCATACGTCTTAACAGCAAAATTCAATAAAGATCCCCTTGAACGGCACTTTGGAATTATGTGTTCTTTAAGCTGTGATGACCATCCTTCCACAGTTGACTTTTTACATTTACATATGCTACAGACTGTGTATGTCCCTGTAAAACTTGCACTGTCAAATGCTGCTAATTGTGAGAATAAAGTGGAGCCAACACTTACATCTTTTATGAATCATATTCGTATATTGGCAAAACAAACTGAGCAAAAAAAAACCGTGAGCTGTTGGATTTTGTTGGAAACAAAATAAAGAACAAAACTAAAATACTTGACTGGGAAAGTGAAGTTCCTAAACTCTATAAAGACAATATTTCTAAAAGTTGCTTAGTACACAACTTAGGGGGTTATATAGCAAAAAAGATGCTCGAAAAACTTAGTTGTAAAACCTGTGCCTCTACTCTGTCCACCGATCTACCCTCTGACACATTAGCTTCCACTTTTACTACAATAAAAGACTATGGCACCCTAAAAAATTGCGGTATTTAACCTACCCCTCTGAATGTGTGGTTAATATTCTCTTGCAAGTCGAGGCTATTTTGGAGAAGCAAATGTGCTCGTCTGAAAGTTTGTGGGGTGATATATTTTACGAGTGCTTAGATAACATAGACAAAATCATATTAGGACCCAGTGGAATAGGATGCTGCGTGGAACACAAACTGGGTTTAGTTGGAAAGTTAACACTACATTACATGAAGTGTCGCTTCTTTTTTCGTACCAAGGAAATCAGTAGAGAAATGATGTCATCGAAGTCAGCAAAATCAACATGTAAACTCTCCAAGGTCTCCAACGTCTAATTCCACGGTGAGTTTCGATATTTTATATACATAACATACATAATTTGCATTATGGTTTAATTTTTCAGCGTAAATTCATGTAAGCAGATATTTCCCACTATTCTTCATTAATTATAATACCCATTATTGTAAAATAGCATCCTATATTATGTGTCAAGGAAAGACGATGTTTCAAAACAGTATTTTCAATATTCCTGCTTACAATTTTAGGTATTTAAAATGCTGACTGATAATATGAAACCCATTTTCACCATGCATTCGTGAACTAAAGTGAAGCGACCTCGACACCAGTGGCATCTTGCGAGCGAACCATAGTAACTCCCGAAGAGCTCACACTATCTCTTCTATCCGCTATGCTTTTACTATACTGTATTACCTCCATACACCCTTTTTATATATAAAAAAGCCTGCATTTTATACGTAAATATTAACTTATTTTCTATGACAAAGTTTAAAAACAAATTAATTATGTATTTCTTGAATATCTCACTGATGTTATCCTCTATATGCAAACTTTCTATAAACAAGAGCTAAATTTAAACAAAACATCATCTTATTTAAGTTTTCATGATCACAGGTTAACGTATTTAAAAGGGCGTGAATAACTAACAGAATGATGTAAAAAGTGTATCAGTGATTCTCATTAAAAACATCTCACTGTAATATCTTACATTTAACATCTCACTGTAATATCTTACATTTAACATCTCACTGTAATATCTTACATTTACTCAATTAGATTTACTTATTAGGTTTTAGGTATAAATAGTTTTGCTGCAGTTCCCGAAAACTGGTGTCGAGTGACATTCCCCCATTTCATAAAATTTTGATTAAAATGTTCCCCACACTGGTTATTCAAATTGTCTAGAAGCTAGAATGTTATTAGTTTTTCTGAATCTGAATCCATGTCATGTTATCCAGACAAGCAATGTTTTCTAGTTATACCTGTTTTCATGCAACTGCTATGCTCTTTGGCCATACATTTTTGTCTTTTAATTCTACCAATCAAAACATGTCATGAGTTAAAGTTAATTTTGCAGATACTTCATATTTCTACTTGTGGGACTATTCTTTTATGTTAGCATTCATAAGGTGCATTATAAAATGTTTGTCCGCAGCTTCTAAATTGGCATTAGATTCTGTTGACATTACTATTGAGTTTTAACAAACTAATATTGAGAATCTTAGCAGCTTTGTTGTGTGCAAGTTCCCATATAATTTAATTTTTAAATGAGATTTTCTGCTTATTTTACAAAAATACAAAATTTACAGGACTCTGTAATTCCATTTTTCTTTCTTATTCCATGATATTTCAACATATGTAGAGAATTTGCATGTTTCTGAATTTACTGGCTTTTTTTCTCCATCTTCACATTGTACAGCCACCTTGATGGTAGCAGCTTAATCAGCAAACTTACCTCCCAAAGGTGGAATTAACTGGCCATAACTTTAAGAACTAGTCAAACTGTGGTTACAACTTCTGGATCAACTGAAACACTGTTTTGAAATTTTACCTGAGAATGATAGCTGTACAATTTCCAAAAATATAAGAATACACCAGGTAGAGTATGGAAAGTGATGAGTGTATTTCAACTTCTGTGGAACTATTTTTTTTTCTTCCTTAGGTTTTCTGTGCAACAATTATTTTTTTTATTTTTCTTAAGTTTTCTGTGAAACAAGTTTCTCTATTAACTACTTTTGTACATAAGTTAACTTACAATTTCTCAACAGATTCTAGATTTAAAAAGATCATCTTACCTCTTCTGGCACAAACATGAGTGATTATCATCATACCATTCTAAAGACTAGTATCAATATGCCATAGGAATATTGTTGCTAATGAAATAGAAATCTAGCACAATCTCACCAAATACAGTATTGTTATCTCTATAATGATTCCAAATATAAAAACTATATGCACTTTATACTCTCATTTACAATGCTTGTGTGAAATATATAATTTGTATATAATAAATTAGAAGGCCGTTTAGAGCTAGGCAGTGATCAACCAAATGATCTAATAGTATACCTACCTATACACATTCTATTAGTTTTCCAAAAAGGGAAAATTGTTATTACACTTTTTCTTGAATATAATTTAGTTCTTTCTGAAGAGATTTGTTCATTATTTGCAGCATGTATTATTCAACATACTTTGCTGCTTTTAATATATTCATAAAATGGCCTATCCATCTTATGACACTATTTGACTTCATATGGAGTACTGTGAATGCTTTTACATTCCCTCTAAATTAGAAGAATTGTTATGCACAGCCTCTCTATAAGCACAATGATGTCCACTATAGGGTGTGCTTGTCTTTCAAACTGCAGGCTCCCATTCATAGGGTTTAGCTCTCAAGTTTTTCCTCAGGCTACTCATATAGTCCGAATGTTTTAGTTCACCTGTTATACAATATGGGTACTGCTCTAATATTGTTGGTATTATTACACTAATACAAATAGAATAAATGCATGAAGTGTTGTGTTTATATTGAGACACTTAACATTCTCATGCTCACTTATAGCTGCTTACCTAGGAACATGTTTTTGCTCATTGCTGCTGGCATTAGCAGCTTCACACTGGAATTTATGAGTGAAATTTGAAGTTTGATATGAACATAAATGAAAACTCCAACTACTAGTTCGTTCATCCTTCCACCAGGAGGAACTCGAGGTTCTGGTCTACTTACTGAGCCCTGGCAGTCAGACAGCTGATGATGGCAACAACCAGCAAAAACAAGTTTCTAGGTAACCAGCTGGAATAAGTGAACACACTCATAATATTAAGTGCAACTAATTTTGTAATCAATATGTATTTGTAAATTGCTCCACTATTACTAGTCTCCAACTTTTACAATTATAAGTGTATTTATGTTTAGAATGGACCATATTACACACAGTACAAAAGGTTGATCAAGAAATGAAGATTTTTTTCTCTTTTTCTCCAGAGATCCCTTGATAGTTGCCGGTCTGTACCAGAAATATTCAAAGAGGTAGCTTTATGTATTATCCCATAGGAGATAACACTGTCATATTGATTGGTTGCTAGTAGCCAGTAGTCTAATAGTCACTAATTGCACATTAAATTCATTAATTTCCAGGGGCAGGGGGGGCATAGCCCCAATTTCAGGTAAGCTTTGATTGTGTTTCCATTATCCCCTTTGCTGTTGTTTGTTTCTTTTTTGTTCCTGTATATAATGAGTTTTTATGTGCTCATTCTGTATATTTATTGACAATGTTTGGTACATCACAATTGACATGTTCAATGTTCACCAGCCTCCATGGCTACTTGTGAACTCAAAGAACGCAATCTAATCTAATCAATGCCCACACATCTGCTCAATTTGAATATAATTTTCACCCGATTATCTCACCCATGAGCAACTAGAGCCAAGCAGAGTCAGAAGGACAGTAAGGAAGAGAGAGAAGGAGGAAAAGTATTGGGATATGGGGAGGAAGGATGATGTGTTCTAACTTGAGAGCCATGAGAATGGGAGCCAGAATCTCACGACTCCCCTCAAATCAGAGTAAGCAATACCTAACTCTGCATGCACATACAAATTACAATGCACTGTATCCACTTTTTCTCTTGGCGTGCAAGATTGGAGCTACTTTAAAGCAGCATAATGTCAGCATATGTCATAAGATATGTCATAAGACATTCATTTACAGTACCATATAAAATCTTTTAAAATGTTAATTTACATTAAAATAAACGTAGATGGTTATTTGTGAAATAAATTGAACAAATCAAATATAATTTAAGATGTCATAAAAAAATAAAATAACTGAAGTTAAGTGATATTACTTCTGTAAATAAAGTTTTCCCATGTAATACACTTGAACTATTAAATAGCTACTTATTCAGAAAACAGGGAATTTTATATACAAATCATATTTTAATATTCGTGATGAGGCAATACCACTCACCATTGATACTCAATATCAGTAATCATTTTTGAGCACTAATGTATAACATTTACTTTTTAAAAAAATAGATTGTTCACTGAATTACTACAGCATTGTTTTAGTTTTCAGTACATAAAAATTTAGGACCAATTTTATATAACATGTTAATTCTGTGATTGTTGCAACTTTGCATTTTCCAATCAGCAGCATTTCTTTCTGAATTTTAATAAAGCTTCATATGTAATTATATTCTGCGTAGAGTGGAAGTGCTTTTCATTATTGGTTGTTGCAGCATCAGGTTCTCAGAGAGGTGGGAAACATATTTGTTCTTTCAATGCACCTCATGTAAATCTCACTGGATGCATAGATGTAACATGCTTCTTTGAATTTGATATGTGTGACCTAATATGGCACAAAATGTTTTTCTGCAGATTTAACACACCACTCTGTTACTAGCAACATTGAAAACCATATGCAAATACATATTTGAAATGCAGCCACATATCTGCATAAAACTTAGTAATTATGTTGTATAATAAAGGTGATTGAAGCATGCTTTTTATATCAGTGCATATTCTGGATATTTGTGCATATTCAACAATAAGAGTGTATTTATAAAAAATTTTTGGATAGTTTTTTCTGAACTTTGGTAAAACCTATGGTAAATGTTAGCACTACCCAAAGTAGTACCATCAGAATATTACCATGGTGATGTAGGCAATGTTGCGCAGAAAAAGAAAGTTCAAGCAAGAAGTTGAGTTGGAAGAATTTGGGGGTACTTGAAGCTGCTGTCGAAAATGTGGACATAGCAAGTGAAAAACTGATATGATCAAAATGGCATAAATGTTTGAAAAGAATAATGGACTTAGGAAGCTAATGGAAATTATCAGAGCCCATCAAAGCTCTGATGGTGATGTGGGCATTAACATTAATTTTTGCCGATTTTAAGACTTGTCCATCACATTAACGAAGTTGAAAGGACATTTTTCTGCTCATAAGTATATTTTTGCAAATAAGAGGAATAAGTTAGAATGAGAAAAAAATTATTGTATGTCACAGTTTTAGCCACTGAAGTTGTTTAGTAAGAAAGGATAAGTAGAAATAGCGTAAGAATTGATCTTCATTATTAAAATTTTGAATATTTAATACAACCACTGTATATAATCTTAGGATACAAAATGTAAGAAAATTAAGAAAACTGGTCACATGATTCAGTGTGGACTTTGTTTACAGAGATAATTGTGTGTGCGTGTGTGTGGATAGAGATAGAGAGAGAGCTTATGTAAACAAAAATAAACAGAGCGTAAGAAAAACAACTACTTTGAAATGCTAAATTATCTCACATCTGAAGTTCTAATTCTGATTCTCCAATCAACACAAGAATAAGTAAATGTAAAGGTTGACAATGAATAATTGATTAAGCCAGGTGACTAGAGAAACAATCCAGTGTGGTGCACCAGCAGAACTGGCTTCATTCACAACTTGGTGCTGCAAGTACCTTTCCCCATTTAGATATAACAACCAATAATGTTGCACTTAATCACCCAGAGGAAACTAAGTTATGGGCAAGGTTGAACAATGCATACTTGCCAACATACTGAAGTTGAAACCTACACTTAAAAATCATCAGTCTGTGCTGGGTTTGAACCCGCAACCTCGGGATCTGTAGGCCAGCACCTAACCAACTGAGTCACCCAGACTGACCCTTCACTCCCATACATTTTTTGAGCAAACCATATAATTTGGCAAGTATAGGAATAATTAATTCAGCAATGCTTTGATGATACATGTTAGACAACCTCATGAAGCCTCATTGCCGCTTTATTTCTTTGGTCTTTGTCTAGCACTAAATGAAATGCAACTGCCAGTAATGTCGAGCAGAAATATGAAAATTATAAAAATATAACTCTTGATAAACCCTATCTAAAATACAAATATAACTCTTAAAAACACAATATAAAGGTATGTTTATTTTATTTGCCAGGAATGGAAGGTAAAATGCTTCCTGACTTATTTAATTTGCTCAGACATCATCATCTTAACAAATCATTCCTGATAAATGCTTCTTAAACCACATTCTTTTTGAAAGGATCAACAGACACATTCCTTCTGCAAGGCATAAAAAAGTCCTCAGACAAATATGTGGTACACAGTTCCAATACAGCAGTTGCACATTGCATGGAGTTCTCCATTATGTCTTGTACAGAGAATGGCCCTAAATGTGTGGTCAGGGCCAACTCAGGTGACAGGCTGATATGTTCTTAACAGTTTATTAAATAGATTATCTATTATTTAAATAACTAGATTTATAAAATTCCACTCCAAGGAGATCTGAACGAGACCACCATGACTTAGGCAGCCATATATGATTTAAAATACATTACTGAAGATAAACTCCTAACTATTCTTGTGGCTAGGTTGAGTGTATGTTTTCATGTTCTTACCTAATATGAAAGCTTTTCCTACTTAAAAAAAATTGTCTCATTTAGCACTTTCATTTTCATTTGTAACCAAATGTATCAACTAGAGCTGTGCTATGTATGCTTTGCTGGTGGAGAGAACAATTTATAAAAATGTTATCAGTATTGTCGATGAAAAGGATTAAAAGCAAACATGAAATCAGCTACATAAACAATAAAGATCTGTATATAATAAAAGATGACCAATCTTATTCCCATTTTTTTCTGGGAATCAGTTGGCTGTTCACTCATCACTTCTTATAAGCTCAATGATGATGGCTATTGTCACTTGAGGGTAACAACTGTCTATAATCATATTTGAGAATGTTGGTTTCCAGGTAACACTTAAAACATCAAGATTGTGTTTACATCCATACATCCTTCAAAGACATTTAGAATATTTGAAACAGCTTATGGTAAAACAGCAATCTAAAAAATAATGTGAGTTTATACCTGACCATCATTTCATGAAAGCCTTGTATGAAAGTATACATGTTGGCCTTCAATCATGACAGTGAAGCAACAATTCAGCTTGAGTATGATATTGTGACAGATGACCATTAGGAGACTATAGATTATGCAGGAAAGTTGCATTAGACTTGAAAAATTCAATGCCATGGCTGAAACATCAGTTTCTATGTGGATGCTCTATCCCTGATTACTGGACAAGACATCCAAATGCACAAACTTCTCTCAACTGACTATCCCAGAGCACCTTCAATTCTCAGTATTCTCAGTTACTCCAAGATGTACGTTGATGCAAACCTGAAGTCCATGGTCTGAATACCAGTTTGTTACACTGAATTATAAGTCCAACTCAACTTTCCAAGCTTATCCTGAAGACAGTGTGAAAAAATAATTAGAAGCTACAAACCGTAATGGTTAGAATTCCTGTTAAGAGTCTGCTTCTACGAAATTCCTCACTAAAATTTAAAATTCTGCTAATTCAAAGCAGGTCTCAAAAGATGCTGACTGCTGAGCAGAAATAAGAATTGATTCTTGCTGAGTCTTCATTGCTGAGCGTGTGAGAAGGAAATATCTGGAAAAATGAGCAGTAAATTAAATGACTTCCTTTTAAGGGAACTGCAATTGTACACAGATCAGTCTTGGTATATACCTCATAAGGACTTATGCGACATCTCCTCCATTGGCATTATCATGTAAGGTGGTGTTCTCCTTTTCCGTTCCCCCCCAAGGTGCTCGGTTCTGTGCCAGTTCCTTCCAATTCCGTATTCCCTGTGACCTTGTATCTTTCTCTACATCATCATTCCATCGCTTCTTTGGTCTTTTCCCTACTTGTTTGCTAAACCAGTTCTCTTTCGCTGCAGCACTTTCTATCCATGCTCTTATAGCTGACCTTGAAGAAATCTCCATTCTTTCCATTAGTTCCACTATCTGCAAAATCTGAAGGAATAATGATTCATAGGTGCTGTCATTACAAACTATTATTCCTGCAATACCCCCTGTTACATTTTTTCCCCAGCAACAAATGACAAATTACCTATGTACCACTGCCAGAGAATGCATTAAGGTTTTTGAACATACATATCTAACATATATTTTAACTAATGTGGTATATTTGCTTGCTGAGCATAAGTGTATTATCCTGACTGCCCAAAAATAGTATGTATACAGCATAAATAGGTACCATACACAAAATCACAAATACTTTTTCTTTTACTTGAATACCTGAAAATTGCACACATAGGCATTACAGCAACAAATACAAATTAGAACAAGAGAGTACTGTTCCTTCCACAGGGTACATATTCTGTTTCAACCCATGCACACCACACACAAGCTGCTGCAGTTCTGTATGGGTCGGCTTACAAGGAGAGCCTATATTATAGTGGGCACTGAATATATTAAGTTTTCACAAGGTTAATATATACTGTACAACCTTATACGTTTTCATAGGCGGATGGCCAAAGTTGCTAGTAAACGAAAAAACTTAATAGTAAACTTTCTTATGGAACTGATACTGTTTTAACAGTATTATTCAAACTAATTATGCATTATTTAATATAAGAAAGCAATAAAGGAAACAAAAATAAATATTAAAACATACAGTCTTTACATGCTTACATGCATATCAGTACTGTTATTCACGTTTCACATTAAACATTTCAGAGCACTCACTAGTTCTTCATATTAGTTTCAAAACATGGTCAATTTTTGTCTGCTTCTTTGATTTTTCCACACAGTCATACACTCATCAATTAAATGCATATTATTTAGGCTTTGTGCTGGCTGAGCAATTTCCAGAGCCTGAATTGCCTCATGGCACTGGGAACACTTTCACTATTTAAGCCTACTCCATCAGCATCATCAGTAGAAGGTGGAAGATTGTGCATTAAGGCGCAAGTTTAGTGCATATGGGTTCTACTGTTGCTACTCCCGCATGTACACAGCTGCAGGCATCTGCTGATGCGTGTGTATACATGACAGCTGCGTTGTACTGGTTACACCATTCATTCTCTGTGTCCCACTAACCCATATCGCATGTGACCAATCGCGGTTCCACACTCTAGCCATCGGATACAACCAGGAGAACAATGACCTTAGCTGATCGCACTGTTAGCACATGTGCAGCAGTAATACATTCCAAAAATACTGAACCCTTACTCAAAATACCTACTGTTGTGCTGCGACTGATAGACACCATACATAACATAACTGCATAAAAATAACATATTACATAGGTTGTTAGGGGTAAAAGGGCAGATATTTTGATAATTGGTACGTTGATATGCATTCACTTTGGTGTGTCAGTTGTTTTTTCTCTTTGTCTAAGTTTTCCCACAAACCAAACACAAAATAGTACCTGATTTTTTTTGCATGATCATAACTGCGCAGTGAAATGAACAATGCCTTTCATATGTGCTCTTTTACTTCACATTCTCAATGCATGACTATTTGGAAATACAGGGTGTATCTTTATTGGTGACCTACATTACTGTATGCCCACGACAAGAAGGCTAGAGGGGAATGAAGGGCAGAGGGGGCTTGAACTGTTTATCTGCTCCGGTAGCGGATCTGTTTACTAGGAAATGAGTGTATGAGAGTGATATGAGTCACCCACATTGCCAGATCTAATGCACTTTGCAGTACTACAGAGATAGGTGCAGGGATTTTTTTAGTATTATGCATTATTTGGCTCTCGCTGCTAACATGCGCTATGGCACTACAGTTATATACTCTTATTTTGTTAGTTTCATCCTTGGCTTAATATTTACATATGGCTGCAGTTCGAAAGAAGGGACGAAGTATTCACAGTGAAGCAAGGGAGGTAATTAGAAAAGTGATAGAAGTATGTGACGAAGAAGCGAAATCAGGACAATTGAAATGTTTATTATCACAAAGAAATTTACGTGTGGCAAATTATTGTGGGATATCAGAACATAGTGTAACAAGAATAAGAAGAGAAGGTGTTAAAGCTGGTGAAAAATCACTTCATACTCCGGGGAAAAAGAGACCAAAGGCCGAGGAATGCAAATTTCATTGTGATGACTTTGATAGAACAGTAATTAAAAACGTAATTCGAGACTTATTTGGTTAAAAAACAAGTGCCCACTGTACCGAAGCTACTTGCAGCAATTAGGGAAAAAATAAATTTTCCTTGAGGAAGAGAAACTCTGCGGAAGCTATTGCACGGTAAGGGTTTCAAATGGAAGCGATGTGGAAGCAAGAGAAAATTACTTATTGAACGTCCAGATATAGTTAACTGGAGAGCTTAATACCTAAGAGCTATAAATGGATACAGAAATGCCGGGAGAAATATCATTTACATTGATGAGTCCTGGGTGGACAATAATTTGACATTTGGGAAGTGCTGGTAGAGTGATGATATCTACGGGATTACGATAAACACTAGCTCTTCGAACCGCCTGATTCTTGTAAATGCAGGCAGCAACGAAGGTTTCATACCTGGAACTTCTTTGATATTCAAAGCTGGACTTGCTAGTAGCGATTATCATGGCCAAATGAATGCAGGAAATTTCCAGAAATGGTTGGAGGAGAAACTGTTACCTAATATACCTTGCAATAGTGTCATCGTGCTTGATAATGCTCCATACCACAGTGTACAAGAAAATAGCCTCCGTCGAAATATGCTGTAAAGCAAGAAATGGTACAATGTTTGGAGAACAACAATATTTCATATTCTGCTGCAATGCAAAAGACCGACTTGTTTGATTCAATTCAAATACATAAACCAAAGGAAAAAATATACCATATCGACAGAATAATAGAAATGCATGGGCATACGGTTCTTAGATTACCTCCTTATATGTGCGAGTTGAATGCTATAGAATTGGCATGGGCAGCAATAAAACGACATGTAAGAGAGCATAATGTAACCGGTGATCTACATTTAAGAAATCTACAGCAGGTGTGTGAAAGTGCAGTGAACTCTGTTACAACAGCTGATTGAGAGGGCTATGTTAGGCACGTTAAGAAACTCGAGGATGAGTTCAGGCAAAAGGATGGGCTGGTGGAAGATGCAATAGACAATTTCATTATATCACTAGGAGGCCTGGAGTCTAGTGACGAAGATGCAGAGAGTGGTAGTGACAGCAGCGAAGGTGATGACTTCTCCGACTCCGATCTTGCACTACAACTGGACTTCTAGGTGAGTTATGTGACAACGCTGTGAAACTAGCATCCTTATCATACTCGGAAACTAGACATGAACACCGTGCGGGAAGCAAAACATGATTACGCTACACATTCCTAAGACTTGCTTTCTTGTCCTGGGCATACAGTAGTGACAGAAAGTTTAAACTTACCAACTGTATTTTGGTTTGCATGTTTATTGTTATTGATTCCACCAAAATTATTAATTCTGAATTAATATATTCTTTTAAATATGTGAAGGCAAATTACAATATGCTTCATTACAAGTGGTTTGAACCTTCTCATAATATTTTTATATTGCATTTAGCTTATGAAATAATATCAATGCATAACTGTAACATGCTTCTGAGCGATATCTTTTGTAGTCATATTTGCCTTGAATGATATTTTCTGGTGTCATGATAAACATTTTAGTTTATGACTAGTAGATATGTTTTGTTCTTCCAGGCTTGTAGGCCGTGGTCTAAAAGGCATTGTAGATACCAATGTTTCACCAAGTACTGCACTTGGCATCATCAGGGTAACATGATCCGCTGTCTGCACTGGTCAGAGTTCGAATGTGGAACCAGAGAGAGAGATGTGGAAGCAAAGAACTGTTAATGACTGTTAGGGTTTTTTATATGGTGGGGGTGAGCAGGGCATTGTTGCGCTGGCTACGGTGGTGATTGGCTCGTATCGGTTGGTGGGCTGATTGTAGGCAGGGTTTTGTTACAACTGTTGTGTGTGTCTGAAAGTTTATCTAAGACCGGTATCCATGCTTTCTGTACACGGAGTGCTTCTTCCTTATGACTGAAGTTGTCTTTGTGTTTGTAGGTTTCTATGGCTTCCCTTTGTAGTCAGGCATAGTAGTTAACTGTAGAAGACAGGACTCAGGTTTCTTTAAAGTTGACATCATGGCCGAATAATAAGGCATGCTCTGCCACAGACGATTTATCCGTATGTCCCAATCTGGTGTGATCATGTTCTTTTAATCTGGTCGCCACAATGCGCGTGGTAGTCCCTGCAGTTGCAGCAAAGTATACATAGGCACTACCATGTGCAGTGTGGCAACCTGATTAAAAGAACATGTAGGTAGAACATAAAGTTGGAGACTTAGTGAAAGTGGATGGTATTTTGGAGAAAAAACAATGCCATCAGATTCTTTTGCACCATCTGGTATGAGACTTATTGGACATGGTTTTGTTTTTCAACAAGAAAATGACCCTAAACATGACCCACAACAACGTAACTACCTATGTGAATAGTAAAGAAGAGGCGGGAGTACTAAAATCCATAACCTGGCCCCAAAAATCTCTGGTTATATTGCCAATTGAACTTCTCTGGGAGGAGCTTGACAGGAAAGCAAAACAGATAATCCCTAAACAGTGTGGATGAGATGTGACTTTTTTGTAAGCCTGGGGTAATATAACTCCAGAGGTGTTACAAAAACTGACTGCCAGGATGCCGTGAATTTGTAAAGCAGTCATCAAAGCAAGAGGTGGTCATTTTGATGAACAAAAACTTTGAACAATTTCTTTGCAACATACAAAAAAGACTACAGACAGTTTAAAAAATATGCTTTATGTGAGTGATTTTTGTGTATTTCATAGCATACCCAATGAAGTTTGTTGCAGAATAACATAAGTATTTGATATCAGCTATGTTTACAAGTATAGCATCTAAAAAGGAGTATCTGAGTTTTTGTATGGCGAGTTTAAACTTTCTGTTGCTACTGTATATTTGGGGAACATGTTTCCGACATCAAAACAGTAAAAAAAGTTCATATGTACATGGGTCTGAAAATCAACCATTTCTTTGTTATAGATCACAGAAGATGTATTCCATGAGTGAACAGATGGATAGGCACTGCAAGTATGGCCGTGCAGAACGAGCACATGAACTTCATGATCTTTATGACAGGCAGTTCCTGTGTGCAAGATCATTTGCACAAATTCACCAATGCTTGAGAGAGAATGGTGCATTTGAGAGGAGTACTAGGGATGTTGGGAGACCAAGAGCAGTACGAGGCATTGAGGTTGAACAAGTTCTTCATGCTGTGGATGCAGACCCATCACAAATCACAAGATATATGGCAGTAAGGGAAAGAGTCATATGACTATCTGGAGAATTCTGCATGAAAATCTTCTGTACGCATATCACCTTCGTGTGCAAGGATTCGCACGTTGAGCCAAGAAGATGTTTCTATTAACACATGCTACAGCAGTGCACTGCATTAATCAATTTCCTAGCCTGTATCTTATTCACAGATGAGGATTGTTTTACTCACAATGGCATCTTCAATTTTCATAACACTCATAACTGGGCATTTGAAAATCCCAATGAAGTATGACAGGACAACCATCAACAGAGGTTCTCTCTCAACGTTTGGGGCAGAATCATTGATGATCACCTTATCGGACACTACTTCTTCCCTCTGCACCTGAATGGACAAACCTGTCTCCAGTTTCTCAGAAATGAGTTGCATTGCTTAACTGATAATGTGCCTCTGGACATCATCCAATGAATGTGGTTTTTACACGATGGTGCTCCAGCTCATTTCTGTATGATACTTTGTAAGTTTATGAATGATCAATTTCCGCAAAGATGGATAGGTCGAGAGGGATCCATTGCATGGCCTGCTCGATCACCCATTTGAATCCAATGGATTTCTTCATCTGATGACATTTGAAGTGCTTGGTTTATGTGACTCCTGTACCTGATGTTCACATTTTAAGAGAACGTATCCAAATTGGACTTGACAAAATACAAAACACACCAGGAATTTTCAGCAGAGTATGCCAAAGCATGGAACGCAGGCTTACTGCATGCATCAAAGCAAGAGGAAGCCACTTCGAGCAAGTTTTGTAACTTTCAATTTTGTGTTGTAACTCTGAAATAAATGATTTTCGGAACCATGTACATATGAAACATTTTTACTGTTTTGATGTCAGGAACATGTCCCCCAAATATATGACACCAATAAAGATACACCTGTATGTAATTTCAAATGGGCTTTAATTTTCAGGATATTATCAAATTTAATTTCAAACACCGTTTATAAGCCAGCATTTGGAGAAGTGTTCTTGCAGCCTTATGATCCAGGTACTAGCTATGTAATATAAGGTACTATCATTCAAGAAAGTAAACATATACTTTTTGCGGGTCAGTATCATTCAGGCATTCGGTGGACAGGAGGTATGAAAACTATTTCAGTCATAATCACTGATGTACACTGTTGCTTGCCATTTTAACCGGTCGCATTGCAGATTTCCATGACTATATTAACCCAGTATGACTAAGTATGGACTAATATCACAAAACTAGTTGCGATTCTCTTGCAGCTGAGCTATTAACTACTTGGTACTGGAGAACATGCAAGAATATGGAGAACATGTAGAATTACAATTTTGATAGAACCTATATCTATGCTGTATATAACCCATGCTCTAATATCTGCTGTCTAACTCAGTGGTAAAACGCACACTGTGTCATGTGGACCAAGGACTCATGGTTCAAACCCAAGCATGTGGTCATACTTTTTATTCCAATTTTTTCACTTTGTATTTCTTGCGCATGCATGATATATTACTGAAAGTTCTTTATGCACTGAATTCAAACATTTTCACTAAGGTTTCATCACAGTCAAGCTGCATGCCATGTCAACAAGGTGTGGAGCTAAGTTGGACTGCAGCTAAGAGGTGAAATTGTAGGTCATTCTAATTCTAGTGGAAACACCTCACAAATTGAGTTGTAACTGGAGAACAGTGAAACAATGCTCAGTTCACGTCACAAGGGAATCATTCCACGTCAAATCGCACAAAATATGGTAAAAATTGACCCTAATATCTCAGGTTTTCTTGAAATTTTTTTTGGTCTTTTGGAGCAAAATACATTTGACCTGTGTTTTTTTGTTTTATAAAAAAAAATTTATTTTGGCAGATATTAATCTTTGAAATGTCCCAAAAATTGCGCGCTCATCGCCCTTCGATAAAGCATATCTCCGACTGTAATTAAGCAAATTACTTGATCTTTGGCTCAAATTAAAGATAAATCACCGTATTTCTTCAGGTATTTATTAGAAAATTTTATTATTATTAATATTATATTTTATACAATTAAAGATTTAAGGTTAGATAATAAAACAAACTTGGCCATTTAAAAATCTGAAAAAAAAAAAAAAAAATACACTGAAGTTTCTTCAATATTCTCAGAAAAAATCAGAATGGAGTCTCTAATAGTTCAGTTGTAATTAACTTACAAATCAGTGCAGCAGACTCGTGTAGCAGTGGTGATGGCTACCGTAACCTCGCACAATTGCCGCCTTCCATTACGGCAACTGTTCACTGCTTGAGGTTCCATGAACGTTACAACAGTACAGTAAGGAGAACACTGCTAGCTGACACTATTATATGTACACTAATAGCATCTTCAAACTGTTTTTAAAATATGCATTTTAAACTAATGTTTACATACAACACAAAACTTTAAATTTCTACTGGTCTACCTCCTTCTTCGAATAAAAATTGTTTCACTAAAGCTTCAGTTTTAGACAGAGGAATGAAGGAGGGTAATTTTAAAGCATAGCTGGACCCATTGTTCTTGGCCCCTGACCTTGACTGGAAGTCCTGTAAGCGAACCCATGGCTTTTGTCTGTTTCATTAGCTCATATTGTATAATTCTGCGAATGAAACCATACACAACATGGTGAGGGAGGGGGAAGGTAGTGATGTCTGCATGATCCGAGACAATCCTTGCAAACTCACGGGTGCTTTTTAGTGCAGTGTGCAGTTGAAGACACAGTTAGATCTTTGCGATAGAGTGAATATAGTGAATTTGTGAGATATTGATCATAGCGTAAATCAATTATGCCACCTGTACGTTCTAAATTAGGAACCAAAACATTACACCATCAGAGCAGAGAAATTGTTTCAAATGTATGGGTGTACATGAAGAAAGAAGCTAAACACAAAGAACTGCTTCCATCAGAAAATTTAAAAAAAAAAGTTCAAAAAGTTCAAAAGCGCGTATCATATGCCACAGGAGTATCAGAAAGAAGGTGCATTGTGGAGACATTTTTCTGCATGGACTGTACTGCCTTAGTAAGAAGAACCTATGTGAGTAGCATATGAAGCTGATGTACCAATTCGCATGCTGTCTGCAGTCACCTGGCTTGGTACTCGCTTTCAAGCTTTACATTTACTCCCTCCAGGGGCCAAGACGGCAAATCCAGCTGTACTTCATGTCGTCCGTGAACGCTTGCAATCCTCCAGAAAAAAAATTGTAGCAAATGCACTTATGCACGCTCCATAGTTTTTAATGTCTTATTTTATAGATAATATGTCAGGGAATATGTGTATAATTTTTTTAGATTTTTAACACATAGATTTAAATTCTATTTTTGATTTTACAAAATATAACATCAAAAAACAGTCCAAAATTTGTGTGTAATAATGATTGATCGAAAGTTGTTAAAAGTGTTGTATTTACCCTTTCCAATGCACCAAACCCCAACTCTCAACTCTATATGGCCTTAGAGTAACAAGTGATTTTATATTACAGTGCGCACAGAAATCGCTTAGTTTCTAATAGTCATAACTAAGCAAATAATTTAAAAATACAGAAATAAAGAATATAAGTCTCCTTATTTGATGCCTATTATTCATAAAAAAAAATTTGAACCTCCTATGAAAACATGTTTTACGGGTGTGCGATTTGGCGTGGATTGACCCAAGGGAGAAGTTGAATGGGCCAAATCATGCAGGTGTTTAGGCAGGCCTCATGTGAAACACCTGCTCAAGATGAAGCTCTGTTAGAAGAGGTGGGGAACCAACCTTTTACAAACATGTCTTTCTTTCTGGACAATCCAATTGCAATTCATGCTGTTTCCAGAGCAAGAAGTATATGTATTTATGCATGACAATAGTGGTGTGCATACCTCAAATATCACACGAGGTTGGCTAATGAGGCACCCAGAAGTAATTTGTATGGACTGGCCTCCAATATCACTTAATCTAAATTCCGCTGAACATGTGTCGGCCTTCATGGTAAAGGAATGGGAAGAATGTTGAACAGACAATCTTGTTGCTCATGTGATGGAGCTATGGCAACATTGTCAGCAGAACCCAAGCTGGTGTTCTGCATTGGTTACAAATATGCATGAAAGAATAAATGACGCAATCGTAGCTGGGAGTGATTATACCAGGTTCTGAAACACAAGATTTCATTTTTGTTTTCCATTCTTTGTTTCGAGAAATTACTGTTCCAGGAGAAGTACATGTTCTATAAATACAAAATTGAATTTATTTCTTAGTATATGATGTGGGTTCAGTATGAAATGGCAGATTAACAGGTGCTGTGTGTCATTGATTCCTGCATGATGTTACCACTGCTTTCGGAGGACATTGTGCTTGTAGAAAGACAATGCATGTGGTTTATGCATGACAGGGCATCACCCCAGTTTGTATGTATCGTGCGACAATACTTGAACTAAACACTTAATGGACAATGGATTGGTCGATGAGGTCCAGTTAACATGGCCTCCCCATTTGCCGGAGCTCATATCCTTGGATTTCTGGATATGCAGACATTTAAAGACAGTGATGTATCCCAAACCCATTGACAATGTGCATACGTTACAAGAGTGTGTGACCAATGTATGTGCCCAAATCGGAGAGCAGCCAAGTGTGTTTGAAGGAGTTCGGGATCTTGGAGAAGAAGAGCTGAATCATGTGTATCAATGCATGGTAACCACATGGAGGATCTCCTTTAGTAATATCGACATAACATGCAGGGTTACCAGAGGACAAAATGGCCGAAATCATTAGACTCCTGTTTGGTGTTTATGGATGTTTACCAACAATTGTTCTGTTAAACATTTGCAAGAGTAAAGTGTTCACTAGAGCTCGCTTGTTGGATGAAGCCCATTGTTTGGTTTAAATACTTAACTCAAGTAAAATAGCTCATATCTCAACATGAATTTGTTTTCGGACATATGTTTACAGGAACATTTATTCTAGTTTTGACCAATCTCAACTCCTGTTGCAATATCAGACACTTTTTTTAAACACTCTATATTTTAGATTAGCTTCTTTCATAAACGAAAATTTATAGTAAACTGAATTCACATGAATTTTACATGAGAGGAAGAGTGGGAAGGAGGAGGGAGACTATAACATGGAAGCAAGGGTGGAAGTGAGCTCACCAGAAATCAGAAATAATTTAAAATGAACCTGTACACCTTCTACTCCTTGACCATTATACTGTGAGAATGCTTCTCTGAATGCTGGCATATATGACCAGCTCATAACTGGTATCTGAAAACAGAATTGTTAAAATCTAGAAAATTAAATCCTTCACGAGAATTTTCAAACAAAGAGGTGTGCAAATTATGACTCACAGTTCTGAGTTCCACAATTACTTTCTAACAAATCAATTCGCATCTTGGGTGTGTCTATCTGATTTTAGTCATTTTGAGTACTACTATAAAGAAGGCTACTGGAATAAAGAGACAAAGGATATTGGATACTTGGTCAGCGAAGGATATAGCAACATGAGAGCTATGCTCCATATTTGCACTGTGCAAAGGTCTCAAAACATTTGTAACACTCACTTTCTCTAAGTTTTCAACAGTATTTCTTTTACTCAAATAAAAGCTATTTTGCTCTTTATGAAGGATTATTTTCCTACCAAATGCCTTAAGAATCTGAAAAAGCAAAAGACATTCACAATAGAAAATGTACCTGATATATTTTCCAGATGTGTTCTTGAACGTTCATCAACAATATTAATGTGATGAATGCCTGACAACATTCACCATATTAGTGTGATGTATGTCCAGTACATTCACCTAAAATTTATTTTTTGATGAACCTTTGTCACAGAAGAAAAACGTATTCCTGCCTCTTTAGTAGTTCAAGATGAAGACTTGCCTGTTTCTGCCTTAATTTTTCATACACATAGTCACCTATTTGGACTGACATTTAATACAAAGGTTTCTAAGCAGTTATTACGCTATAAGACATTCACAATAGAAAATGTACCTGATATATTTTCCAGATGTGTTCTTGAACGTTCATCAACAATATTAATGTGATGAATGCCTGACAACATTCACCATATTAGTGTGATGTATGTCCAGTACATTCACCTAAAATTTATTTTTTGATGAACCTTTGTCACAGAAGAAAAGCTTATTCCTGCCTCTTTAGTAGTTCAAGATGAAGACTTGCCTGTTTCTGCCTTAATTTTTCATACACATAGTCACCTATTCGGACTGACATTTAATACAAAGGTTTTTAAGCAGTTATTACGCTATAAGACATTCACAATAGAAAATGTACCTGATATATTTTCCAGATGTGTTCTTGAACGTTCATCAACAATATTAATGTGATGAATGCCTGACAACATTCACCATATTAGTGTGATGTATGTCCAGTACATTCACCTAAAATTTATTTTTTGATGAACCTTTGTCACAGAAGAAAAACTTATTCCTGCCTCTTTAGTAGTTCAAGATGAAGACTTGCCTGTTTCTGCCTTAATTTTTCATACACATAGTCACCTATTCGGACTGACATTTAATACAAAGGTTTTTAAGCAGTTATTACGCTATAGTTTCAATTGTTATAGATATAACTTTGAACAGTAAGGATTTAATAAAGAAATGCATTGAGTCAAATAATTATCACACCTTTGTACTTATTCATTTTGTATCCATGTGGATTAATCTTGCTAAAGCTTAACACAATAGGTGTCCATTACATCAGAGAATGCCTTTAGAATACCAACTTTGGCATATTGCTGGCAACTGTATCTAATAATCTTTTCTACTCTGCTACAATAATAGGAATTAATTTTGTTCTGGCTTTTACAGATTAAGCTTGCTTGTTGAAGCTATTGTTAGAATTTATTTATAATTTATGTCCACAAAGCTGTATTTTGTGATTAATTAAACATGTTGCGCAATATTAACCAGACTAACTTCTTTTAAATTTTAAATGTAGATACTTAGACATATTATAAGCAATTTAAACATATATTTTAGAAAAAAACATACTTGTCAGCATTGTGAAACCGAGACTTGTAAAACTTTACCTTCCCAGCATAATAATTTTGCAATGACATGAAATTGACAATGAGTAAAATGTTCAGTGCAGTAAATGTACAAAATACATGTAATATAAATGGGAATTCCATTTTATAAGATCCCTTGAAGATCAGGTAGTACTGCTTGTCAGACATGCTGAAATTCTTCCTGGTACCACACATAAGTATTAAATGATATCAAAGAAAACCTCTTCCTAAGCTGTATACAGATTTCTACTCCACATTTTATGCTTCTTAACATGAACTATACACAAAAGCTGTAAGGAAACATGGGGAACTTATAAGCCGCAGTCATGGAACAAACACAATAAATCCATACACTATACATTTTGTTCCAGTCCATTGCATTGGGACAATGATCATGAAGGTTACACACAGATTAGCTCTGGCCTTTCATTGCAGGGTATTATATACCAATTAGTCCAGTACATTCTGTCTGTAATCTTAAGTTACAATATAATGCAGTAGAATTTAATGTATTGTTATGAACACGGTGAAAGTCTGCAATAGTGAAACTGTTCACAAATTTAAAGTGATACCTTAGCTGTCAAGTCGTTAAAAGGCCTCTGCTCCTATACAATTTATGAGCAAACCAAATAGGCAAGTATGCACAAAGATGTAACAAGGATGATATTTGTGTTAGCTAATTTGCTTAGTCAATCTTTTTTAATAAAATAACTAGGAACCCAAAACACTTTTTTAATTTTGAAATGTATAAATCAGGAAAGAAGATGCAACTCAATTTGTCAATAAGTATATTTATGCATTATTTCCATTTGAAATCTTAATTCTTCATGCAAGCTTCTTTATTAAAATTATTACTGAATATACTTATTTAACATTTTTACAAGGCTTCTTTTCTCTCTCTCTCTCTCTCTCTCTCTCTCTCTGTAATCCTTATGTCAGCAGCTTTAGCACATCTGAATGGAATTACTGTATCAAAAATTAAGAATCAAAGAGGAAGAGCGATCTTGAAATAGAAAAAAAGCATATCTAACTAAACCCTAACAAAATGATTCAATTACTAAATTCTATTCCAATTTTTACTGGTTTCATTGTGAATAACTGATTTGGCTGGATCAAATATTTCAATTGATGAATGTATAATATACTGCAGTACTGCTGCAAACTTCAAATTGAGAACTTTCTGTTAAGTGTAGCAGTCCCAATGCATCCACAGTGACCTTAGCAGACGTCATAGCCATGACTTGTGCAGTCAATATGCATGCACCCTTGCTATGGCAGCATGTGCAACAACTCTCACTGGTGGTGCAGGTAGATAGCAATAAATAGGCTTGAAAATATACAGGATGTCCCCAGCCTTAAGGGTCAAACTTATACACAAGAGATTTCCAAACTGAGCATTTTGGCATAAGAAACCAGTGATTGGAAATGGATATTTTGGATGCCAAGTGTTCTTAAAGATCAATTTTGCAAGCTTCTTTACTTTTGACATTCATAATCACTCATAGGTACTCAAAATAACCACTTTCTTTACTACATGCATTACAACACATGACTTTTGTTGCATCCTTCCCAAAATTCCCATTGCCTGTTACACAATGACAGCAGCAGCTAGGGCCTTAGCAAGCAGCTCCTCTTTAGTGTCTATTGTGTTTTTAACAGCAATGTTTGCATATGCCACTGCAATAAAAACTCCAGAGGATTAAAATTCAGTAATTGCGCTCACCATGGCACAGGACCTCCTTCCAATCCAGGATAAAGAAAGGTATTGTTCAGGTGAGTGTAGACATGAGCCCCATCGTGTTGGAGCCACATCCTTTCTCAGACAAATCCAACCTTGGTTGTACATCTTGTAGAAACATGAGATAGTATTGACTACTCAAACAGGATGGCAGGAGATAAAGTGAACCTGTACAGTTCCAGCTCACATGTTAATACCGTTTTTTCAGTAGTCTTGCTGGATGGGTTGGTGCGCGTAAGTGGTGTATCCACTTCCATCCTTATGTAACATAGGGGGCAGCTTTTTAGTTTATATTTTGTTTTTTTAGTTGATAGTTGATTTTTACTTGAATTTAAGATATTGCCCTAATGGAAAGCTCCATGGAAGGAGGGACACTTGGATGCCTCCTTCCCTGGTTTTTGAAGACGAGTTTCAACTGCTGTAGACCTTCATCAACATGTTGTCACTCCAGATGTGGCTATAGCTGCAGTTGAATACACCATCACAACGTCATCCATGAACAATCATGTGGCATCCAAAATATTCATTTCTGACCAATAAATCCTTCTGTCAAAATGCTCAAATTAGAGTCCTCTATGATCAGTATAATTCTGACCATAAAGATTGGCGACAACTGTATACACTTCTATTTCCAGCAATGTTTCCAAACAATTTAATGCACTGACATAAGAGTAACACTGTGGAAGGAAGTAATTTTGAAGGAAATATTAAACATAAAAGTGAAGTGTAATTGTTTAATGTGTTCCATGAACTTTGACATCAGGCAGAGAAAAGATATAAGAAGCTATAACCATGCAAATTGCTACAAAATGAGCCTTCTTGAGAAGCATACATTTTACTAACTAAAAAGGAATTCCAGATGCACAGCAAATGTGCCTTAAACAGCAGTAAGTGATATATTTCTCAAAAAAACACTTCATACAATAATGCAAGTTCTAATATAAACATAATATGTGTAATAAGGAAGAATCAATATTTCCAAATAAAATTTGTATTTTCCATATAAGCCTCATGCACATGGTTCAACTTTTCAAATTTAAAATACTCTGTGCAGGTTAATTTATATCGAAGCATAGAGAGCTTTATACAAGTACTGATAACTGTAAATTCCATCCAATATTTAGTATTCAAATCTTTCAGGTAAAGCTGAATAGGATAGCTATTAGTTTTACCATTCATCACCTTAAAGCCCACCAATAGACAAAAACCATAAATCATCTACTATTTAGAGTTACCAGGCTTCCACTTTGCACATTTGTTCATCAAGTATTGCTTATTGCCCTTTAGAGGAAATTCAAACTCTGGTATTTACATATTGGTGAAAGAGTAGCTATTTTTCATAGTTCTCTTTCTTTATGTCCCATAGAAAAAATAACTGACTTCTCACATGATGCTGAAGCCTACTTTATGATCTCCTGGTAAGGTTTCAGCGAAGTGTTAACAAGTTACGTCCAGATATTCATATTATGATCTTCAGTGAAGAGTTAACTGGGAATTACTCCAACTAATGAACTATTTGTCACCCTTGCAGTTGTAATAAACTTTAACATAATGACTTCAACAGGAGGAAAAGAAGGAATTTAAAATTGTATTCAGTGTATTGAAAGCTTATTGCTAGCTTTATTTGTCATCACATTTCTGTTGTTTTTAGCATTATTCTTTGGTGCAGTTTGCAAATTGAGTTTTACTTTTGTTTTAACCATCTGTGGCAGATTGAATAATTTACTGCAACCAATCAAGTCCTAAATTCGTAAAAGTGTTTCATCTATTGTACACATAGCTTATACACAGTATTGGATGATTGTATTATAAAGCAGATATGGACATTTCAAGAGATCCGCCTGCTACTCAGATTGTGCAACCAATAACACTTGATGATGTCTAATGCAGGAATGAATCGCTTAAAGGGTTGAAATTTAAAGATCTTAATGATGGAAATATGACAAAAACATTCATAGGTTGCTGTATTTAAAGTCAGTCAGCAGCAAGGATACAAAAATTAAGTTTACCAACTAAACTAGATTTACAAACAACTGAATCACAATAACTACTATTTTCCAACTATTATTGATGTTTGAAGCACAAGAAACCAAATATACTGATAAAATTCTACAATAACTATAACATAATGATATTTATCCTTCTTCAATACAGTTGACTAATTTTTCAAAATTCAGAATAATGTTAGACATGGCAATTATTAGTTGAAGGAATATATTTTCATCTGTAATTTGTGCCCCAGCTTTGTGTTTTGCAATGATTAATTGAGAAAAAAGCTGCTCACAGATATAAGTTGATCCAAACATTGAGGAAATTTTAAATGCAAATCTTCGAAGACATGGCTATTTTAACCACCAGAGTTGTTTAAAAATACCTATACCAACCATATCTACGCATATGCTCTTAGTAAATGTGTCGTTCTGAAGACAAAGAACTTCTAGCTGAAGATCTAACCTTACACACTGTAGATCAATAGTGAATGGGTTGACTAATAACAAAATGTCAGTCTCTAACTTTGAAGTCAGTGAATCTATTTTCTGCAAATTGTTTTATCACATTTTCTATTACTTGACTGAAGTAATTAATGTCGACGTTAGGTGTAAGATTAAGCAATTTTAAGCAAGGATGGTGAAAAAATTCCCTCTGTTCTAAATGTATCAAAATAGATGCAGCTGTGACACAAATTATTTTAATTCATTGTACGTATAAACGATAGTCATATCTTTGCCTTGCAGAGCAACACTGAAATCATTCATACAGCTGGTTATATCACTTAGAAATGCCAAATCAGTGACATAAACATCATTAGTCAGTTCAGTTACTGTTGCACCCTGAAAAAGAATTAGGTGCATTATTTGTCATCAATTATTGATAATATTCCCTGAACTTTAGCTTTTAAATTCTTATACTGTACCTGATTTTTAAAGAAATCCCATACAACTTTCTTCAAATTAAATAAGGTCTTTAACATTTTCGCACAACTGAGCCAACGTATGTACTTCTGTGTAGTATGCCAAATCTTCATATCCAACATCCATCTCTGTTAACATGTTTCTGAACTGTCTAAGCTTGAGTGAATTTGATTTGATTAATATGTGCTACAATGCTTGTAACAAGTTTTAAATTGGCTATTCTTGCACTTAAAACCTCTTGGTGTATAATCAGTGTAAATTATAAAAGGTGTCAGATCTTCTTTTTTCCACAAGTAAAGATTTTGATCTACCAATGAATCCTTTCCTCTAACCAGCCATGGATGGTGCTCCATCAATTGTAACAGATACTAATTTTCACCAGTCCAAATTTTTCTCTATGGACAAACAATGTGCTTTGAAAGTATTCTCACCTGTTGTATCCATCAATGAGATTAAGTCCAACAATTCATTAACAATAAAATTTGCATCCACCCCTTGGATGAAGAAATCCAGCTGTCCTGTGTCTGTAATGTCCATGTTCTCATCCAAGGCATTTTAATACACTATAATATGCCCCATTTTACATTTAAGTTGTTCTTGAACATCATAAATCATCTTACGTGTGTTCAGCACGAAAGATTAATTATTTCAAATTTATTTTTTGCATCTGCACTTCAGTCAGATACATTTTTATACATTCCTCTTCTGCATAAGGTTTCTGGCTTTAGCAATCTCCCAAGCAATTTGACAACTTGTATGGAGAATTAAGTTTTTTGGAAATGTCTCTGCAGCTTGGTTTGACCTGCTGCTTTCTCTTGTTTCTATAATTAATTTAATGCTAGCTGCATGTCTTTCTTTAGGCTCCTTTAACAGTTTTATATGATCAAATGATCAAAACCTTACAGAGAGAGAGAGAGAGAGAGAGAGAGAGAGAGAGAGAGAGAGAGAGAGAGGGAGAGAGAGAAGAAAAGGTCTACTAGATGCAATTTGCATTATTAATTTTATGTTTTAAAAATTATGAATGTTTAAATGTCATAGACCAGTGCTGTCCAATGCGGCAAGTGTTTTTCTGGCACCCTTGGTAAGCAAATTTTTACTCTGACAATTTCTAATATTAATTCAAATTTCAAGACAAAACTATTTCCTTCTGAATATCTTCCCAGTACACATCCATGAAATATGTTTTTGTACACCTAAAGCTGTATTCATAACTTCCCTAACCAGTGCTATCCCTTTTTTCTCTCAAGGTATTTGCCCTAACAATATTTGTGGTGGCGCCATGCTTCCATAGCCATGAGTTAAAAATGCCTGAGCACATAAGAAAGTTAGAGAGCACTGTCATAAACATCTTAATTTCGGTATCTTTGTTACAACTGTCAAGCCGCTTAACACTGCTCTTTTTCACTACAAGAAATTCTTTATGACACAGCAAACATCTAATCTTATCCCCTTCTTGGCAGAAAAAAAATTTTCCCCCTCCCATTTCATATGGAACTTATGTATCTTCCTTTTTGCTTCAGGAGCTTCCTCAGAGAGTGACATTTTGCAATATGATCCACTATCACTAACCCATCCCATCGGAACTATCAGCATCTGAAATGTGGTGAGAGAGGGTCATGTGACTGCATTCTACTCGTTTTACCTGTGCTACTGATGCCCATATCTGTTAGAGTGTTATAGGGTAACCAATTTGCAGTCTTTCCCTCCTTTGCTATTCCTTCGCCATCCAGCAGGGCAGTGGACTACTGCTTATTGCTCAAAAGTGTACTGGTACCATGTCTCTCAGATGCCTCTATTGCTGCAGTCAACATGATGCATCACTTATCTGTGTTAGTACCCATGTTTATTTGTAATGTTACCTTATACAAACTAGCTCACTGTGTGCACAGAGAGTGTGCTGAAAGGTTACCTAAGTATGTACCACTTGCAAGGAAAGAAATACATGTGATCTATAAATTTGAAGCTTTGAGTTAGTGTTTGACAAGAAAAATTCTAAATCAGTTTTAGCAGAAAGTAAACTAGATGAAATCAGTGACAGTTTAGAGTAATCACCTCAAAAAATGTCAACAAATAGATTTATTTCTGTCTTCTGCGAGAAACACTACATGTCTATTAAAACAAAACCTTATTACTACACACAAGTATAAGTACTGAAGCAAAATGATTCCAATAAGCAAGTGATACTCTGCAATTGATTTTTCCAACCTGTAGAAAGTGATTTCTTTGATTCACAACTTTTGTTTTCCTTTGATGAATCTTGGTTTCATCTAAATGAATATATGAAATCTTACAAGTCAATATTGGGTTTTAAAAAGCCAAAACCTGTGCTATTGCACAATACGCCCTAAAATGACCTGAAAGTTGAAGTGTTGTGTGCGACAAGTGCTAGAACAATAATATGGTCCATTTTCTATAATGAAACAATACACACTAATATCGCAGGCTAATTCTTAAGACAACTTTTTGATTGCTTGACAGAAGAAGAAAAAGCTTATGGTTGGTTCCAAGACACTATGTCATAAATAATTAAAAAAAAAAAAAAAAAAAAAAAAAAACAACACTAACTAACCCTGCAGCACAATAGCCTTATCTGGGCCAAGGCCTACTGCCCAGCCACTGCATCTCCCATCTCTGCCCACCATAGGCATCATAGTGGAGTGCAGTACTGGAGAGTGGTATGTGGTCAGCACTCCAAACCCTCCCGGCTGGTTATGTGGTCCTTACAACCTGGGCCTCTACTTTATTCAAGTAGCTTCTCAATTGGCCCCTTAGGGACCTAATGAGGCTAAATGTACCCTGGACCGCAGGGAAAAATCCCATGCCGCTACTGGGAATTGAACCCAGGTTCCTGCACTAGAGGCAGACATGTTACTACTGCGCTACAGGGGCGGTCACAACAGTACATACGATTGCTAAATCAATAAGTGAAATAAGAAATGTGTTTCATGACAGAATTAAAGCACTGATTTGTAGCCCCCTCGTTCTCCCTAACAAGTGGCTACCTGTGTGCCTTTCAAAGACAGTGTGCATTGTTCTAAATCTTGCATACTACAGAGATAACATTTGCAAGAAATCACAAGAATTTCTACTACTAAGCTTAGGCGAGTGCACAACATTTTGAAGAGATATGCTGCCTATTTGAGAGCAGAAGCTCGCTATTTACTAGGTATAAGGTACAGATTTTAGCGTACTTCTGCTGACACCATTTCTCCAGGTACTCTTGGTTAACTTGTACAGTGAAACAAGCCTGGAAATGGGCTACCATATAAGGACCCTGTAGTATACCCATAGAAAACCTATATCATTTAATATTCCAAAACACCTGAACCTACAAGCTTTCTTCTTTCTTTTTTTTCTTTACCTGTTTATCCTCCCCTTATGTAGGACTTACATGCAAGTGCCTAGGGTCAGACAGCTGTCGGGGAGCAGAGGAACCTATAGACCAGACAGAGTGAAGACCTGGAAGCGGATGGTCAGCCAAGCACCAGGCATGATAGTGAAGAACAGGACGATATGAAAGGCAGGCAAAATCGAGTGAGTGAGTGAGTGAGTGAGTGAGTGAGTGAGTGAGTGAGTGAGTGAGTGAGTGAGTGAGTGTATGGGGTTTGATGGCCTGTTGACAACAAGGTCATTTGGGCCTGTAGGTAGACAAAAAGGTTAAAATACACTCACATAGTTAAAATCAGAATTAAATGAGATGAGTAAAATACTAAACAATTAAAACAGTAAAATGTAAAGTATAAAAGGCTTAAAATACCATAAAACTTCTAAAATCTAAAAACCACCAAAAACTAAAAAAGAAAAACAAGTCTAACTTCCAAAAAGCAATATGTTAAAACATGTAAAAAATATCTCAAAAGGCTAAAAACACATGTCAGACCTGTTTTTCAAGGCCAATATCAGCAACAAACTGCAGAGTCTTGGCCATGGACACTGGGTTTGCCGAGAACAAAGGCTAGAGTTGACCCCAGACCAATAGACTGGCGTTCAGAGCTTATTGTGGACAATCTAACAATACATGTGTGACAGAGAGTTGAATATCACGTGTCGGACAGACAGGCGCCAGGTCACCACGCAATAGGTGCCCATGGGTGGCTCGCGTGTGCCCTATCCTCAGGCGGTTAGAATAGCTGGAATCCCTGCAGGTCAGCCAGGGTTGAACGCCGTCCTTAATTGTCTGCAATTGGGTGCCAGCCAGCGCTTCCCATGATTCTTGCCATACAGCTAATAGATGACGACGGAAATACTGCCGCACATCTGTGTAAGGCAGTGTGCACGTTGATAATCCCAGCAAGCGACATGCAGACTTAGCAGCTGCATCTGCTTCCTCGTTGCCGGGAATAACCACATGGCCTGGGGTCCAGGTAAAAACAAACTGGTATCTGCGAGATAGCAACTGGGATACGAGGGACTGTATTTTCAGAATCAATGCTGAGTTGCTAACAAACTGTTGCAACACCTGATTAGCGCTCAAAGAGTTGCAACAGATAATAAAATTTCCAGAAGTTGAACTGGAGATAAAAAGTTAAAAATAAAACATGGCAAACAGCTTGTCAGTAAAAACGGAACTATAGTCTGGAAGACAGTACTGGTGAGCCTCACCGTTACACAAGAAACTGCATCCTGTAGCTATCCCTACCTGGGAACTGTCGGTATATACCGGTTGTAACTTCGGTAACGGCCCAAGATTTCGGCAAAAGGCTGGTGTAACACCGAATTAGGGGTAGTTAGGATAGCCCGAAAGCTCCAGGTCGAAGCGTGCACGCTGGAGCTCCCAGGGAGCATAACGGCCGAAAGAAGACCACTGTACAGCAGGCAGTTGGAAGGCGTGTGCGAAAAGCAGTTCTTGAAACCTTATACCACAGGGGCGGAATATAGTGGTATTTCGCATGTAACGGTGCGCAATGTCTGGATGCAATACGCACTGAAATGATGGATGACCAGGGTGAGCTGCCAAACGGGCTACATAAGAGCAGAGCAGCAACGAGCGCCGAACAGACAATGGAGGTTCACCAGACTCAGCTTAAAGACACTCAACTAGTTCGGAAAGCTCCAGTAGCAAGACGGATACGAGTGTGAGCAGTATTTAAAAGATCAAGTTTAGAAGCAGATGCCACGCCATAAATATAAAAGTCATAGTCTAGTTTGGACCGGACCTAGGAGAGATGCAGCCTCAACATTACCGTGCGAACAGGAAGCACAAAGATGGTGAATATGGTGCTTCCACTTGAATGTGCTGTCGAGGTGAACGCCCAAGAACTTAAGATGTGGTAATAATTGTTGTCTGACTGTGTGTATCCTTTGGTGATGAAAAAGAGCAATAAAATTTAAGTTCAAGAAGCATTGACAAACAGGTACAAAAATATCAAAACAAGGCAATAAAACACAAAAATAGGGGGAAATTTCTGCTAATCCCCACAATTTTAGTTAAAAGCACATAGAGCCAAGCACACACAAAAGATGTGATATTACAAAGAACTCTCTTGAATAGAGTTTCAAACAGGCATATGCAAGTTGGGACAGGGGGTGGGCCAATCATACATGTCCTAATGGCCTCGCAGCCACAATAGCAACCTATAGACATTTTTACAGGAGTTTAATAGCTATATTCGGTGAGAGCATATTCAACGACGACACTCCTTCATGCCTTTTAAATGTCATTTATTTATCATATTACGGTTATGGAATTACGCATTATTGAGAAATAGATCTCTATAAAACAACAGTTGTAACAGCAGAGTAATACATATACATAACAGTATCAGCAAACACAAAATGTTTGTGTAAAAATGACGTTATGAAAAACTGAAGTTTAACTACTGATAGTTGGAAAGAAAAATAAATGCATTAAAAAGTACATAATTCTGAGGTAACTGGTATAGCTACTGATAAGTAAATTTGCTTTATAACAAATACACAGGATAAATACTTTAATGCTGTTGTCCTGGTTTAGAACATTCACAGTTTTGAATGTCAATTCTATTATCTGACTGGAGCGAGCCACTAAAAGGCTTGCTGAAAGTCTTGCACAGTTTTATTATTTATTTATACCAACAAACTTACTGTTGGTGTTTTTAAACACACAAGCCGTGTGTGGGCAAAGTTTAAGAGGTAGAATAATAAATAATAATTACCATGTGAAGGTTATTTAATCCTGGGATATAAAGTACTTGCAATAGTAAGTCACCATTGGGGTAATTGTCTCTGATGTGAGACTGCCTTTGTGGTTTACCAGGAGAAATACGAACTAGCTTGAGAATTTAATGCCATTCTGGCAGTTTGTCACAATAGCTCAGTGGTTAGAGCGTCCGCCCGGCAAGCGGAAGGTCTGTGGTTCAAATCCCAGTTGTGGCATTGAATTTTTAAGTTCCAGTTCTACCTCTTAAACTTTGCACAGTTTTGTTTGTGGTGAACACAAAGCTTGCCGCCTGTAACCATCAAATCAGCGCAATATTACAAGCAAAAATACAAATAACTTAAGATAAGCAAACTATAACAACATTGAGTGAACAAATTACATTTAATTTCTGTGAAAATATGTCAGTTATCAGAATCCATTAAAGCATAAAAAAAGAACCCACTAACTTAAAATAGACAATTTATTACAATAATTTTAAAAGTTTCATCTTGTGACAGCACAGTGCTATGCTGTGCTACATTGGTTCCGGAATACTGCTCTAGACCCAAGTCTAATGTGGAAATACCATACAGAACAAATTATAAAGAGAATTACTACCATCACTCATGTTCTATACAGATTAAAGCAGTGCTGTCCAACTTTCTTCAATGTTCGGGCACATTTAACTCATGCCTGAAGAGGCATGGGTGCCATCACAACCACCGTTATGGCAAATACCCTTCTTTTGAGAGGAAAAAGAGAAAACACTGATTAGGGAGGTAATTAATACAGCTTTAGGTGTACAAAAAGTACTTCATGGGTATGTATGGGAAGATATTCAAAAGGAAATAGTTTTTGTCTTGAAATTTTAATTAATATTAGGAATTAATAATTGATTCTTGGGTGATCAGCTGCATCAAATTTATAAAACTCAAGCTTTTGAGCATTTGATTCTCCATGGTCTTCATCAGGAACAAATGCCAGGTTAAAAATATGCTGTTATATATACACTATTTAAATAATATTAAATATTTATAATAATATTTATAATAATTTAAAATAATGTTAACTATTTAAATAATTTATGTAATATTTAAATCTTATATAATATTAGGAATCTTCCAAGTAAACATTTGCTTATGAAGGGTGCCAGAAAAATACATAAGTGCCGTGCTGGACAAGCTCTGGATTAAAGGATCTTAATCTGAGTACTGGCAATCTGAAAAGTTTGTATTTTGCTCTTATACATTCAAACATCTTATACTTGAATGCAATTCTCCAAACCTCTGTCACTTCAAAATGAAATGATTTCTGTACCTGATGAACAGATACAGCAACCCAAACTAAAGACTAGTATTAGGAAGAAAATATTTCATTTTAGGAATTGTAAAATTGTAACAAAGTATAAACCAGTGTTTTTCAACCTTTTTCATGATACGACCCTCCAGGTATCAAAAAATATTTTGTGATCCCCCGACCCTTTTTTTCATGTATGTTAAAAATATATAATCCATACAAGCCACAAGAATACAGCCAAGTTCTAAATATTATTATTAACATTGTAAATTCTATTACAGGAAAAGTGTTGCAGATCCGATTGTTTCGAATCATTGTGAAGATATGGGGACAGTACACTGCAATTTGCTTTACCATACAGAGGTGGTTATCAAAAGGCTAAGTACTCACCAGAGTTATGGAACTTCGCGCTGAACTATTAGTATGTTTACAGCAAGCCAAGTCACATTACTCTGAATTCATTTCTGACCCAGAATTCCTTTTGAAATTGGCTTTTCTTTCTGACTTATTTGAGCATTTAAATAACTTGAATAAAAGTCTTCAAGGGCGGAATGAAAATGTCATTACAGCAAAAGACAAAACTCCATGGCTTTATAAAAAAAATTGAATTGTGGTCATCATCTATAAATCAAAACAACTTTGATTCATTTTCGTTGACAAAGTCTTTCACTGAAGAAGTTGGAAGCGAGATAAACATCAACTCATATATATCTGGTATGAAAATGGTGTTAGATAATTTGAAGAAAGAATTGTGTCATTACTTCTCAGTGCAAGAGATATTGGATAGCACTGGGCAAAGATGGATCTTAAATCTGTTTTTAAATGGAGCTATAAATGAGGCAAAGTTAGCAACTAAGCTCAAAGAGAATCTGCTGGAATTATCTGCCGATGGGATGTTACACTTGGAATTCAAGTCTGAAAATTTGGATACCTTTTGGTTAAAAAGAAAAACAAAATACCCGGGATTAACAACTGAGGCTTTGAAGTGTTTGATTCCATTTTCTACCTCGTACTTGTGTGAGTTGGCATTTTCATCAATGGCCCAAATAAAAAGTAAACTAAGAAATTGCTTAGAGTTGGAGAGTGATTTAATACTTAATGTTGCAAAAACAGATCCATGGTGGGAGAAATTGAACAAACTCAAGTGCAACCTTCACACTAAAATGAACGAGTACTTGAAGATTTTATTTTTTGTTAATGTATTTGTATAAATAACATAACGAGTATCATTTTGTTAACTTTTTCTTAATAAATCTAACTTTTAAAAATTTGTTGAATTTTTTACAGAGTTCTCTCGACTACTCACAACCCTCCTACAGAAACCTTTGCTTTGAATTCCCTGGGGGGGAGGAGGAAAGAAAAACAAAGAATCAATACACATGAACAAATTCTATATATTAAACCAATTGTGCTATATTTAAATGCCTACTCCACTAACCAAGAAATAGCTTAATGCTTAACAAATAATTTAAAATCAACCAACAAGTATATTTTGCTGAAAATTTGCATGCACAATAATAAATGCACAAACTCACCAGTACTGTTGTCTTAGTACTGCTGTTGTGTGTGATAGACAAACAAATCCTCTATACGAAGAATATCATACTTTTTACATTGCCACACACTTTCACTTTGTCCCTACTGTTGCACATGACACACCTTTTGGTAACTTTTGTTTTCTTTTTGATGGAGGGAATATGGATAAGAATGTGAGGCCACAATTTTGCCTATAGCTTCATAGGGATTGTGTTGAAAGACGATCATCCTCGAAGAGAATACTCTGGCAGTTGCATGGACTCCAGTAATTGCTGTGCAATGCCCATTCTAAAATCTGTATAGCTTGTCTTCTTCCCTGTAATCTTGTGATTCACAATATAGGAGTTGAACATACACATGCCCAGAAGATAGAAAAATATTTTTCTGTACCCCTTCACTGTGCATCCCATGATGGGGAACAGAGCTACAACTTAGTCCTTTAAATCAAACCTCCCATGCCCTTCTGGCATTCAAGGGCACATTTGGACTTCCTAACCTTCTCTTTTGCTGTTTGGTCTTGTTTTCTCCTCAGATTTTCCATTTCTGTGATGTCAGCTGAATTGTGCTAGTGGAGAGAAAATAAACATCCTTATCTCCCCACTTCACACATTAGGATGTTTCTGGTACTCCATATTTCACGCTTCCCATACTTTGATTTGTACAGAGATATGTGACATATCTTTTCTATTATGTTGCAAAGACCCAATTAGATTCGTCTTTCAGTGAGTCTTCTAAATAAATCTGGAGAAAAATACTAATTATTTAAAAATAATGTGTAACCTTGGTTCAGCAATAGTTTACACATACTAAGCACTGCATTAGTACTGGCTGGAAGACTAGATCTATTGCATCTTCACCAACTAAATTTTGAAATAAAGGTAGTAGCTTGAACTAGATTCACAAATGCTGTAACTTTTTATGCCAAATCTTGCTCATTAGGATCTATTGCACTGCACAAATGGGTGAGTGAGTGGGTGAGTTTTGTAAGGGCCCGTCGACAACTAGGTCATTAGGGCACATGCACAAATGGAAGAGGGCACCTGAATTTCAATAGATTTTCGTCTAGAGCAATATCTTAATAAAGGGTGATATATTCCTGAAAATTTTGAAGAGAAATGTCCTATGATAGGCCTATTTTTTTCAATCCATTCCTTTTATTTTCTTTGTTGTCATCCTTAAATGTAAGAAATGCAAAATCAATTTGAAACTCTCCCTACTCCTTGTTACAGGAAAAACTGGAGTGTCAAGATATTGGTGTTCGCTTCCAAATGAATACATGATTTTTACACTTAAGACATCAAAATACTTATATCTGCCCTAGTATTAAACCATTTTTCACCATCTTTCAATATTTTTCTGTCAGGATTCTTCAACTGCCATGTTGCATAAGCATTAGTTTCGTCACTCATTCTGTAAAACAAAGGCTCCATGTATACCAAAAAAATTGAAAGTGCAGATGACAAGTGTAACATATGCTTGTTTAGTAAGTCTTTATAAATGCCATTATTAGCAGTAAAAAGCAGAAAATGGGTTTAATGTCAGTTTTATTCCAACTACAGTCACACTTTTTTCTGCATCTTAATCTGCAAGCATTTTGAAGGGCCTTGCGTGATTTCATAGTCATTTTCCTCACTGCTTTCTGCACTACATTAATTGTCGCTGTCACTAGAGCTTCCTTCAGACTCTGTTTCATATTCAGAAAAATCTCCACGTTCACTATCACATCTAATACATTTGGTGTCAGTTTTCTCAAACCCTCCTCGTCATCTGCACAAATTCTTTTTGCTGCCATGATGGCTACACCCAAGTGAATTAATACAAACAATAAAATTATTTTTTCTTGGTTGAAACACAGTTGGTGAGGTCATACTGGAAGAATTACAAACACTTCTCAGCACTTCATTCCAAACGTATACAAATGACATCTGCGAGGAGGAACCTAAACTTTATGCAGTTGTATATAGCAATGGAGCATTACAAGCTGAACTCGTCATACCATTCATATACCAGAAAGGTGTGTGCAAGTCCTATCATCAAATGATGTGAATGGGTTAAGATATAAATAATCAGGACAGCCTCTCCTTAGACCTGTCAGCATATTAGCGCTTTCTATGTATTTGCAAGAAAAATCCCACGCATTATTCTAAGTCCATGGTAAAAAGTGAAGCTGGTGATAAAAGTATTTTGAAGTATACAAAACCAGAACTTTGCTTTGTCTCCAGAGAGGAGGAGGAGGAGGAGGAGGAGGAGGAGGAGGAGGAGGAGGAGGAGGAGGAGAAGAAGAAGAAGAAGAAGAAGAAGAAGAAGAAGAAGAAGAAGAAGAAGAAGAAGAAGAAGAAGAAGAAGAAGATCTTTTCTCCATTTTAAACAAGTCCTTCACTTACTCCTATTTTTTAGTGACCGAGTTCTGGATAACATTTACGAACATAAAGAGAGCAGTTCTCCTTTGTGCAAAGAGGTTATATAGGTACTTAGGAAACTGGGGAAGAGACTTCTGAGGTTATTCTCATTAGAAACTCTTTTAGACAAAGTTCTTAAATAGCTCACATTGTTGTGAGCAGATACTACAAAATTGGCAATACTCTCAGGATGTTGTAGTTGTGCCAAAGCATTCAAAACAAGATAAATAAATTATTTTGAAAACATTTTTGTACAAATGAAATGCAACAGAAAGTTATAAAAAAATATCTGCCATGGCACTCTAAGACTGAATGGTATTGTTAACATGTCAAGAGACAATTACTGACCTTAAGGTGCAAATGGATCATTTGAATTAAAAAAGCAACTTCTAATTAAAACCATATTCATCTCATTTTTATTCCTCCTGCTGGTATTCTAAAGCATGTCCTATTATTTAACTTTCAAACCCAACTCATTCTCTGCCATTTTATTTTCTCATTTTAAATTGTTCTCCATTACTCACATAAATGAGAGACACTATCAAGTGACATGCCTGAAGCATTGTACATTACTTTACTGAAGATGTACAGTCAGTTAAAAAGCTGAACCATGGGAAACTAGCTTAGGGGAGTATAACGATGATCATGCCAAAACCTATCTTTACATTCTGGATACTGAATCACTATAACAAAAGGAGGACCCAAGCAAACAAGCATTACTCATCAAATCTAAAATTAATGAACTATCAAATATTTCACATACAATGGTTGATCCCTATGTTTCACTCCATGGGCATATTACTAGCCTAACCCAAAAGTATTTCTTGGCAAATAACTTTTAAATGCATGTCCTGTATATGATTTTAACTTCCTAAACTTTTAAATTACCTTACAGCTGCTGTAGAAATGAAAGGAAGTGCTTAATCAGCAGGAAAATGTATTGTCTAGTAATCATCTATGATTAAATACTTAAAAATGAAGGGAAACTAGCGGCTGTGCCTTAGCCGAGTTAGACAATTCACCTCCCACCAAAGTAGCCTGGGTTCGATCCCAGGCAACCGCACGTAGGATTTGTGGTGGATGAAGCGGTACTGGGGCAGATTTCATCCGGGTTCTCCGGTTTCCCCACCATCTCATTCCACCAGTGCTCCATCTTGATTCCATGTATCATCAGTGTCACCACCTGTGGTACCATATGTAGTAAAAGTGAGCATTAAACACTACAAAAGGAGGGGGTGAGGGGAGAAGGAAAACACATGTGTACTTACAAATTATGAAGTCAAGGCTTTAACTATGGTAAATTATTGCTATGAAATGAGTACCTGAGGTTCACGCAAAATTGTCACAACAAAAGAAACTTGGGTATTAAATAATTTGGTTCCAGTAACAATGAAGTTTTACAGAAAAGTAAACAAAACATAAGGATGGCACATATGAAACTGAGTCTCGTATCAATTTCCTTAACAATTTATTGTTTTGAAAACATTACAGATACAGAAGTAAAAGTGATCACATGTAGTCGCTTTATCAGTTAAGAGTGTTTCTTAGAGATACACTAGATAATATATACCCTGAACAATGAATGTCCATGGCTGGCTGCAGAACTTTGCATTCCCAGCACCTCAGGCCTTACCACTTAAAGAGGTTTTCTAGATACAAGATAAGAGATCATGGTTCAAGGATCTGTCAATGGAAACAACACAACATATCTTGGCAACAAGCAGATGGGCATTTTGTGCAACAACTATTTATAAACATCCATCACATGAAGGTATCTTTGATGCCAAACACTGAAAAATTGCATGCTGGGCGTCTTTGAATGAATCCATGGCAGTCATATCAGCTTCCCTTGATTCTGCACCTGTAGGAAGCATTTGTAACACCTGCCAAGACCAAATGGCTTCCTTACATACGAAGACATCTAATGCTGAGTATGCAATGGCCAATGTTCTTGTACATTCTTGTACAACTCCGCTTCATTTGTGCAACTATATAAGATATATATATATAAATAAACAAACAAGTAAAATGGCATCTTGCATCAGATATCAGATAGGGAAAAAAATAGTAAAAAATAAACTGCAGTGCATGTTGACCATTAAACTCAGTTAGGAGGGGGAGGAGAGGGTGAGCAAGCAGTCTTAGTCATTTTCAAGCAAACAGATATTTCTGGACAGATTCATAGCTGTAATAATATAATGTTCATTAAATGATACCATCAACTGACATGGTCATATCAGAGTTGCCAGTGCTCCAGAATTTTGACTTTCTTTTAAGCCAGGAATGGGAACAAAACTCAGAGTGGATTAAGTTTACTGACTGTTTTCAAATGCAAACTCTGGAGCAGGGAACTCTAAACAGCAAATTTTATTAAGCTTCACATTTTCCATTCCTGATCATACCATACAGTATGCTCATTGTATATATTCTGACATCATTGTAGAAGAAGCTGTAAACCATAACAATGTTCGAGTGCTGCATAGTTTCTTTAAAGAAACGAAACAGAAGTGACTCCCAGCAGTTGCACATACTTCCATTCTCATTTTTGTTTTTACTGTTGGTAGCAATCTTTGGTTTAAGAATCACAAACACCAACACTATGTTTACTATGTGGAATTTCGAAGTGGACTAAACTGTATTCAAATGAAAAAATGTTAGTTGTAAACAAATTATATTCAAATGGATAAAATCTGTGTTGTATGTTGTTATCAATACACCACACTTGCCAACTTCCTGAAATTGAAACCCATAAAACTTTCCCTCATCCAGCAAAGTTTAATAATTTTGTGACAACATGAAATTTAGAATGTGTAAAATCTTCAGTGCAGTCATGTACAAAAATTACTTATAAAATAAATAGGATTTCCAATTTATAAGAATCCTTGAATATGTGGTAGTACTGCTACTTTCTTTCACGCATGCTGAAATCTTAGTGGTAGCACAGATAAACGCATATTACAATTGACTTCTCAACTCTATAGCTCTCCTGCTATGTGTGTTCCAGCTATGCCATGTGCAAAACATTCGGTGTTGTCAGTTCTTTGCGTCAAGTGGAAGAGGAGATCCATGCAAAGACAAAATTTTTCTATTGTATCTAACAATGCATATCTGTAGAGAAATTAAAACTGTGCTTTGACAACTATAATTTTGATATAATATACTACACAGTTAAGATATTGTCACCGCGCCCGCCGTATCTAATTGCCGACAACCGCAGTGTCACCCATCGCATTATTGTCGGCACTACCGCAAAGGAGCCGAAGGAAAGAGACGGAGAATGGCCGCATTGTTGGGCGCTTGCCGAAAGAGAGAAAGTGATAGAGGCTTCTAGAACTGTCTGCTTTGTGTTTCACCGCTAAATAAGTGAACGTTCCGGAAGCTTCCAGAATAGTGCCTGGGAGATATAAATAGCGGTAAAGTGTGAGAAGAGTCAGTCAGACGTACGTGAAGCGTTGAGTAGTGCCGACGGAGAACAGTCAGACGTATGTGAAGGTTGAGTAGTGCCGACGGAGAACAGTCAGACGTATGTGAAGGTTGAGTAGTCGTGCCGACGGAGACGGACAGACGATGTGGAGAGTTGTGCCGACGGAGAAGAGTTAGTTCTTTGTGTTACGAGTTCGAAGCCGTGCTGTTGGAGAATCGGAAAAGACTTTCTTGTTGTTGCAACGAGTGTACAAAGTTACTGTTTACGAAAATAAAAGTGTTTCTTTATCTCGACTACATCTGTCTACTTTACTTCACACCAACAACCAAAAAGTCACACTGGTGTCAGAAGTGGGATCCGTCGAATTGCTTCTAGTTTCATTACATCGTCAGAAGTTGCAACGTTAGAACCAAGATGGAGGGAGATTCGGAAACCAGGATGATGGCAATGATGAAAGAATTATTTGCCAAAATGGAAACGTCATACGACAACCTCGTTGCCAAAGTGAAGACGGCAAACGACAACCTCTTTGCCGAGCTGAAAGAAGAAATAAAGACGAGACACAACCTCGCTGCCGAGCTGAAAGAGATGAAGACGGCAAACGTCAACCTCGTTGCCAAAATGAAGACGAGAAACGACAACCTCGCTGCCGAGCTGAAAGAGATGAAGACGGAGCTATCGGCGAAAATTGACGGCGAACTGATTGGCGTGACGGAAGACGTGAAAGAACTCGGCGAAAAGGTGGAAGACCTCTGCCAGCACGTGGACGTCGTGGAGGACGACGGGGAACGTCTTGGCGCCCTGGTAGTAAGAGTTGACGAGAGCGTCAAAGTACTGGATGCCAGGGGCAGGCGGAATAGCGCGGAGCCGGGGAGGGAGCACCTAGTGGCCGAGGCGACAGTTGCGCCCGTTTCGGATGATATGAGGGAAGACGTGGAACAACTCGGCGAACTGATTGGCGTGACGGAAGACGTGGAACAACTCGGCGAACTGATTGGCGTGACGGAAGACGTGGAACAACTCGGCGAACTGATTGGCGTGACGGAAGACGTGGAACAACTCGGCGAACTGATTGGCATGACGGAAGACGTGGAACAACTCGGCGAACTGATTGGCGTGACGGAAGGCGTGGAAGAACTCGGCGAAAAGGTGGAAGACCTCTGCCAGCATGTGGACGTCGTGGAGGACGACGGAGAACGTCTTGGCGCCCTGGTAGTAAGAGTTGACGAGAGCGTCAAAGTACTGGATGCCAGGGGCAGACGGAATAGCACAGACCCGGGGAGGGAGCACCTAGTGGCCGAGGCGACAGTTGCGCCCGTTTCAGATAACGAAAGTGTACGTCTCGGGGAAGACAAAGGGGCAGTTCAGAGACGTCGTCGAGGATCCTCTGGAGGAGTGTGTCGGGTACGTAACCAACCAGGATACGACGTGCAGGACGATCAGCAGGGAAGCGCACAAGCAAACGAGCATCACGCGAGAACCGACTTGGCGTGTGACATGGGGGGACCGTCGGAGCCATCCAATCACCTGACGCATAGTGCCGTGAACGGAAGAATGGTGGACATCATCGTGGACGGCAGGATACAGGAGAGGCCGTGCCGAGCACGAGTGAACACGAGTGCAGCGGTGGACGCGACTCGCGCGGATGTGGTGGGGTTTGTTGCCGGACCCATCGGAAGCAAGGTGGCTGCGAAGGTGCGCCAGAGAGGTCGGCGGACACGGTACCCAATGAGCCGTTTCCAAGTGCGCAGGATGGCCCGTCAACACACCAGGAAGAAGGGCAACTGGACGAGGGCCCGCCAAGACCGGCGGTACTGTTGCAGAATTTCGAAGCAGGATGGCATACGTCGTCCTACCCGGACCAAGGGACACTATCCAACAGCGATACCTAGGATCGTGCCTCCTGGAGAAGAGGTTCGATGGGTTAGTCCACCGGGGCGCAAGGGAGATGCCGCAGTGATAGTGCTGGTCGGGACGACCAGCTCTGAGGAGGGAGCAGTGTCACCGCGCCCGCCGTATCTAATTGCCGACAACCGCAGTGTCACCCATCGCATTATTGTCGGCACTACCGCAAAGGAGCCGAAGGAAAGAGACGGAGAATGGCCGCATTGTTGGGCGCTTGCCGAAAGAGAGAAAGTGATAGAGGCTTCTAGAACTGTCTGCTTTGTGTTTCACCGCTAAATAAGTGAACGTTCCGGAAGCTTCCAGAATAGTGCCTGGGAGATATAAATAGCGGTAAAGTGTGAGAAGAGTCAGTCAGACGTACGTGAAGCGTTGAGTAGTGCCGACGGAGAACAGTCAGACGTATGTGAAGGTTGAGTAGTGCCGACGGAGAACAGTCAGACGTATGTGAAGGTTGAGTAGTCGTGCCGACGGAGACGGACAGACGATGTGGAGAGTTGTGCCGACGGAGAAGAGTTAGTTCTTTGTGTTACGAGTTCGAAGCCGTGCTGTTGGAGAATCGGAAAAGACTTTCTTGTTGTTGCAACGAGTGTACAAAGTTACTGTTTACGAAAATAAAAGTGTTTCTTTATCTCGACTACATCTGTCTACTTTACTTCACACCAACAACCAAAAAGTCACAATATCTACACTTCGAAGGATACAGTGTACAACATGTCTGACATCTATTGGGTGATACCATCTTCTTCCTGCAATGTGACAATAAGCGCATGTTCCATTTTAATACTTTTTCGTCCTGTATTATCTTATTCTGGTGCTTGATTTCCATTTTGTATCTTTTAAATGTCCTTACAGGATGTTTTAAATGTCTGTGAGTAATGTTACATTATGTATAATAGACTAAAGCTTTAAAGTTAGTTTTTCCTGCTTTCACTTTCACTACATTTCTACAATTTCAAAACGTGCTACATGCCAAAGCTTTTTGATGCTATTGCAAAACTTTCAGCATAGTAGCTTATTTAAGCTTAGTTCTCTCAAGTTCATAATTTTGCTTTCAATTAGACAAGAGAAACTTTGCATTTTAAATGTGCGACATTATTTAATTCACTATTTTATTTAAACTTTAAACAGGCACTTATTATTTTTAAGCATTCTCAAAAAAATTAAAAAATTGAAAACCATTGTCATTTCATTATGTTGTTTATATATACCATGGTTAAAAGAAAAAAAAAAAGTAATTCAGTAATCATAATAAACAGGTGTTAAATGAATAACACCACACGAATTTGACTGTTAATAGGTGGTTCATAGACAATCAATTGGAGATAGGAAACCTATGGTCTCGACAGCGGTTGGGAGGTATCAGACATATGATGCATGAGCAGGCAAAAACTGCCAGAGCAGTCTGTGAGAAGACACGAGCAGTGCACCCAGAGCAGCAGTAAGCACATGTAGCACCGTGACAGCTCGTATTATTATATTCGTTACCAAAAGTAACCTAATTCTAGATGATACAGAGTCCAATATGAAATGTTAGTTTATGAGTTAAGAGTTCATATTACTTTTGTTAATAGTAAACACAGTGAAGCAACTTCCCAAGAGTCCTGGATAATAGCTAGTACATGAAGTTTAACAGTATTAGGGCTAGGATTTTGATGCCCTATAAAGTACTACAAAATGCACTTTAAAGAGGCAATTATGAGCTAAAAATCTCAAAAAATGCCCTTAAAATATCATAATATCGTCATCGACATGGTTTAAGCCATTTAGGCTTCTTTCGTCTTATATAATTTTAATATTACTTTAAGGGAAATTCAAAATACACAAAATAAAATAATGCAATTACGCAAAGAACAAGTTTAGTTAATGCATTTAAACAAATTAAAAAGGATATTCTGCAGGCAATTGATTTATTCTGCGGGAAAATACTAAGTGTTCATTTCATCAGTCCATTGCAATGCACAACAAACACCATTTGTACAAGGAAAATGACTGCCGATTATCTGCTAACAAAGCCTTGCACGTTGAGAGCACACTTAAAGTAAACTATGTCGCTTGCTTCCAAGTCTCCTGTTAATTCTCCAAGAGTAAAGTTCCCACCCGACAGTACATCTGCAAATTATTTACTAAGAAATGAAAATGTAAAGAACAGAAATGGGCCTTTGCTCTTGAAAACAAAAAACATGCAAAATGTACCTAAGATATATTTAAAATACATAAATATGCAATAAAACTGCCTGAAGTATATAAAATGCACAATAATGCAACAAAAATCCTAAAAAATGCCCTACACCACAACATTTGTGAAAAATGGGAGAAAAAAAAAAAAAAAAGAAATGCTGTAACAAATATGGTTAGTTTAACTTCTTTTACTCTGAAACAGATTTATATACAACTCATTAATGAACTAGGCTTAACAAAATAAAGATGCGAAGTCTCAAAATTCTAGCCCTACTTATTATATATGAGGGGTAGTCAAAGTTTTAATTATCACTTCAAAAAAATAAGTTAAGTAATTAATTTTTTTGTTAGTTTAGAGGTGCATGTGAGAAGTCCTGGTACACATTTAAATCCTCATGCCACATCACCGTAGCACACTGCTATAGGACCCAAAACAAAATGGCACAGCCAATTGATGAAGTGGAGTATCATGTGGTAATTCATTTCCTGCATTTGAAGGGGAACAATGCTGCAACAATCCTTGCTGAGTTGGTGGAAGTGTATGGCAATAATGCACCATCATATGGCACAGTGGTCAGGTGGCACAGATTCTTTCAGTGTGGTCAAACAGTCTGGATGATGAAGAACGAGGTGGCAGATCATCTCTCTGTGAAGAACTGGGAATTTCAAAAGATGTAAAGGCTCTGGTGCTCAAAGACTGGCGTATCACAATCGACACGATAGTAGCAAAATTGAAGATGAATCATGGATCAGTTTACATCATACACAACACATTCAACATGACAAAGGTTGCTGCCCGATGGGTTCCGCAACTGTTCACACCCATTCAAAAAAGCATGCTGGTTGCTTAGGTTGTCAAATTTTGCCTCACCCCCCATATTCCCCTGATATGGCACCTAGTGACTTCTTCCTCTTTTCTTGGATGAACAAACCATTGCATGGCAGGCATTTTCAGAATGACAATGAGGTGGAACGGTTCCTGAACAGCCAAAATGCTGACTTTTACAACCAAGGGCTCCGTCAAGTCATCCATCGTAGGGAAAAACGTGTCATGTTGAAGGGTGAGTATGTAGAGAAGGACTAATACCATCACCAAGTTTCATGGTGGCAGTTTCATTTTTTCAAGGTCATAAATAAAACTTTATGACTAGCCCTCGTATTGTTATAATACTGACATGTTTTTCGTGTTTACAATAGCTGAAGAGAGGACTCCATTGGCATAAATAAATACATTTTAAATTTCCCAACAAAGGTACCAACTCCTGGCTGTGCTACTGTTTTCTAAATTCACACAATTACAAACCGCAAATACCGCTACTGTTCAGCAGAGGGGTAGTGCCCGACCCTCTCCTCGTCTCCTCTTACAAGCAGCTGTGCTGAGAAAAGAGAAATCCTATTCCATGGAATGTCACAGAGCGACTAAGCTGCCAAACCCTGGTCTAGGATTACAAATTACAGGATTGTGCCTTAAAATTGTTTGAGTGTATGCACACCACTGATCATGTCCACTGCAGCTGTAACATATGATGACAGAACAGGTGGACAGCTTTCGTAGCCTGAGTATTTAGTGTAATGGATATGTTACCAGGACGACGAAGGTACACATGGATTAAAAGCTCAGGCTCAAATCCTCATAGCCGCATATTTTTTATGTTCCGTTTTCTTTCTTTCTTTCTTTCTGAAGTACATGCCTAATTTAATTTTACTTACAGGAAACATTTGTGTTGTGTTGTAATTTTTCATTTAACCAATGCTTAAGCTATTTATTTCAAATCCATTTAACTATTATTTACTCTTTCATAACCTAAATAGTAGATACACACTGAAAACTTCACAGTACTTAAACAGACGGTTCAAGCTTAACAGCTTACAAACAAGTAAATAATTGATAAGCACTTGAAAGAGCTAATTGTGACTGAATTATTATAAAAATAAGTTGAATTGATTATTAACATTATAATACAGTAAGTAGACACAAGCAGAACAAAGGTAAGGAAACAAATTAGGGAGTAGGTGCATATTTCAAAAGAACTGCCCAAAATGGTGACTTCTAACATCAATGCATATGCGACATTAACACAGAAATGATTTGTGAAATCTGTTGACAATTCCTGGTGTGTTTCAATAATGCAGGCAACCAGTGTCTCTTTAGAATCAATGATGAATACACCATAATCTGAAGATTACCCCAGAAAAGAAATCCACGGGATTGAGATCTGGCGAACGAGGTGGCCAGGGCATGGTATGACTGCCTCTTCTGATCCAACAATTGGGGAAGACTTGATTTAGATGCTACCATACATTTATAGCATAATGTGCAGGTGCTCTGTCATGTTGGAAATGCAGTTAAGTGCGAACATCAAGTGATGCTTCTTCCTAAAGGACTGGCAGTACATCCTTCACAAATGTTTTATAAGTGTTGCCACGCAGTCAAGGAGGATGAAGGTATCGCCCAATTGCATGGTCAAAAACAATAACTCTCCTAAACAGTGGCATGGAGGTTTTCATATGGCCATGTGACAATTCTTCTAGTTTAAAATTGGCCATCCCTCGTAAATGTGGCTTCATCAGTGAACTACACCACAGAAAACAGTTCCAGTGGCTGCTTTAAGGGCCATTCCCAAAACTGCAAGTGTAAATCACAAACCTTTGGAGTTAAGGTTTGCATCTTTTGCAGATGGAAGGGGTGGAGCAGCAGCTCATACAAAACTTGTCATACACTTGTTGTGCAATATCATGGGTGCTGGTTGATGGTTCCTCTTCCAGTAAATGTACATTTTCTTCCAACTCAGGAGTGCCATGGGTACATCTTGCACAGTAATCTGCTTTACTTGGCACCACAGAATTACATTATCGCAAACACTGATCTAAAGATTCGAAAGTAGCTGTCTATTGGGGTATCTTTCGTAGTACATCTGTGCAGCCATTGTAGAACAACCTCCTGCTTTGCCGTACACTAGGTGCATGGCAGCTAATTCGGCAAAAGTGTAATTTTGCTCCATGTTCCCAGAGTACCTATTTAACTGCTTCAACGTCCTGTGTGCTGAAGGTAAATAGAAAATGGGACATGGGTGACTTTAGGAAAGACACCTCATGGTGGCGTTGGTGTCTTCCAGGGTTATTAAGGTCACCTATTGGCAGTATTAAACATTTGTCATGCTAACACATAGGTACTCGGCGCCTCTTCTGGGGAGTTGTAGTGCTTTGTGCTATTGCTTGGTTCAACATTTTGTGTATTTTTAAAGCTGGTCAACTGTTAGATGAAAGTTGCTCTTATTGACATGGACAATTATAGTCAACCAACAACTTCAGACCAATGTCAATACATAACCGTCCAGTCTAAGCCATCAGATGTGACATGAAGCAAAAGTAAACAATATTGTGCATTGCATATGATGGTGGTATTTTGCTATTTTAAAGCACAACATTGCTCTTAAAATGGAAATGATAGGGGGAAAAGATTTACCCATCTCCAGCTTTGAACTCAATTTCGGGTTTATTACATCCAAAGTCACTCCACATAACCATAAAGCCAAAGCACATGTTTTAGAACATTCCTCTGTTTCTTTTGCCGCTCGCCACAACCTGTTATCCATTGCAGTGGCATGCAGCCACATGTTAAGTCCACAACTTAAACACTTTTGGTCATGCTACAATTTAGAAATGCTTCTTCAGAGAAACAAATACAGGCTTTGCTAAGTGCCTAATAAGTGCTATTTCATTTCCAATGGCTACTATTTACAATTTCTTTCTGGTTGTGATCTATTGATGACAATCTCTAAATACTTTGAATATGTATAACTTGGTTATTTGATGCCATAGACCTCAGGTTTCCTATCCCAAATTGATTTGTCTATGAATCGCCTATTGTCAGTAAAATTCATGTGGTGTTATTCATTTACAACCTGTGTGTGTGTGTGTGTGTGTGTGTGTGTGTGTGTGTGTGTGTGTGTGTATACACAGGGTGTCCCAAAAAACACAGACAATGTTTAGTATGTTGTGTGGGATGGCAAACTGATCGGTTTTCAAACAGAAACACCTGTCCGGAAATGTACAGTTTGGGCACTGTAGAGCATTGAAATTTGAGAACAAACAGTTGTGACAATTTGTTAACATTCATTTTGGTACCTTAATATGGAAGATATGCAACCCTTTAGCCACCTGTGTACTCGGATGAATGACCTGAGCATAACAATCCTGCACATGTGTTAAATTCCTCCATGGAGTCCTTGGTGCACATTCTACTGCATTATTTGTGTAGTTTCCAGTACAGTAATGTTTTAACAGTACTGTGACATGTTCCAATACACAACTGTTGAAATGGCCGACTTTAGTGGAATCACCTCAACATCACATATCCAAATTGATGCATTAGTAGAGGCGGACCAGTTCCATGGGTAGCATGGTCGCCAGATCTGATACCTCCCGACTATTTTCTGTGGAGTTGTATGAAGAGTATGGTGTACGGCACTCCTGTAACATCAACAGAGGACTTTATGGCTTGAGTACACGGAGCAACTGATAATCTTCTAAGGCAACCACAAGTATTGGGTCATGTGCATATGGCTAACTACTGCCGAAATATAGGCTCTGCAATGACATACGAGGTACACAGTTTGAAGCCAGTTTGTAATGTAGACAGCTCGCTGTTGGGTTTATTGATGAAATGTTAACATACACCCATCTTACACTTCAATGTGCTACAGCGTCCAAATGGTGCATTTCCAGACAGGGATTCCTATTTGAAAACTGATCAGTCTGCCGTACCACATAACATACTAAGGATTGTCTGTGTTTTTTTGGGACGTCCTGTATGTATATAATATGATTTTATGTCTGTGGATACATGCCTAACACAGTAAATGCAAGTTTGCCCAAATTTCTGATTTGGTTATGTTAGAAATAAAAGGATAATCATACTGACATACATATACCTCTATGTGATTTATGGTACTCACATAATGGTGCCAAGCAGCTTACTCCTAGTGACAAATCACTGGTCTCTCCTTCCTCTGACGTGGAGCTGCTGTCAGGAGAGACTATTATTTACTGGACACACTATTCCAGAACTGCTTCTTTCTCTGTACTTCTTCAGAGATTCCTTGAATGTTTCCACTTCCTTTGTCGAATGCTCAGTGGTGACTCCACTTCTTCTCTGGTGAGTCACTCACTGCAAATTTCTTGATATTTCTTGCCACATAGCCTTCCACTTGCACCCATCAATTTTCAGTAGGGTTCAAATGAGCATGGTAGGGGTTAAGGTGAAAAAAAAATCTGATGTGTTGCACTCACATGACTTTCTCTACCCTTGTTCTCTTACAAACTCTTAATCCTCTATCTTCTTCGTGTTAGTTGAGATAAACATTTGTACAAATTATCTTATTGCTTATTTCCTTGTAGGTGCAAGGGGGATATTACAATACGGTAGGCTTTGAGCGATAGTCAAATCTTTTAAAGCTTTGAGATCCCATTCTCTTTGCACGCTTAACATTAAAAAAAAAAAAAAGAACAACAATGTTCCATTTCACGAAAGTTTTAAGATTTTCGAAACTGTCACAAATAACAAGGAATATCTCCGAAACGCTCATAAGTTGTGTGGTTTGGCGAGATATACATTTTTTGTATAGTAAGATTTGGTCTATCTTATGGTTTACGGGTTATCCAAAAGTCATCCAGAGTAAACTGGACTACATAGGCTACAGCCAGAAAATTCAAAATATAAATTTCATTTGTCAGACAAATATCTTAAACATATAGCATTTTAATCAAAATCGTTAGAGCCATTTTCAAGAAAATCAAAATTTTCCATCTAAAGGGTAGTTTAGGGTGGGGCTATTTTCTTCAACTTTGTCTCGCATCCTTGAAAGACATTAAAGTTATATAGCAACTTTGGTTTCTAACAGACTTTTTGTTTTTGAGTTATGCTGTCCACAGGCGCACACACACACATTTTTATAAAAATGCTTTTTTTTTTTTTATTCAGGGGGGGTCTCAAAACATATATTTCCGCTGAAATCTCGACATTGAATTTTTGGGTGGAATAGAATACTTCCTCTACTTAGTAGTAGAGAAAGTAATAAACCTATGTTCCTTTGTAACCCTTGGTTTATAGGCAATAACAAAACTAATTAGTTCTGCTTTTCTGAGCTCTGGATCAAGCTGAATTCTATGTTTTGCTGCAACATTGTTGTGCAGCCACAATAATGTCTGTCTTCTTCCATTACATTGTTGCGGCCTTGTTTAGTACTATATAGCGTTTCACTCTTAGAAGACAGTATGGAGTTAAATGGGACATCTCTGTCTCTATCTAGCGCATACAAGTTGCCATTAGCCGCGTCCTTTTCTACCCTCGCTCTGTTGCCAGATTCCTAATAGCATGGTATAAATATTCATTTGTTATAAATTTCAGGTTTGAACACATTATCCTATGCAGAATTTTTTTCTCTATCAGGTTATATCCTTTTCAGAGTCATTATACATTTCTATAGGTCCAAATTTCTTCAGAAAACGTTTTTTTCAATAGAAGTTCGATATTTGCTGTTTCTACACTCATCACGCACTAACTAACAAACTAACTGCTAGAATGCATCTATATTTTTTTCTTAGGTAGAGTAAACTATAGTGCTACTACCTGCCTACTTTGAATTCTCTATCTTTACCCAGTTAAGTGTTATAATTTTTTAAATTAAATGTTTTCGGAAAATTTTATATATGTGCACTGCAAAAGTTACGCAGTGTTGTTTGTTATTGAGTTTACATCAGGGAACCAGCGAGAACAAATGTTGAGGAAGGTTGGAGAAAGTTTTTAAAATAAACCAAAAGGCGGTAACCTCTTTCTTTTATCCAGTAAGGCAAACAAAAGGTATTCATCTATTCAGCGTCAGGCCTGACACAGAAGATAGTATAAGGAGCAGCACTAGCATTAGTTCGAAAGAAGCCGTGTGTGTAACTGTGAGCTGTTATTGCGTTATTTGTTTAATATTTTTGTAAATATTTGTAGTTATGGAGGGTGAAGCTAGGAAGGGACGATATGTTGGTAAATAAAGAAGTAAGGAACGCCAAATAGTTATGAATGTGTTAGATTATTTTTGAAGCAAAATGTGTGTAAGGCAGTAAAAGAAACAGCTAAGGCTATCGGGTGTTCAGAAGCAGTAGTGTGTGTGATTAAAAAGGAACTAATGAAAGGACCTCTAAGAACGCCATCGAAAAAGAAAGCAAAAAGGGCGGGACTACACAAAACGCTAGGTTAACGCAATATGATTGAATAGTGCAAGGTGGAGTGCGGCGAATTGTTCATTCTTTACTGTTTGCAAATATTCCACCCACGCTGAATATAGTTTTGTCACAGTTCAACAGTGATGAGACCCTACCAAATTTCTCAAGGGCCACTCTGATTTGGGGTTCGAATATGAAAGAAAGGGTAACAAGTGCATATTAATAGAAAGAGACGATATCGATATCATCAGATGGCGACATAAATATCTAAAAGACGTAAAAGGTTTAGGGACCAGGGGAAATCAATTGTTTATACAGACGAGTCATTTGTAAATTTAGGTCATACAGTAACAAAGGCGTGGAGGGATACCAAAGTTAAAAGTGCCCGTCTCGTCAAGCAGCAATTGAAGGACTAAGTACAGGACTCAGGCCACCTCGAGTCGCTCGCGGAGAAAGATTTGCAACTAGTACATGTTGCAACACTGCGCTCCATTTAACGTGTACTGTCTTTTAAGGGTGAGACGCGCTTTAGTATGGTATTTAGTATTATCCATTATGACGGTGTAATTTGGAGATATATCTGGCATTAGGGTGTTAACAAACTGATCTGTAAAAGATTTTGCATTCACTTTCTTATAATTTTCAGTTGTCCTAGACCTTGACACGAGGAAAGGAGTTTGGGATGAAATCTTGCACAGAACCTGCATGAACAATAGTAACCCTGCCTTCCTTAATCATTGTCCTTTGCTTGGTGCCATCAGGTTCCCTTTGATTGAAGTATGACATGCATTTACTCAGGTTTCATTAAGCCAAATGATCTTTCTTACTTCTTGCAAATACTGACATCCCCAAGACATTCATTCCTTCCATCAGCACATTTCTGTTGGAATTGTCATTCTCTATATTATAGCTGCATATTTAGCACTTGAACACTAACATTTGTGTGCAATTGCACAGTTCACTGATTTAAGATAGTTGTATGCTTAAACTTTAAATATCATACTACAATACAACAATACTCATGTCATGCTAAGAACTGATAAATCAAACAAAACAATGTCTGTCATGTGGCACCAGTAACTCTGAGCTTGGGCTAAGGGTGTCAACGGAGCTTAACCTCTTCAGGGATATGGACGTGAAATCACGTCCATTTAAAATGACGGACGAGCGATATGGACGTGTATACACGTCCTGTGCGTTTGTGCATTTAACCCTTATTTATCCACTATCTAACTCAACTTATTTTAATTTTCCCCCGTTATGAAACATTTAATTAAATTCTATATGCTTTACTGGCTTACCTTTATATGTTCCTTCTGCAGTGATATGCCTCAAAACAGGGATAAACACACAAGGGCACATCTCCACATTCGCCACAGGTCATCCCAGTTTCCTTGCAGATTCCCTTCTTGCGGCACACGAAACACCTTCGAGATGGGCGGGACTTCTTTGCTGTTGACGGTATCCTTTTAGGATAATGTTTTCCTTGAAGTCTGAGGGGTGCAGGGGTTTTGGATTTTCTACCCCCAGTATGAAGAGGCCTCTCAACCTGGTATTGTTCAATTAGGCTGCGAGCTATTGATAGTCAAAAGTCCACGTAGGTCATTGTCTTGTGTGGGTTTGGAGCTCTCCAAATTACCAAACAATTGTATATGGTTATATCCAGCTGGTGCAAAAATACCTTTTTATACCGTTTCACTGTTTTTCGTAAAGAGGGATATGCTTGCAATACCTGATCTACTAGATCGACACCGCCCATGTGCATATTGTATTCCTGGATAACGTCAGGCTTGAAAATGCACATTTTGGTATGGGCATCTGTTTTTCCAGTGTCAATCATCAAAATCTTAGAGCTGAAATTGGATAATGCCGTAACTACCCTCCTGTCCTGGCAGGCAAGGTAGGTCAAAGGTAGGAGCTGACGCACCTCCATTTCCCCTCTCCTTAGAGCCTTCGTATTCACATCTTTTGGCAAACCAATACGATTTGAACGTACTGTTCCAATTGCATTAGTCTTTCTTTTGTGTAAGGCCATGAATAATTTAGGAGAGCTGTACCAGTTATCTAAGTACACAGTCCTACCCTGATCAAGCACAGGTTCCATTAGGTGCATTACTATGGAGCCAGATAAGCCCAAATCTTTGTCTCCAGTATTGTCAGTCCCTTGACCAGTGTAAATGCAGCTATTGTAAAGATATCCCGTTTTACTTTCACAAACATCAAAACTCTTTATGCCAAATCTAGCCCTTTTTGTTTTGATGTATTGCTTCCAACCTAAGCGGCCCTTCCAAAGCATTAGGCTTTCATCAACAGTGACCTTTTCACCAGGCACATAATTTTATTTAAATTTTGAAATAATATAATCGAAAACAGGCCTAATTTTATGGAGTTTGTCATTTACATTCTCTGTGCAGGTGAAATGAAGGAACCGCAAAATTGACGTAAATCTGTTATTTGACATGCATTTTCCAAAAAAAGGAGTAGCTAGCATGTCATCTGTGGACCAATACATGTATAATGCAGGTTTACGAATAACACCCATAAGTATAATTAGACCAAGTAGCCTGTAAATCTCATTGAGTGTTACTTCTGTCCACCTTTGAATTCTGCTCTTAGGCCCTAATTTACCTTTAGAGAGCAGGTCTTCCTTCACCTTACTCGCATATACATTTGTTTCTGAAACAATGAGAGACACTAAGTCGGTAGTAAAAAATTTTGTAAAAATGTCAATTGGTTGGCTGTCAGAAGTCAGCTGAGCCTGGGATTGAACACCAGACCCTGTGCTCGTGAAGATGTGCCTGTTTGTATTGGAATTGTTTTCAGCACTCCACAATGCTGACTCTTCACGAACACCTGAAGGAAGTTGGTCACGTTCTTCCTCACTGCTACTTGTACCTATATCCTCCACACCCCCCTCAAATTCGGAAAATTCGCCATCGATATCCAAATCGCTGTCACACAGCAAGAAGTCCAAGTTGCGAATCACGTGTAAGGAAAAATTGCAAACCTGCTTTATTCTGATGACTCACAGACCACGCACACACTAGTGCTTTATTTCACACTGCGCTTTGTTTTGCTGATGCAAGGGCCACACATACAATGGGTCGACTACTGTTTCTTTCACAGAACTTATATTAGGCGCGTTCGACAAAGCAAAGTTAACTTTTTACCACAGTGAAACAAATAGTGCCATTTCAACGATTTGTAAATGCAACTCAACATTGCTGATGATGTACATGTATACTGCATATAATGAGTTTTATACCAGTTTTTGTTTCATTAAAATAACTTAAAATTTACGCAAAATACAGCTGTGTATTTAGGAAGCACTTTTAGCGCATTTAACAATTTAAATGCCCTGCGCTGGATATTGGGTATCCGTTCTCGGCCTGCAGAGCTTTTAAATGGCTGTCGCTCAAGAGGTTAAACGGCAACTGACTACTTCAAGATCAACCCTGGTTGTCATGACAACAAAGCCACTTGCCCATGTGGAAAGCATGTGGACCAAGTTGTCAGAATTGAGAAGTAACATTAATTCAGCCTTAAACAGCAACAAAGAACACCACTTTCTGGGCTATTCACAGATTTCTAATACATATTTTAGCTTCATAACAAGAACTATAAATGAAAACTGTCACAAAAAAGAAGAACACACCCTGCAGCCACAGAGGGAACTGACTTATTGATTCAGATCATCCATTATTGAAGGTTCATCTCCATTTACTAAAGTTACTAAAGGTCACAAGTGGTGCGATCAAATTTTAAATCTGCATGTCATACCTGTCGTTACTAATGATTGTGACGAAAGATGCGCACACATAAGCTCTGGCCTATCATAACACTGTTTACCAATTAGTGCTTTACAATGGTGTGGTGAAAAACTGAATACTTTGAATCTGCCTGAAAAGTCGTAAAAATGTCTCCTTTGTTCTTAAGTCCTAAAAAGGCCTATGCTAAAGTACATTTTACAGACAAATCGTAAAAGTTGGCAAGTATGATACACTAACCAACATGCTTTCTAGTTTTCATCCCTTGTTCATTGTGAATTATTAAAATCCACAATGCTCGTGTATAGCTTTCTCTTCATGTACCCATTCCCAATCTATTGTGGAATACTCTTAGACTCTGATCATTCCAATTATCTTAGGTTGAACACAAGAATAATGTTAAGAGTATGACTGGAAGAATTACACCAGTCTTTAGCATTAAGTGAGGTAGTGAACATTTTATCCACAGGGGTGCATCTCAAGAAACAACTATCATACTTACACATTCATAAAAAAGGAAGAATATGAGATGAAAACTTTGGTTTCTAGATTTGATGCTAATATGTGGTGCAACCAAATAAACTTCCTAGATATACAGGTGCACTATAATCACCACTAAGCTACCTGTTCACTGCAAGCAGGATCTGCTAATATCTTTCTATTTATGAAAGGATTAAAGGTTCAGTTTTAGACAGCTAAATATGAAACATGCATTTAATTTATATATGGAACTTAACTCTTGATCACAATTTCACATTGATCTCAGCACAATCATGTTCTTGTTGCAAAACTTGTCTTTGAGTTTCTGTTTTCAGTTTATAAAACTTGTTTAAAATCCTTAACAAACACTGTTGAACACATCTTGCATTTTAATTTATGCATACCACTGAATTCTGTCATCATTATTTCTAATTGATCTGGGCACAATCCTATGGTTCTTGATGTATTAGTTCTGTCCAGCTTTCTTTCAAATTGACAAATATACTTTATATTTGTAATATAAAACATTGAACACACATTTAAAGTTACTGCAAAAAATCTGCAAAATGTTAGCACCAACATGTGCTATGCAAATGTAAAGATGCCATCTTCCTGTTAAAATGTTCCACCTTTACTTCACTGCGTAAATACTGTGATCATCTGCATGAAGAAGTTGGTAGACCGCACCTGTGTGAATGCATGTTAACTCCTTTGTACAGATGTCTGGAATCTTGCAGCTGTTAGCCAGCTCATTGGATCAAATGACCGGCATAATAATGGCAAAAGCAACAAACCCTTTATGTGCGCTCCCTGCAATTCTAGAAACTTCTTCAGTGGTAGGGGAAAGAGAGAGAGAGAAGGGGAGAAAAGCTGTATATTCTATATAAGAAGTCTATTAGCATCAAGCTGGGGTCAGTTGAGACAGACTGACAGAGCTCAGCTGAGTTCAATCACAGAGAGAGAGAGAGTGAGACAATCAAGTGCAGTCAACAGCTGAGAGCAGAGAAGTTGAGTGCAGCTGAGCATCCAAGATAAAGTGTGTTGGTCAGCAAGATGAAGTAATCATTTGTTACAATATCCTGTCTGTATCATAGTTGTTTAAATGCAGGCTGGCTACATCAAAGATATACTGAAATTCAACATGTCATCTCTCTCTTTATTTTGATGATTTTGTAACTTTTTTAATTTTCTTTTGCTTCTTTGCAGTCTTCTCCTTAAGTGTTTCAATGTCTGAAGAATCACTACTTGTGCTGTTAGAAGAATACTTCTTTTTCTTCTGTGTTTTTTTATTCACATATTCCTTTTCAGGTTCATCAACTTTCATTTTCTTGCTTTTTATGGGATTTTTAGCCACTGAATCTTTACCGTGCTTATGCTGGGAGGCATATGATACTTTTTCACCTTTATGCACAGAGTAACCATCTCTGCCATGCTCTTTAGTACCAGAAGCACATTTACCACTAGTACTACTACAGCTTTCTTTTTCATATTTGTCAGAAGTGTATTTGCTAATTTCCTTCTCATGTTTGTCAGAATACTGCCTTTTAAGTTCTTTACTCTGGGAAACATTCTTCCTCTCTAGCTCACTTCTCTTGTCTTCGGACGTTTTGTGTTTCCTGCTTTGTAAGCCACAACTTCTGTGGTCTTTACTGCTAGAGGATTTTTCCTCTTCACTGCTTTCAGAGCCTTGTCGTTTATTAGTCTTACGGTATGAGGTATACTCAGCTGTTGCAGTATCATGTACAAGATGCTTTTGCTTTACATTATGCTTTCCTTTGTGGCTATTATTATTATTATTTGTAGATTTACCACATGGTTCTTCCCTGTGTTTAGAAGTTTCCTGTGTATCTTTCCTTTTTTGAGAATCATGCTGCTCTTCCTCTTTTTTATTATCTGTCCTTGAATGCATCCTATGCTTGCCCTCCTTTGATTGTTGATCTCTTTTAGCCTTGTCCCTGCTGTTGGTTTCACATGGTACGTGATCACGTTGTGTGTCCCAGCTGGAACAACCAGCTGAATCCCTTCCTGGTGAACTTTTACGGCCCCTTCTTTTTTCCTAAATAGAATAAGAAAAATAAAGGGATTAATTCTGGTTTACTTACTGAGAAGTATTTCTAACATAAATTTCAAGAACTTAATTTACACAATGCATGTAAAGCAAATTTGTTTAATCATGCTGAAAATTCAATACAAGTAGATACTGGCCATATTTTTTTTTTTTTTTTTTTTTTTTTTTTTTTTTTTTTTTTTTTTGCGGGGGAGGTTATTCTTTTCACAGGTTGAAAACTAATTATGTAAATATTTAACACACATCTGAAATCATGTATCATGTATAGAGCCAAATAAACATGAACCACCTGTTTGTTTCTCTATTACCTCATGCATCATTCCCTCCCTAAACCAGAATGATTCACTTTTGTATTTAACAGCAACAACATTAAAAGATAATCAGAAACTTTAAGTGAGCCCAGTTCTTCATTGTATGGGTTGGTTCACAATAAATAAAATTAGAAACTAGAACGAGATCAACAAACTTCAAACACATGTATTGTAATGGGAGTGCCTACAATTAATAGGAAGCTTTCTCTAGCCCCAAGGACAGGATAAGCTTTCTCTAGCCCCAGGGACAGGATAGAAACTTTGGTCACATTTTCACTTTCTCATTCTTGTTACTGCATGCAGGATATTTGATCTATATTGTGCATATTAAGATTCTTCCCTAATGAAATCATTCAAAGTGGATGTGACATGAAACAGCTGCTGGAACTACCTCTATTTACAGACAGGGAAAATAAAACCAAGGGGAAATTTTGGTAAATGTGCATCCTGACCACAGATTCTACTTCCCTCAGATCCACTGAACATTGATTCTTACATCATCTGTATTTTGTTTATGTGTAACTCAAACCTATCCATTGCCTAAAAAATACCTATAAAAATAGCATAAAACTGGTAGAAATTATCAAAGGACAATAATAGCATACATTAGTATGCTATTAATAAAGGAATGCAGCTTGGTATAACTAGAGGACTCTCAAATAGTAATGGAACCAAATTTAGATAACATCTGGCATTGATTAACATACACTATGTTGGCTAATTGGAAGCAGGTGAAAATATATCACTGGCCAGTTTACAAATGACACCCCAATGCACTAAATTGACTTTCCACTTTGCTACTGATATGGTCATCGATATGCATTCCTTCTCATTTCTGGGATATTGTGAACCAATGTATTTTGCTGTTTTGCTTCCTATTTTGGTTTTTGTTAACATGTTATTGTGAATAAGGCTTATCAAAGGAAGGAGAAATAAGCAAAACTAGAAGGCTCATTGTCATTCAGTTTGAACAGATTCCGAGCATCAAACTTGAGCCAAACAAACAACAAACTATGAACAATGTTATTACCATGGTTGATCTAACCTTGATACTCAATGGTACTGAAGTATGTCTAATATTTTGAAATGTATCTTCAACACTTCTGAACTTGTTGCTTTCATACTTTGGTTTCAAGAACCATTTACTGGTAGCTATTTCAAGTGGTTAGAGTGAGTGAGTGAGTGAGCGAGTGAGCGAGTGAGTGAGTAGTGGGGTTTACGGGCCCGTCGACAACTAGGTCATTAGGGCCCGAAGTCCAAAATAAAAACAATCAAAGAAATAAAACCTCACCCCTTTAAAGCTAAAAAGTGAAAGTTAAAATACCTAAAAATGAATGTTAAAACCACTAAAACAGGTAAAAAAAAAAGGAAAATTAAAAACTGATAAAAACTTATATTACGAAAAACGTAAACTGGTTATACTGTTAAAAACGATAAAAACACGAGTAAAACATCCTAAAAGTCTATTTCCACCAAGATAAAAGAAACCTTACACTTGCTTACCAAAATCGATACTGGCAACAAACCACAGTACTATATTTGCAGCTACTGGGTCGTTGCCTAACACGGTGCACAGTGTAAGACCCAGCCCAAAGGACTGGCGCTCACGAGCATACCGCGGACAATCAGTAAGGACATGTGCAACGGAGAGTGGGACATTGCACGTCGCACAGACAGGCTCTGGATCACCGTGCAAAAGGTGTGCATGCGTGGCTCGAGTGTGGCCTATCCTCAGGCGGGTTAAAATCACTTCCTCATGCCTGGAATCCCTGCAAGATGTTTGCCAGGGTTGTACCGTGTCCTTGATTCAAGTGGTTAGAGAAATTGCATAAAGTAGTAATGGAATAAAGAATGTTTTAAGGAATAGAAGTGTTGTTGTTCGTAGTGTTTAACGCCCGCTTTTACTACTATGGCACCGCAGGCGGTGACACTGATGATACATGGAATGAAGATGGAGCACCGGTGGAATGAGATGGCGGGGGAAACCGGAGAAGCCGGAGGAAACCCACCCTGACACCGCTTCGTCCACCACGAATACCACATGCGGGTCCCTGGGATCGAACCCGGGCTCCCTAGGTGGTAGGCGAGCGCGCTAACCACTCGGCCACGGCGCCACCCGAATAGAAGTGTGCAGATCTTGAAAGAGATGGTTGAAAATAGATTTATTTCACAGAATGTTTCATAGAGGGGTGTTAGGAATGTTTAAAGCTTCACCAAAGGGAGTGGCACTGGCTGAGTAAGAAAGGAAGGGTTTTGTGGTAAGAGAATTTTAAAATATTGACAAAGGATTTTGAAATTAGGGGTTCCAAATACAAGAAATGAGAGGTAAGAGCTCGATGGCTGTGGGAAGGGGATGCGAAGGCAATATGGAGATAGAAGTAGAGCAGGGGTTTGAAAGGGAGTTAGGCAAAGAAATGAAGATATTGCTGATAGGCAAGAGATTTGGGCTAGTTTTATAGATAAGCATTCTTTAAAACTATACATAATAATAAAAAAGAATTGGGGAAGGAGAAATACATGGAATGTTGTGATAAATTTGGGAAGGAAGGATTTGCATGGCTAAAATCAGCACTGCTTTTGAAGGGTTTGAGAGGAAAAAAATAGGGAAGGGTGCATTAGTTTGTGGAGCTAAAGGGAATATTTCATTGTTTATTAGAATGTGATGAGCTGAAAGGTTAGAGAGAGGGTTTTTTGGGAAATAAAATGGCACAAATCACAGGAAGGAATTACAGTGCTTAAAATGCTGACTAATATGGGAATAAATATGAATAAAATTATGGGGGAATATTTGAGAAAGCAAGAGAGAAATGGATTAGAGCAATTCAGAGAGATGAGACAACTGGAATATAACTGATGAAATAACCTTGTAATAGACATTTCTGCTGCCATACAGCTGTCTCAGTATACTGTTGCCATATTTAATTATAGTTTATCTCCAGTGGCAAGACCAATAAACACAGTAAAGTTCTGAATATGATGCAATTCTCATGGTATCACTGTGTATAATACTACTAGACACTTCACTAAGTGAAAAGCTTGCAAACAAAGAATTTGATGAATGTGAAAACATATGTAAGTTTCACCTGAACCTATAGCTGTTGCAATGCTGATGATGTCATGTCTTTGACAGTAACAGATTCTTATTACCTAACTGGTCAGCAATCTGATGAGCCCCTGCCCAGTTGACACATACCACACAAATGTCAATCACCAGGTAATATCTTGTTGACCATAAAAAGCTTTTACTGTTTTGTTTATGTTATTTCTACACATTAAAGGAAGTTCAAAAGTTAAAGACAGATGAAGGTGGGTTGTACTGAAGACTCAAGTGAATCATATACTTGCCCCTCCTATCAGTGTTGCCAAATATGGAACATGCATCTTACACACCTGAACTGAGAACATTATCTTCATTAATTACATTCAAATAAATACTTGAAAACAATAGATGTCAATCTTATAATTAGACAAAATTTATTTTCTGATCATGACTACAAAAATGCCAGTCTATGACACTTAGATCACGAGCTATGCATTTTTTAACTTCACATGGTTATCACTTAATATTCAACATGGACAGGCCTGAATAACACTAGGCAGCTTTTTTGTCTTCATGTGGTTATTGTCACTCAACATTTATTCAACACAGATATGTCTGAAAAATACCATCATTCTTTTCTCTTGAATATAAAACATACAGTGTACTATGAAAATACAAATTACAGTTTGAAAAAGAATGACTACTGCTCAGCTTGTTTTCCGAGTAGTGGTGTGTTGTTTTATTATTAAAGTGAATGGGCATAGGTTAACCTCTTCAGGGATATGGACGTGAAATCACATCCATTTAAAATGACGGACGAGCGATATGGACGTGTATACACGTCCTGTGCGTTTGTGCATTCAACCCTTATTTATCCTCTATCTAACTCAACTTATTTTAATTTTCCCCCATTATGAAACATTTAATTAAATTCTATATGCTTTACTGGCTTACCTTTATATGTTCCTTCTGCAGTGATATGCCTCAAAACAGGGATAAACACACAAGGGCACATCTCCACATTTGCAACACATCATCCCAGTTTCCTTGCAGATTCCCTTCTTGCGGCACACGAAACACCTTCGAGATGGGCGGGACTTCTTTGCTGTTGACGGTATCCTTTTAGGATAATGTTTTCCTTGAAGTCTGAGGGGTGCAGGGGTTTTGGATTTTCTACCCCCAGTATGAAGAGGCCTCTCAACCTGGTATTGTTCAATTAGGCTGCGAGCTATTGATAGTCAAAAGTCCACGTAGGTCATTGTCTTGTGTGGGTTTAGAGCTCTCCAAATTACCAAACAATTGTATATGGTTATATCCAGCTGGTGCAAAAATACCTTTTTATACCGTTTCACTGTTTTTCGTAAAGAGGGATATGCTTGCAATACCTGATCTACTAGATCGACACCGCCCATGTGCATATTGTATTCCTGGATAACGTCAGGCTTGAAAATGCACATTTTGGTATGGCATCTGTTTTTCCAGTGTCAATCATCGAAATCTGAGAACTGCAATTGGATAATGCCGTAACTACCCTCCTGTCCTGCCAGGCAAGGTAGGTCAAAGGTGGGAGCTGACGCACCTCCATTTCCCCTCTCCTTAGAGCCTTCGTATTCACATCTTTTGGCAAACCAATACGATTTGAACGTACTGTTCCAATTGCATTAGTCTTTCTTTTGTGTAAGGCCATGAATAATTTAGGAGAGCTGTACCAGTTATCTAAGTACACAGTCCTACCCTGATCAAGCACAGGTTCCATTAGGTGCATTACTATGGAGCCAGATAAGCCCAAATCTTTGTCTCCAGTATTGTCAGTCCCTTGACCAGTGTAAATGCAGCTATTGTAAAGATATCCCGTTTTACTTTCACAAACATCAAAACTCTTTATGCCAAATCTAGCCCTTTTTGTTTTGATGTATTGCTTCCAACCTAAGCGGCCCTTCCAAAGCATTAGGCTTTCATCAACAGTGACCTTTTCACCAGGCACATAATTTTATTTAAATTTTGAAATAATATAATCGAAAACAGGCCTAATTTTGTGGAGTTTGTCATTTACATTCTCTGTGCAGGTGAAATGAAGGAACCGCAAAATTGACGTAAACCTATTATTTGACATGCATTTTCCAAAAAAAGGAGTAGCTAGCATGTCATCTGTGGACCAATACATGTATAATGCAGGTTTACGAATAACACCCATAAGTATAATTAGACCAAGTAGCCTGTAAATCTCATTGAGTGTTACTTCTGTCCACCTTTGAATTCTGCTCTTAGGCCCTAATTTACCTTTAGAGAGCAGGTCTTCCTTCACCTTACTCGCATATACATTTGTTTCTGAAACAATGAGAGACACTAAGTCGGTAGTAAAAAATTTTGTAAAAATGTCAATTGGTTGGCTGTCAGAAGTCAGCTGAGCCTGGGATTGAACACCAGAGCCTGTGCTCGTGAAGATGTGCCTGTTTGTATTGCAATTGTTTTCAGCACTCCACAATGCTGACTCTTCACGAACACCTGAAGGAAGTTGGTCACATTCTTCCTCACTGCTACTCGTACCTATATCCTCCACCCCCCCCCCCCCCCTCAAATTCGGAAAATTTGCCATCAATGTCTAAATCGCTGTTACACAGCAAGAAGTCCTCCACATTATCCTGTGTAATTTCAGAAGCCCTTACACTTCCACCACTCGCTAACCTTTGTGCAACACTGCTTATTGATGCCATGTTTTAGCTCTGAGTTCTAACACTCAAAAGCTTCTCACTTCAGCTACAAGCAGGAAAGTATACGTATGTATTTCAAGAAAGAAATGAACGGAGCCTGCTAAATCCAAGTTACGAAACACGTGTAAGGAAAAATTGCAAACCTGCTTTATTCTAATGACTCATAAACCATGCATACAGTAGTGTTCTATTTCACATTGTGCTGTGATTTGCTGACGCATAGCTCACACATACAATGGGTCCACTACTGTTTCTTTCCGAGAAATTATATTAGATGCGTTTGACAAAGCAAAGCTAACTTTTCACCACAGTGAAACAAATAGTGCCATTTCAACGATTTGTAAATGCAACTCAACATTGCTGATGTTGTACATGTATACTGCATATGAGTTTTATACCAGTTTTTGTTTCATTAAAATAACTTAAAATTTACGCAAAATATAGCTGTGTATTTACGAAGCACTTTTAGCGCATTTAACAATTTAAATGCCCTGCGCTGGATATTGGGTATCCGTTCTCGGCCTGAGGAGCTTTTAAATGGCTATTGCTCAAGAGGTTAAGTAATGTTTTAAACACAAGCTAAAATATTGTTAATATATAAATTAATTTATTTATTTCTCTTTTCCCCTGTGTTTGTGATATGAGTGTGTGAACATGTCTTTTGAAGCTGGGACAAGTTTTTTTCTATTAACAAACTGAAGTTATTTGTTCATAGGGTGTAGAAAAACTGTATTTGATGTATACAGCTTTAAAAAGAACTCTCTAATCCAGAATACAGAACAACTGTAGATATTCCAAAAATCCAAGGAAATGATTATGGAAGCTTGTGATGCTGGTTGCACACATGGAGTGTAGATTTACAAATCCTGGACCAAACTGCATTATAAATTATATGTGCCTGCAAATGGTTGGATTGGATGCCTTGGCTACTGATACAGGTAGCTGAAGTTAAGGCATAGACTCTTGAATATGGGAGATCTGCAGTACAAATCCTGTCTCTCTGATTGAGGTGTTTTCCAGGTTTTCCTTGGTGGTCCCCATAATTCACTAAATGCTAGAGAGGTTCCTGAAATATCTCTTTCCCAAATTCTCTTTCCCAATTGTTATTGCATTTCATATTTCATTAGTGTTCACTGTCTGTGGTGTTTCTGTTGTAAGAACAGGTGTTTAACTATGACCTGGCTGCAAGTCTAATGTTGATGTAGTGAGTGAGTGAGTGAGTGAGTGAGTGAGTAGAGTTTAAGGGCCCGTCGACTGCTAGGTCATTAGAGCCCCTAATGATGTATGACTGTGTGGAGGGAGCAGGAACACACAAGCCAGACTCCTTTAGATATCCAACTCCTAAGTAGTGGTGCAACACATTGTATCTCTATACAGGCAAACTGGAGACATTGTCTGAATGTCTTATAGTATGGTTTGCCCCTATATGGCTATTTTGAGGGTTCTTGAACAGAAAGAAGAATAGTCAATACTGTGTTACTCATAAGGAGAGGTTTTAAATCCCATTCATGCATTACAGTTTGAGTTATTCTGACGATAAAGATGTTTCCTCTGTGGGAGGAATAAATTCAAAAGAAGAAATGGATCAGCAAATGACTGATTTAATCAAGTTATCTAACAGGCTTCACTGTTTTATAGAGACATCTTAACATAAATAGAACAGCAAGATAGACAGCTGGAATGATTTTAATAAAAAAAATCTGATGTGTTGCACTCACATGACTTTCTCTACTCTTGTACTAACCATTCTTACAAACTCTTATTCCTATATCTTCTTCGTGTTAGTTAAAATAAACATTTGTACAAATTATCTTATTGCTTATTTCCTTGTAGGTGCAAGGGGAATATTGGAATACAGTAGGCTTTGTGCGATAGTCAAATCTTTTAAAGCTTTGAGATTCCGTTCTCTTTGTACACGTAACATATAAAAAAATGAACAACGATGACCCATTTCACGAAAGTTCCAAGTCTTCCGAAACTCACACACATAACAAGGTATATCTCCAAAATGGTTCACCCTACAAGAAAATTTATTGAGACATAAACTGTGTACTTTAGCAAGATCTACATTTTTTGTATAGTATAATTTGGTCTATCTCTAACGGTTTACCAGTTATGCAAAAGTCGTCCAGAGTAAATACGACTACAGGGGCTATAGCCAGAAAATTCAAGATATACATTTCATTTGTCATAAAAATATCTCAAACATATGACATTTTAATCAAAATCGTTAGAGCCATTTTCAAGAAAATCAAAATTTTCGAAAAATTTTCCATGTAAAGGGTAGTTTAGGGTGGGGCTATTTTCTTCAAAATCTTCTTGTCACATCCTTGAACGACATTAAACTTAAATACCAACTTTGGTTTTTAACCGACTTTTCGTTTTTGAGCTATGCTGTCCACAGACTGACAGACACACAGACGGACCTTTTTCTAAAAATGCTTTTTTTGGATTCAGGGGGCCTCAAAACATGTATTTCCGGTGAAATCTCGACTTCGAATTTTTGGGTGGAATACAATACTTCCCCTACTTACCAGTAGAGAAAGTAAAAAATTGTTCTCCAACTTCAAGCAATAATGGAATGGCTTCTGAGACTTCAACATGAATCGCTAGTATCTATTATTGCAACAAGCCTGTCACCATTTTAAGTCATCAACTTCAGTTATATTCCTAATCCAATAAAGAAAACCTATGCTCCCTTGTAGCAATGGTTATAAGGAGAAGCTGTAAAGTTCTGAAGGTGGTCATTTACAAATGTTCAAAAGTGCTTTTGCTTGATTACAACAGAATGGCTACTTTACAACAGGAAGCAGATGGAACATCCAATTGGAAGAAAAAGAAGTGTATATGAGGTTTAATTCTTGATTTAAGGAGGTTAGAAAAGCAGAACTATATGTTGGTGAAGAAGAATTGTTACTATGGACTCTGGAAATATACCAGACTTCCATTTACAAATGACTTGGCAGATCTCATACATGAATTGACTGATTCGAGAAAATGCAAAGAATTAATTGCAGGAAGTACTAAATTTGTTTCCCAATCCTGCATATTTGATGCAGGAATTGACAAAGCAGCAGAGCTATTTGTTAAGAAACCTAAATGACAATTTATTATACTCTCTCCTCATTATGCAACATGGGCTGAGTGGATTTGAGTGAGATGCAACCTAAATGGATCTTTTGTTGGTGAAAGACATTCACACTAATAGCACTACCTATTAGTGCACTAACTCACACATACTATAATGCAGCGGCCACCAAGTGGATGGATTTTGTGCTAGAGCAAATAACGTAGCACTGTGCACTGCCACCAGTGCCGTGCGATTTCAGTTTGAGAAGTGACGTGGAAGTGGACTGCAGTGTTGTCTCATCTCTTGCGGTTTGTTTTCGTAAACATCCCAACTTGCAAAATTTACAAGGGGTGTGGATTCAGAGCTTCAGATTAAATAAGAACTGTTAGATCTTGTTGCATTGAAGGATACTCAACAGTTCAGCAGTTTGTTCAGGTCATAGACTTGCAAGAATATGTTCAAATATTAACAGATTTGAACCAAGAATTTCAGAAAAGGTAACGTGGTGCACTTGGAGCAAATTTTCCAAATATTTGCTGCTTTACTCTACAGTTGATAACGTTCCATCTGAAATGCAACTTGAACTTATCGATTTGCAATGCAATCGTCAACTGAAAAATAAATCCCAAAATAGAATTAGTTTGAGTGATTTCTATTCACATTTTCCAAGAAATACATTTCCTCTTTCTACTAGAAATGCCGCTCATTTTCTATGTATGTTCGATTCACATATATATGCGAACAATTTTTTTCGCTAATGGCATTAAACAAAAACCGCTGCAGAAATCAACTGTCGGATCAGAACTTAAAATGTCAACTTAGACTAGCTGCTGTACAATCATTGATACCTAATTTTGAAAAACTAGTGTGTCAAAAGAGACAACAAAAGTCTAGAAAACTAGGTTCCACTTCTGAGTAATATGTAGTGTTTATTGCTTTTCTTCAAACTATTATTTAATACCGCTGTATTGTAAGTAGATTGTAGATTATTTTAATTTTGTTTAAACAATCAATTAATTGTTCATTTGTTTTTTCATTAAAAGAAAAGTTGAATGATAATAAAAGAAACGTTACATTAAAACAATTGATATAACAATTATATCCTTCATATTACAATTCAATTATTATTGTAGCACAGTCAATTGTGCATTTAACCTCTTGAGCGATAGTCATTTAAAAGCTTCGCAGGCCGAGAACGGATACCCAATATCCAGCGCAGTGCATTTAAATTGTTAAATGCGCTAAAAGTGCTTCCTAAATACACAGCTGTATTTTGTGTAAATTTTAAGTTATTTTAATGAAACAAAAACTGGTATAAAACTCTTTATATGCTGTATACATGTACATCATCAGCAATGTTGAGTTGCATTTACAAATCGTTGAAATGGCACTATTTGTTTCACTGTGGTGAAAAGTTAACTTTGCTTTGTCAAATGCATCTAATATAATTTCTCGGAAAGAAACAGTAGTTGACCCATTGTATGTGTGAGCTATGCATCAGCAAATCACAGCACAATGTCAAATAGAGCACTACTGTATGCATGGTTTATGAGTCATCAGAATAAAGCAGGTTTGCAATTTTTCCTTGCGCGTGTTTCGTAACTTGGATATAGCAGGCTCCGTTCATTTCTTTCTTGAAATACATACATATACTTTCCTGCTTGTAGCTGAAGTGAGAAGCTTTTGAGTGTTACATCTCAGAGCTAAAACATGGCACCAACAAGCAGTGTTGCACAAAGGTTAGCGAGTGGTGGAAGTGTAAGGGCTTCTGAAATTACACAGGATAATGTGGAGGACTTCTTGCTGTGTGACAGCGATTTAGACATTGATGGCAAATTTTCCGAATTTGAGGGGTGTGTGGAGGATATAGGTACGAGTAGCAGTGAGGAAGAATGTGACCAACTTCCTTCAGGTGTTCGTGGAGAGTCAGCATTGTGGAGTGCTGAAAACAATTGCAATACAAACAGGCACATCTTCACGAGCACAGGCTCTGGTGTTCAACCCCAGGCTCAGCTGACTTCTAACAGCCAACCAATTGACATTTTTACAAAATTTTTTACTACCGACTTAGTGTCTCTCATTGTTTCGGAAACAAATGTATATGCGAGTAAGGTGAAGGAAGACCTGCTCTCTAAAGGTAAATTAGGGCCTAAGAGCAGAATTCAAAGGTGGACAGAAGTAACACTCAATGAGATTTACAGGCTACTTGGTCTAATTATACTTATGGGTGTTATTCGTAAATCTGCATTATACATGTATTGGTCCACAGATGACATGCTAGCTACTCCTTTTTTTGGAAAATGCATGTCAAATAACAGGTTTACTTCAATTTTGCGGTTCCTTCACTTCACCTGCACAGAGAATGTAAATGACAAACTCCACAAAATTAGGCCTGTTTTCGATTATATTATTTCAAAATTTAAATAAAATTATGTGCCTGGTGAAAAGGTCACTGTTGATGAAAGCCTAATGCTTCCTAATGGAACCTGTGCTTGATCAGGGTAGGACTGTGTACTTAGATAACTGGTACAGCTCTCCTAAATTATTCATGGCCTTACACAAAAGAAAGACTAATGCAATTGGAACAGTACGTACAAATCGTATTGGTTTGCCAAAAGATGTGAATACGAAGGCTCTAAGGAGAGGGGAAATGGAGGTGCGTCAGCTCCCACCTTTGACCCACCTTGCCTGGCAGGACAGTAGGGTAGTTACAGCATTATCCAATTGCAGCTCTAAGATTTTGATGATTGACAGTGGAAAAACAGATGCCCATACCAAAATGTGCATTTTCAAGCCTGACGTTATCCAGGAATACAATATGCACATGGGCGGTGTCGATCTAGTAGATCAGGTATTGCAAGCATATCCGTCTTTACGAAAAACAGTGAAATGGTATAAAAAGGTATTTTTGCACCAGCTGGATATAACCATATACGATTGTTTGGTAATTTGGAGAGCTCTAAACCCACACAAGACAATGACCTACGTGGACTTTCGACTATCAATAGCTCGCAGCCTAATTGAACAATACCAAGTTGAGAGGCCTCTTCATACTGGGGGTAGAAAATCCAAAACCCCTGCACCCCTCAGACTTCAAGGAAAACATTATCCTAAAAGGATACCGTCAACAGCAAAGAAGTCCCGCCCATCTCAAAAGTGTTTCGTGTGCCGCAAGAAGGGAATTCGCAAGGAAACTGGGATGATGTGCTGCAAATGTGGAGATGTGCCCTTGTGTGTTTATCCCTGTTTTGAGGCATATCACTGCAGAAGGAACATATAAAGGTAAGCCAGTAAAGCATGTAGAATTTAATTAAATGTTTCATAATGGGGGAAAATTAAAATAAGTTGAGTTAGATAGAGGATAAATAAGGGTTAAATGCACAATCGCACAGGACGTGTATACACGTCCATATCGCTCGTCCGTCATTTTAAATGGACCCATATCCCTGAAGAGGTTAAATTGCAAGATCGGCATTCCGCCACTGCTCTGAAGGCTACAGAGTGCACGGTAGACTATTCCGGCGTGCAACGGGTAAACTTGCACGACCTGCTGTGCACAGTGTGCACTGAGATGGTGGCTGCTGCTATAATGTCTGTGATCACATGGAGGGTTACTTGTAGTCAAATTATTTATTGTATTGCAAAAGCCTTCAGGAAGGTTATGCCCAAGAGTTTTTAAAAATATTTTAAAGCTAATACTCATAGCAATAACATCAGGAAAAGTGGGGAAAGGGATAACTAACAGTGGTTTAGGGCAACCTTCTTCCCACTAGGTGTCAGTTGTGTTTTGCTTATGGGTTACATATACTGGTACAACTTCAGAACATTCCACCAGGAAAAATCATTGATTTACTTCAACTACCTCCAAAAAATACCAGAGAAGCCTAACCCTAGACAAGTTCTTCCAACAAAGGAAATCTTTATATTGCAGATTGTCAGAATTTATTGTCTTGTTAAGACATTAATGGTGAATTTTGAATAGACGCAACATTCTTAAATTACTGACTTTCATTCATTTTCAGTTCCAAACTTCAAGATAAAATTTTGATTTTCTGCCAAATATCAAAAACCTTTTAAATTCAAATTCAAGTTGATTGATAACACTAAACAATACTTACTTTAGGATTTCCCGGAACAGCTTTCGGAGGCCGATTTTCCTTCATTATGAACCAGACATCAATCGGTTCTCTGTGGTGTGACTGGTGATGTTTTTCCTGAAGTATTCTCTGTTGGTGGTTCAAGGAACTTGCTTAAAATATCTTTCTGGTGATGTCGAAATTGAATACTCTGTTTCTATTTTTCAAAATGAAGATTTGCTTCCATGTGGACAGCTCTTGTTTTTCCGTTATGTGCTTGAGAAGTTTTGGTTCTGGACTTACATTGTGATTTTCCATCCAAAAGTGAGTGTCTTTGTTTTTTATGTTTCTAAAGAGTTCCTTGGATCTTACTTCCAAATTCATTTGGGGTTTTCCTAGATACATTTGATTACAGTCACTACATTCAATTTGGTATATATCAGTTTTTATTAGGTGGGATGGCATCTTTGATGTTTGAGTTCAGTAGATTTTTTTATGGAATAATGGTTCACTGGTGCTAGCTGAATGTTGAAAATGTTGAAAATTTTTTTGAATTTATCAAAGGCTCAGGGATGGTGGGTGAATTTTTTGAATGTCATTTTTGCTTCTGTTGCTGTTAGTGTTGTAGTTTCTTTTAGTAGCCTTTTTGGTTTTGCTAGTTTCACTTTTTTATCTACTAATGATTTGGGGAAGCTGTTTCTTTGTGATATTTCAATCATATTGTTATATTCTGCTTTGTATTCTTCTGTTGGAAGAAGAATGTTCACTAGTCTGTGTGTTAAACAATTGAGGACTATTGTCACTATTGGGTTGTAACTGTTTGCTTTTGTGCAATTGTCCGTCTGCGTTGGTTTTCTGTGAATGCCAAAGTTTATTCTGTTCTTACTTTTGATTATTTTTAGATCCAAAAAATGGTAGTTGCTCAGCCTCTACTACTTTTTCAGCGAATTTTATGCTTTTTTTCCTGGATATTTAAGAGTTTCAGTGCATCACTGTTTTTTTTAAACAACTATTGAGAAGATGTCATCTACGTACCGCTGCCAGAGTTTGAACATCCAAGGGAAATCTTTGGTGATTCTTATTTCTAATGCACTCATATAAATATCTGATAGGAAGGATGAGAGAGGATTGCTTATTGCTAAACGTGAAGTTGGACGAAAATATCTTGTTGGAACTGGAAAAAGTTTGTTCTACGCATAATTTGGCGAGTTGAATGGAGTGACTATAATCAAGTGTAAATAGGAAAAACCAAAATGAATTTGGAAATAACATTCAAGGAACACTTTAGAAACATAAAAAACAGACAAATCAGCAGTTGCCACTCACTTTTGAACAGAAAATCACAACATAAATCTGGAACCGAAACTTCTCAAGCACATAACAGGAAAGCTGTCCACATGGGAACAAATCTTCATTTTGAAAAATAGAAACAGAATATTCAATTTCAACATCCCCCTGAAAGATATGTTCAGCAAGTTTCTTGAACCATCACCATAAGAGACCTCACCAGCCACACCACAGAGAACCAGTTGAGGAGGAAAATCGGTCTCTGAAACATGTTCCGGGAAATCCTGAAGTAAGTGTTGTTTTGTGTTATCAATTGACGTATCTTTGAATTTAATTGATTATAACAACACTGTTTTCAACACTTCCAAGAAAGAAGATATACAATAACCTACTAAGTTTGCAGTGCTTGTTCAATACTGCCTAGACCTGAAAAATAAAATATGCAAGAAACTGAGTGCAACGAAAGGATTCTTCATTGTGGAGGTGTCAAAAAGCTGTGTCTTGATAATTCCATCACTATCATTTTTGCTTTTCTTTCATCTAGTGATGGGACAATACCACTATTTCCTGATACCCTATACCAATACTGATTTTTAAGCACCGATACCTTTAACTAGGGCCCAGATTTTTAGGATTTAACCTTTTTTTTTCATTAACTAATTTCAAGACGTATGTTCATTTCACACATTCTGAAGCAGAATATATGACTTTCATTACACCTAAAAATGTCTATTCGAAGGGTTGGGACCTAAACAGTTGTTTTTCCTTATTCAAATTGTCATTTTTCCTTGGAAATCTATTGTATAAATATTATTTCTATGACTATAAGCATTAGGACCAAGATAGTTCAGCGTAATACCGCTAAGATGCAGTACATCCCATTGCACATGTGACATCTGGTGACTCCTTGAGGCAGTAAGCAGAAGGTCAGGAGCACAGATTGGTAAGGAGGAGCTTACAGTCGTAAGAAGAGAGTTCAACAAGCAGGACATATGGTGAATGGTTGCTGCAATACTTTTTAACTTGAATTGTTAATTGCTACAGATCCCAACTTTACTTCAGATGGTCGAGTAGTCTTTTGTCAGGCATGCTCAAAACAAGTATTTCTTGTAAATAACCTAAAAACTGCATGCATTATCTTTAGGGCTCGGAAGTTCATGCCCTAAAAAACACTGAAATATTCATGCATATATGCTCTTAAAAACTTGAAAATATGCCAAGAAATATGCACTATTAATTAAAACGATTGATGTCCCTTTGCAGTAGACAAGACGAGTTAGTATAAATAATAAACAAAGTTACCATATTCCTTAGAGGTTGCAGCAGAAGTGGTCCGGCTGCTAGTATTAACTGCTAAATTGCAGTTCACAACAAACACTTTGCAAAAATGTTCAACTGTAAAACATCGTATGTTGTCTCGCATACATTGTAACGTGAAAAACTTCTCTCCACGTCATAAGATGTTATCGGGGCACATTTAAATGGTGTGAACTGCTTCACAGAGAGAGTCAAGTCTCCTGGTGTGAGAGGGTTTTCTTTTGAGGATGTCTCAAATATCGCACATCTGGTTATAACCAGAATTTTTTGAAATTACATAATTCATTTTTTGTCCTGTGCTACCAGGAACCAACTTAGGTCACATATTGATTTTTCAAAGACACTAAGTGATTCATGCAAAGGAAATCCTACAGCTTCCAATGCCGTTATAACTGTTGCTAAGAAAGAAAAATGGGCAGATATGAAAGTAAGATCCTCTTTTAACCCAGTGTCTGACAGAGTATTTTGCACAGTTTCCATTGATGAAGCATCTTTCGAGTCCAATGAATTAACAACCTCTTCGACTATTCCTATGTGCTCAGTATAATATAAAACTGCATCGACCCATGTTCCCCATTGAGTTAACACTGGTGCAGGTGGAAGTCGGATATTAGGTGCTGTTGATCTAAACAACTTAACTCTTTTAGGAGATTTAACAAAAATTTTCTTGGTACTGGACACAAATCTATCTACCAGCGGGAAAGAATCACGTACTGTCTCAGAAATGCGATGAAGAGCGTGTGCCAAACAAGTTATATGAACTAAGTTAGGAAAAATACCTTTCAGAGTTTGTCCTGATTTTACCATATAATGACCTGCATCAGTAACAAATAAAAGTAACCGGGCGTATTTGATTCCACATAGCCATAGTAATTTCAAAGTGTCCATCACAAACTGGGTCACAGTTACATTGTTAGTGGCCGACAATTCGCACACATTAAGAAGATAAGGTGTAGTCTTTTGTTCATTGTTTAAAGCACCCACAATTATATTAGCAATAGAACGGCGCTCAGAATCAGGGGTTCCATCAACAATCACACAAACTTATCCACTAATTCACTTTTGTATATTTGACAATACGTTATTGTAACAATGTCCGACATAAGTCTTGCGCAGTGTACTTTCTTCAGGCACATTTCTTCGAGTGTACTTGGCAAGAAAGTTTTAAAATGTCGGATTATTAATTTTGAACAAGGGAATATCAGCACCTAAAACTGCTTGGCACAAGTCATAAGAAAATTCAGTAACCCTACTTCCTAAACACTCTACTAGCTGTTTTTGAACACGTTCTTTGTTTGAGAGTTTTCTGATTAAATTCTCCTTATGTTGTGCTGTGTTTATGTGCCGACCTATTTGAAATCTTTTCTCACTCCCTATATTTTTCTCACAAGCTCCACAAAACAGTGCCCTATTATCTGTAGATATTAAATCACCCAAAAACTCGTTCTGTAAATTAATTAATCTAGCACTCGAAGTTGGTTTTATTTTCGGCATTTGAAGAGCTTTTTAACATTTTATACGCCTAATTTAATTTGGGAGGAACCAGTTCACAACACTGTTACGTTTGAAGACCACGACACAACTACTGGTGGGCAGGCAAGCATTGCTATAATCGTGCTGCTCAAAACGTTGACCTGCACTTTATCTTTGCTACTATAAACCTCTCAGATAACGCACTGATTATTCTCTATGCACATGCATATAATGAAAGGATGAAACAGGGGATTCACTGCATGACAACATGACTCAACATTAGTTCTCGCCACCTCGCGAGTTGCATCATCATGTGCAATACTACCAATATGAAAAATATTATCCAGATTGAAAAAATAGTAAAAAACCATAAAATAATTAAAATATGCAACATAGGGGCTATAATATTGAAATAATATGCATTTATCAAAAATCAAGAAAATATGCAGTTATATGCACTATAAAATCATGTCCAAATAACTGAAAATTCCATAATTTGTGCACATAATGTAAAAGCATACCCTTTTTATCCCTATGAAAAAACATGCAAATGCATGAACTTCCTAGCCCTAATTATCTTAATGAAGTGTATTTACGACTACTGTAGCATGCTTGCAGAAGTGTATTTATGATCTGTATTTTTAATTTCAGGTTAAATGTGAGAAGAAATCCCATACTGAGCAGCACAAATCTTCAGCTTTGCATATTGCTGGTGCTAGTAGGAGATATAAGTCCAGCAGCATCAGTAGGCAGATGCTTATTTCTTCTACAGTTGACAAACCTGAAGATAACTTTAACCTTTGCCTTTGCCAGGCGTTGGTATCTGCAAATGTCCTATGGAAAATGCTAACGATCCCGACCATGAAATCATTTTTAGAAGAGATCATTACACCTAATGAATCCACTGTAAGGAAGAATTATTTGGTTCCTGTTTACCAGAACACGCTACATGAAATAAGAAAAGATATAGGGGATCACTATATCTGGTGTTCTGTTGATGAGACAACTGATAGTTGTGGTCGCTTCATTGTGAATGTGGTAGTAGGGAAGCTGGACCCAAAAGATACAGGTAACCCTCATCTAATTCTTTGTAAAGAAATAGAAAAAACTAACAACAGCACAATAGCCTGTGGAGTGAGGAACTCTTTACGCATATTGTGGCCAGAAGAGAATCAGGACAGTAAGTTCCTGTTGTTAGTGACAGATAGTGCTGCCTACATGTTGAAGGCAGGGGAAGTTCTCCAGTCCTTCTATCCAAGTATGCTGCATGTTACATGCTTGGATCATGGCCTGCACCACCTTGCGGAGGAGGTTAGAAGCCATTTTGATGTGAACAGCGTGATATCTTCGGTCAAAAAGGTTTTCTTGAAAGCCCCAACACGTATACACTTATTCAAAGAGAAGCTACCGGCAACTCCTCTTCCACCTGAGCTGATACTTATCAGCTGGGGAACTTGGCTGTCTGCTGCCTTTTACTATGCTGAGCACCTAAATGACATTAAAAGTATAGCAAACAACTTTGATGAAACGGACGCCTGCTGCATCGCCAAGGCCAAGAAATCGATCAAGGCTCCTGCCATTGTCGCTTCCCTTGCATATATTAAGGCACATTTTTATTGTATTCCAGAAGCTATCATCACATTGGAAAGCGCAACCCTGCCACTCAAACATGCTATGGATATCTTTGACAATGTTTCCAGAAAAGAAATATCTGGACCAGTGGGAGCTGCATGTTCTTCAAAACTGCAGACAATTATTCAACATAATCCTGGGGTTAATGATGTGAAAGTCATCTCTTCAATATTGCAGGGTGAAAAGTATACTGGAGAAATATCCCTAGAACCTGCAGCATTAGCATCAATGACCTACACTCCTATGACATCATGCTCCGTTGAAAGAACTTTTTCTTCATACAAGAATGTGTTACGTGATAATAGGAAGTCCTTCACACCAGAAAATTTGGGTATGTATGCAGTTATATATTGCAATGCCAAAAAATAATCAACAAAAGAGACAATAAAATTGATTATCGGTATGCTGTATGACTTATATCTCAATAAAGTAAGCAAACCAGAAAATTATTTGTGCCACTATTGAACCGCAAAGTTAAAACCTAAAAAAGAACCTATTTTAGACATGTGAAAAACCTAAAATGAAGGTTTATAGGACCTAAAAATCCGGGCCCTACTTATAACTCACTTTATAAAAAGCTGTAAAGGTGACAGCTTGTTCATTGAAAAATGTTATTAGTAGTTTTCCATGTATAAACACATGTAACCAATTTTGTTGTTGCCCTCATTTTCAGATGTCATGGTGTCATGTTCTGACAGCAACAGGAAACTCTACACTGCTTTTTCAATAGAGATTCTGTAAGCTTCACTAAGTGTATAAATGTAATATGTTTCTTTGAATTTGTTGTATTGTGTGACTTACCACTGCATGAAAATCTTTTTCTGCATAATTTACACACCGCTGTGTTTTTATTTTTACTGTCTACTTCATAACAGTTCTACACTAGATTCATGTTTTATTCGACATTACTTGTACACTGATAAAACAAAATATTTATGGAAATTAGTCATACCTGTAAAGTATGGTCATGACTCAAGTTTGATCTGTGAAACGCTAAAAGATGGAAGAAAAGAACAAATATTTCCATGTGCCATATTATCCCACCTCTTCAGTTCTGACTTGTTTCTGCTGGATTCTCAGATTTTGGTCACCAGAGCAGGTAAATGTAAAGGCTGAAAGTGAGCCATGGCTATTGCAGAAATTTAATTTAGTGCATCAACTAAATCTGATTCATTTTGGAGTGTTTGGGCAATCAATAGCAGATTTATATGGACACCATTTTTTTTAATGCTTTGGTGGCTATTTCATCCAATCACAACCCCCAGTGTACCTGGAGGACCGTACCTGTTGGTCTATGGGTTCATTGAACCTTGTTGAGAGATCAAAGTGATCATTAACTTTCCCCTATATGCCACTTGGGGATGTTTTCAAATGCTGTAACAGGCCAACATTATAAAACATACAAACTGTATATCAAGCCAAATTTAACTTGTGGAGAAACCCTATTATCATCACCACATATCAATAAACTAGAATTAATACAAAATCAAGCTTTACAATTAATTACTGGAGAAGTCAAAACAACTATTGACTTCCATGAGAGTACCTACTAACACACTTAGTCTACAAACAACACTGGAATAAGCGATAATACAATATAAAAAATGTCACAGCAGTTGGGATAAATGCACGTTCCCAACCTTTCTCAAAACCCAGAAAAGTTTTCTATATGTTGTAAATAAACTTAAAAAAAACTTAACATACCCCACACAAAAGAAAATTTACAAATAAAACCCAATCCTACAATATTAAGAACAGTACAGAATAATATAAACCTTATAGAAGAAATAACAAAATCTAATATGAATACAGCTGTCCAACAAATATTAGCAACAGAAACAATCCATACACGATATCCTATTTCATTCTGGCTCCGTGTTTATATGGATGGATCCTTAATCTCTCAAGATAAAGGTGCAGGAGCAGGAGCAACGTGCTCTCTTTTTTCCTTTTCTAAATCCTTAGAATATAGAACAATAAGTTATGATGGAGAAATTGAAGCAATCAACCATTCCCTATGACATCTTCTACATAATATTAAAAATTTCACAAATGCTGTCTTATCAGACTCAAAAGCAGTAATCCTGTCAATAGTTTTTTTATAACAAACAATCCACACATACACTAGAAATCATCAATGATAACTCAATTAACAAAATTGAATAAAAGAATGGTATTACAATGGATACCAGCACATTATGGTGTATATGATAATGAGACAGCAGACGGCTTAGCTAAAAAATATGATGTGTTGCACTCACATGACTTTCTCTACTTTCGTACAAACCATTCTTACAAACTCTTATTCCTATATCTTCTTCGTGTTAGTTAAAATAAACATTTGTACAAATTATCTTATTGCTTATTTCCTTGTAGGTGCAAGGGGAATATTGGAATACAGTAGGCTTTGGGCGATAGTCAAATCCTTTAAAGCTTTGAGATTCCGTTCTCTTTGCACACGTAACATATAAAAAAATGAACAACGATGACCCATTTCACGAAAGTTCTAAGTTTTCCGAAACTCACACACATAACAAGGAATATCTCCGAAATGGTTCACCCTACAAGAAAATTTATTGAGACATAAATTGTGTATTTTAGCAAGATCTACATTTTTTGTATAGTATGATTTGGTCTATCTCTAACGGTTTACCAGTTATGCAAAAGTCGTCCAGACTAAATATGACTACAGGGGCTATAGCCAGAAAATTCAAGATATACATTTCATTTGTCATAAAAATATCTCAAACATTTGACATTTTAATAAAAATCGTTGGAGCCATTTTCAAGAAAATCAAAATTTTCGAAAAATTTTCCATGTAAAGGGTAGTTTAGGGTGGGGCTATTTTCTTCAAAATCTTCGTGTCACATCCTTGAAAGACATTAAACTTAAATACCAACTTTGGTTTTCAACCGACTTTTCGTTTTTGAGTTATGCTGTCCACAGACTGACACACAGACACACACACGGACCTTTTTCTAAAAATGCTTTTTTTGGATTCAGGGGGCCTCAAAACATGTATTTCCAGTGAAATCTCGGCATCGAATTTTTGGGTGGAATACAATACTTCCCCTACTTACCAGTAGAGAAAGTAAAAAGGATGCCTTCTCACCTATGGACCAACTAGAAAATTAACATTCGATTCTGTAAAACAATAAAAAACCAATATAAAAATTTCAACAAAATCAATAGCATTACAATTTCTCAAGGAAAAAATTGGGAAGTTCTTGCTCACAATCCAAAAGTAAAAACCAGATCTACCTAGGAAAACAGCGGTTTCAACCTTTTGATTGTTCAGGACATAATTGTATGGCTAAACATTTACATCGAATCGGATTATACAAGTTCACAGTTTGTCCACTATGCAGTCTAAATGAAGAAATGGACTACAATCATCTTCAAAACTGTCCATCAGTTTTCAATATACAAAATGATTATGAAAAATACTGGAGTGTAAGAAGACTAATGGCTTCATTGTCAAATGTCAGGTATTAGAAAACAACAAATCAGCTACATTCACAAGTGAGTTAGATGATACATAAGTACCTCTCCTCCTCTCATTGTGTTGCATGTTTTCATTTAGAAACAAGAGTCTTGGAATGTTCCATTCATTCACTCATAGCAAACACATTCAAGGTCTATCAAGAACTATGGGTGGTCCAGCAACTCTTTGGAAACATGAGCAAGACAACAACGTAAAGTCTTGACTCCTTTCATTCCTTATGTAGCATTAAGTGAAACAACTTGTAACAATGCAAAACTCAAACATTTAGAAGTTATTGAAAAAGTATTGAAGGTTCATATTGAAGTACAGGGTTCTTCATTTAAAACCTAACGGGCGCACCGCATTTCATCTGTGCACGATTGGGTGTGCCACAGCCGGCTTTGCCCTACATAAACTCCACGCATAAAGCATGCATAACAGTCTTACCTTATAGAAGGTGCTGGGAATGTCCACTGTCGGCTAAACAAGCATTATATCAGGAAAACACATTCTGATTCACATGATTAAGTTGGGCCACTGTAATGTTTCTTATTTCATTTCTATTATTTTGTTTTAGTACTTCTAATGTGTGAGGATTTGTCTAAAATTAAAAAAATGGAGAAGAAAGGCAGTCGAAATTTGTGTCATCACGGGAGAACGGTCATATGGAAAAGATGACGTCAGAAGAGAGGCGTGAAGATGATGTAATGCACACATAAAAAAAGAATGACGCGAGACAAAATGGTGGAAAGAAGGTTGTTTCTCCGAGAAGAGAAGAAATACAATCAGCACGTGGGTTGGTGGAGGGAGGGGTGAAGGCGTGGTATACTAGCAGTGAAACAGGAGATGAAAGAATCGTTTCGACGGCAAAAAGCAGCCTGTTAGTCCTAGGAAATAAAGCGGGAACATCTAGGGGTGGTGAGGGAATTGAATTAAGAAGCAAGCAAATCTTGGAGAGATTTAGGAATACAACTGACTCACAGTAGGAAAGGGAGAAAGTTTTGTGAATGCGAGTGGGCAGTGTTATTGGCTATGTATTATGGCCAGTTAACATGAGTTATGCATTAAGTAATTTTAAAATAATGAACTTTGTTTAATAGCAGTCAGTTCCCATTGATGGTAGATATAAAAAATTGATTGGAGGGTACAGCTGAAAGTGTATGAGAAGGGGAAACTAGGGAATACAGTGAATTTAAATGGAAGGAGGAACACAGTAATATATTTAAGCTAGAATTAGGATCAAATTATGGTCAAATTTGCCAACAGGTCATCAGTTTCATGGTAAACAAAAATGAAACAGAGAAGGCAACCAGTATCCTTAACACATTATTTCAAAGAGCAGGAGGATTAAGGAGAGGGGAGAAAATAAGAGAGTGATTAGACAGTGAAGTGAGGGTTGATGAGGTAATTAAACAAGCAAAATTAAGCGTAGTGGATTATATTCTGTGTAGAGAGGAGTTGTTGCCAGTTTAAGATTTTGAATGTGTCGGGCAACAGTTTGCACTTTCCAGCGAGCATATATTTGTTGTCAAATGAAATTTTAGCTGAAGTGTCTAGTTCAGAGGGAAATAAAAGTGTTGTGAAAATGAAGCACTATAAGTGGATATAAACAATACAAACAATAGCAAAAGTGATAACAGCACACTTCAAAATGTTGTTGTTACCTAATGCTGGATTTCTGACAATGAAGTCATTAATCCTCTTGCTCTCCAATATTTTTCACTGATGATATAGAAGAGAGCAATAGCAGTAATAGTAACCGCTTTTTAGAGAGCACCATATTTTTATGTTTTGGCGGTCACATCGCTCTCTCACAACCCCCAGAATGTCTGGAGGACAACACCTGTCGTTGGTTTACGGGTCTCACCGACCTGACCAGGAGAATTATCAAAATAAATTCACCGACCATATCCTCAGATTACCAATCAAAGGACGTATTACATGCCATGACAGGTCAGCATGTTAGGGGTTAAAATTTTATAGAGAAATTAGAGAAATGGAGAGGTTGGAAAAATAAAGACTCCCTAGCCCTTGGGAACCCTAATAGCATCGGGGTCGGAAGAGAACAAGAGATGACCACTTCAAAATGTAAATATATGTAAGAGGCTGCCCTATGACAAAAGGGCCAGAGCCCAAGTTCAAGGGCAGCCCAAGATGTAAATGCTTCAGTACCTAATAAATATCTATTTTCTGCCATTCCTCGGGAATTCCTAACCTCTTCTCCTACTTCCATTTCTGTAATAGCCATATATAGATCTTCGATCCACCTTGTCTGTACTCCAGCACTCCTATCCAACTCCAAACTATTTACCTACAACAATTCTCTAAAATACACCACTTCTGAACCGAGATATTATTTCTGATCTTTGCACTGTACATTTTCTTTATTATTTCCTGTCTTTTCCTTATCACACATCCTTCTGCTTACATTAGTTCCTGGCTAGTATTCTGCCCTACTTATTTTTTCTTAAAATTGAATCAACACCTGTACAGAGGTATTTTTTAGAGGTGGCGTGTGACGTAATGTTGCGCAGTAGTTCATGGTCGAGTCCACTTGTCTATTGCAAGATAAAAGGGGCGTCTGGTTAGTACCTCTTCGACTTCTAGCCCGCTAGCCAGCACGCAGCTGGTGGAAACTTACCCCCACAATCGCTTTGCGTGATGTCACTCGCGCATATCCGAGCAAGGTCACGCGCCACCTCTAAAAATACCTCTGTAACACCATCTCTCCATAAGAAAACTAGCCTCAGATTCTAGACTTCCCTTCTTTCTTCCTCATTTTAGCTCTCTTTCTACTCTCTTGTTAATTATTAAACACTCATACCATCTGCCCCACCCCTATTTCTCCAATTGGATTTTCTTAATTTCATCCCCTCTCCCGTGTTTTTTTTCATGGTCTTCTCAAATTTTTCCATTAAGTTCTCTCCTATACCCTCCCCATAATACATTACCAATTTTATTCCATTGAATATTATTCAAGAATGCCTGTTTCTCTTCCTTCTTCCACCTATATGATACGACTGGTTTCCCTAAATTTGCCTGCTGCGCTATATTGCTCCCCTTACTTCACCCCAATTTAGCCCACAGTGGAAAGTGACTACTAGTTAAGCCCAAGTTCATTACCTTAAACCCTATTACAATGCTATGTTCCTTGAACACAACATATACAACACTTTGCCCATTTGCAGTCACAAAAGTATATTCATTATTCCTTTCATTCCACTACAAATCAATACAGTTTTCTTCACAAATTCTACTAGTGTCTCTCCCTCTTTACTACATGTCTTATCTTTGTTATGTCTAATCACACTTTCTCCTTTTTCAGTTTCACTCCCAGTACCTATTATTTGAATTTGCTCTTCCCCAATTCTGGTATTAACATTAGCAATAACAACAAATTCTATTTTTAAAAACCTATTATTCATCTCTCCCTTACTCTTCTCATTACTAGATTTATTCAACATAGCTTGATTAGGAAATTCTGAGCTATTTGGCAGATCGTAAAAACACCTATTCCCAAATTACTCCTTTCCACTGAACTGCCTATAATTAATAACTATATTGCACAGCTATCACTCCACTCCTCTACTATTTTTACTTCTAAATCCTTCTTTTTCTTTTTTATATTCTACCCTGTTGCATGACTTTTACCTTCTCCTTCCTCACCATTTTCGTGAAGTATTCATAGCTATTTAACTCTATAATTGCACTTTTCCATAGCCAAGTTTCCACAACAGCAATAATGTGTGCAGAAGTTGCCAACATAGCAATTTCCCAATAATCTTTCCACATTATAGGACAATGGACCCAGAGTTTTTCCCTATGCTGAACCCTTTCTTTCACACACTGAGCTGATCTAACTTTGCGGTTCTTCTTGTCACTCTGCTTCTACTATTGCTTCAGGCTAGCCTCTCTGTTCAACTCCCAGAATACTCCCATCAGGCATAAATAAAATGCATAAACCTTGACTTTTCCATACATCCAGGCCAGCTGTAGCCCTCTTACAGTGGAACCACTAGTCCAGCCAGTGACATCAGTCTTTCCTTTCCTTTCCTAATTATTTCATTTCACAAATCATCACAGTCATGTGGTGCCATGTGCAAAAATAACAGGAATTAAACAAAAGATCTCAGGCATACACTCAGCTCATTATACAGTGGATTTTTGCTGCATTATGCCCATCTGCCCGTAGAACTAAACCCCTGTGTAACCCACACTTGGTGGGAATCTAAGGTTGTCCACAGCCAAGATTTAACTGACCAGTAGACCTTGACAGTATGTCCTGGGACATAAAGTACTTAAGATTTTAAGTCACCCTTGGGATACTTATCTACGATGTGAGATTTCCTAGTGGCCCACAGGAAATTACGAATTGGTTGGGGAATTTTATGTCATGCTGGTAGGTTGCCATGGTAGCTCAGTGGTAAGAGCAGTCACGTGTGAAATGGAAGATCTGTGGTTCAAATCCCAGTGGGAACCTGCCAGCAATGGCACTGAATTGTTCAGTCCTGATTCTACCTCTAAAAAAGAGTTGTTGAAAACAAATGATGCCCCAATGCACAAAATCTACTTTTGTTTATGTTCTAGTTTTCATTCTCAGGTTACTGTGAACTAGCCTATATTACTTCTATTACTTGGTGATTTCTCGACTTATGCATAACATTTGTGAAAGTTATAATATTACATAAGTACTCTTCTATGACCCATAAGGCTGTAGTATCCATATGCTTTAACCAAATGATTGTGAGCTATGCTTCTGCTTTGAGAGCACATTGGAATTCTCAATTAACCCATGTACTCAAAAGAAAAGAGCATCACTATCAGCTTATAAGCTAAGCTTATAAGGGAGCACAAGTTAAGTTTGGAAGAGGAAAGCTGCATTGAGGTAACCAAGCATTAAGTGAGAAAAATTAATTCTTGTTTGTTTTGACTCTAGCATAAACACTGTGTGTGTGTGTGTGCATATTACAGGTTATGAAAATGCACTAAGAATAATTTTCAACCAGTATGGGATTAATTTGATAAAAAAAAAAAGAAAAAGAGAGATTCATTCTTTACTAAATAACAGGATCAATTATAGTGTGTAAGACACATTGAAAAATAATTATGCTAACTTATACTAACCACAGTATTCCTTCTGAGTGCCCTGTTGCCACTTCATCTTGAAAGGCCTTTCTGTTATTTTATTCACAAACTACTTCTAATGTAATCATTGTCTAAGTAAGTTGTCATTTTGCAGATGATATTGTTAAATCCCTGGAGTACTTGAAACATACCATGGTATTTTCATATACATCCAAAATATATGCAACAATTTATTTTTATGAATAGTGATATTTTAAACACTGTGTGTAATTTAACTTACAATTTAAGTTGCATCTGATGGACTTTGTGTCGGTGATGTGCACTAATAATCTAGATCAATCATTGAGTCAATTATTAACACTATATCACTCACTTATTCCCAAAGAGTAGTAGTAGTGTGGTTTTAGTAACTACTATGGTTATTAGTGCCCAAGTAAAACTAAAAGCTTAAAAATGGAATATAAAAATTTAAACTAACAAGGCTAAAAACTAAACCAATAAAACCATAACGTCACCAATACAGTGCCTACAACTGCAAAGTAGGGCAAAGGATGTAAACAGAGTTACATGAATTGATAGGAACAACTCGCATCAACGATTAAAGGTAATAAGCTGAATAAAAGATCGATAAGCGAATCAAATTCAAGCGCACATTTCACTTAAAATGAATAAAACGTAAAACACGCTCTACTGCACAGGAAGTGTCTGCCAGCACCTCAACCAGGGTGGCTGGCAGGCCTAAGGAATGATGGAGATATGTTAAAAACTGGCACTGAACAAAAACATGCCGCACCGTCAGAGGTTCATTACAATGAGCACAGAGCGGTGCAGCGTCAGAAGATAAAAGGTGACAAAGTGCCTGATATGCATTCTGGCTAAAAACACTTCCTTATGCGAGAGGCATGCGAGGAAGTCTTCCAAGCAGCAGGGGGGGACTTCACCTCCCGAAATTTGTTCCCCCCAAGGCCATGCCAAGCACCACTCCATCAGATTCCCAAACAGAAAATATATTTCAGGAACTAATTGCTCCCCTCACCGGTTTCTTGTTGACCGCTGGCACCTTTCCTTGTGGTTGTTGGATGCATTTCTGCACATGCAGGTTGCTCGGTGAGATTTCAAAACTGAAAATGCTATTACTGTTCTTCCAAATGTAAATGTTTTATCACACTGGAAGTTGTTTTTTTCTGAAATGTATTTTAGTTTCATTGGATTTCTGTTTATGGTGGGTTGGTCCTTCCAAAAATGCCAAACCCCGCTGATTTGTCTTCCTGTTTTTGCAATGTATTCCTAATGTGTTCTTTTGCTCTGGTTCTTCAATTTCTTTTAGTTTTGCCAACATATATATTTTTTTTTTTTGCAGTCATTGCAGCTGACCTCGTATATTCCTGGCGTGTTTTCCTGTAGATGCCATCTTTTAATTAAGAATTTAATATATTTTTGATGCAATAACCGTTTTTTGGGGCCAAAATGATGATGTGCTGCTTGAAGATTCTCTGAAATTTGTAGAAGACTGTTGGGTGGTATGTGAATATCTTGAAGATCTCATTTCTTTTTCAATAGGGATAAGTGTACTGGCTTCATTTATTCTCTTGAAAATGAAATGAAAAAAAGTTATTTGGGCATGTTTTTGAACATGCCCCGACTGTTATAGGGATAGTCCCTCTTCAGCCGCATTTTTTTTTATTATTATCTTGTTACGTGGCAGGGAGATCTATTGTGTGTGCGTATGTATTGTGGTCTTGTGTGTTTGTGGTGTGGTTGTGTGTGTTGGTGTGTGTGTGTTCATCCCTAGGTGTGTGGTGGTGGCTTCTACCCTCGCAGAAGGTGGTGATTTTGATTTATTGTGGAGTTATGTGTGTGTTGTTGTTTATTCTCTTTGTGCTCTTAGCTCTATTTATCTTCTTACGTACTTTTCCATCTGGAATCAATTTTCTGTGTACTGCATGTTGGTGGGGAACAGGTCTTACTTTATGTAGCAGCATGTGTGTGTGTTTCCTGTAGATGTTGAATGCTAGATGGGCTTTCTTTCTTGATTTTAAAGTTGAGGAAAGGTAGCTGCCCATTACATTCTTTACCCAGTGTGAAGTTCATAGTTTTCCTAAAGATTTAGTAGTTTTAAAACATCTTCCAAGAGTTTTCAGAGCTACTGCAAAAGTATCATTAACAAAGCATCACCAAAGTTTGAATATCCAAGGCAATGCCTTTGTGACTCGTGTCTACATGCTCATAAAAAGGCCTGGCAGTAGTGATGATAGTGAAGCAGAAGCAAGAGCAGAAAGACAATAAAACAAACCGAACACACTCATTCCTAATGAAATACAATAGAAGCTCTTCAAGAAATTCACAGAATTCTAACAGCCTTCTACAAATTTCAGAGGATCTTCAAGCAACAAATCATTTTGCCACAAAAAAGGTTACTCCTTCAAAAACAGATTAAAAGGCATCCCAAAAGAGAAAAAGCCAGGAATATACCAAATCTGCAGCAACAACTGCAAAAAATATCTACATTGGGAAAACTAAATGAAACAAAAACAAGATCAAAAGAACACATCAGAAACATATAGCAAAACAAGAACATAAATCAGTGGTCAGTGGTAGCTTGGCATTTTGCGAAAGACAAAACACGCCATAAGCAGAAATCTGACAATCTACAAAATGTTTCAGGAGAAACAGCACTTACAGCTTGGGAAAACATTTACATTTGGAAGAACAGAAACTGTATTTTCAATTTTGAAATTCTGTCAAGCGACATACTTTTACAGGGGTTCATCCAACCATCACAAGGGACAAGGCCAACTACCATGATGAATGATGTCGGCAGTCAGCAAGGAACTGATGATGGGAGCAATTAGCTCCTTAAGGATGCTTTCCATTTCAAAATAAGCGATGTGTCAAAAAGAGACTCAATACTTAATGTAAATTACTGTGTAATATTGAACTTTTATTACAAAATGCACTAAGAAAGTAAATATCTTTTAAGATTTAATCCTCGCCAATAAAAGCTTCAGGACATTTGAACATACTATCACCACCTACATCTGAAGGTTTTGAACATATCACTTCCAATATCTGAAGATGTTTCTCCTGCACATTAGAGGTAAAGCTTTGCAGGAAAAAAATCTGATGTGTAGCACTCACATGACTTTCTCTACTCTTGTACTAACCATTCTTACAAACTCTTATTCCTATATCTTCTTCGTGTTAGTTAAGATAAACATTTGTACAAATTATCTTATTGCTTATTTCCTTGTAGGTGCAAGGAGAATATTAGAATACAATAGACTTTGTGCAATAGTCAAATCTTTTAAAGCTTTGAGATTCCCTTCTCTTTGCACACTTAACATATAAAAAAATGAACAATGATGTTCTATTTCATGAAAGTTTTAAATTTTCGGAAACTCACACACATAACCAGGAATATCTCCAAAATGATTCACCCTACAAGAAAATTTATTTAGACATAAATTGTGTATTTTAGCAAGATCTACATTGCTTGTGTAGTATGATTTGGTCTATCTAACGGTTTACCAGTTATGCAACAGTCATCCAGAGTAAATACGACTACAAGGGCTATAGCCACAAAATTCAAGATATACATTTCATTTGTCATAAAAATATCTCAAATATATGACATTTTAATAAAAATCGTTAGAGCCATTTTCAAAAAAATTAAAATTTTCAAAAAATTTTCCATGTAAAGGGTAGTTTATGGTGGGGCTATTTTCTTCAAAATCTTCGTGTCACATCCTTGAAAGACACTAAACTTAAATACTAACTTTGGTTTTTAATCTAATTTTCATTTTTTAGTTATGCTGTCCACAGACTCACACACAGACACACACACATGGACCTTTTTCTAAAAATGCTTTTTTGGGTGGAACACAATACTTCCTTCTACTTACCAGTAGAGAAAGTAAAAAACAGCAGAAAAGAGTTACTACATTTCATTTGAATATTTTAAGTTGTTCATAGTATTAAAGTAACACCATTAAGTAATGCCAAATTATTCTGTCTTTTCCTAGAACATTGTTTAACTTAAGCTAAATGTCTTGCTTTGGCATAATATGGTTATTCATAGGGCTCTTTTACAAAAGAAAGTGACATACCTTTTCTTGCAGTGCCTCTTCTTCTTTTGATAAAGTAACTCCTCGACCTGTAGGACAATGAAATGTTGCAAACATTACCTTACTGTCAACTCATTTCATTAATTTAGGTAAAAGGAGTGTAAATCATAGTACGTATAATGTAAAAATTTATCACTAAAAATATGCAACATGCAACTACATGATGTTCTGCGGGATTTGAGCTAGGTCTATTATTACCAGTGGCGAAGCTAGTCATAATTGACTGGGGAGTCTGAAGGTCACCTTAGTTTTTATTTATTTTATTTTTTGTAAGATTAACTCCATATAACATTCTTTTCTGGTAGCAAATACATCACTGACACAATGCCTGAAGCTCCGATTCTGGAAAGCAGTAATTTGTCTATTGCAAATGTGTTTAAATTCCACAAGCTGAGATTTCTTTCCTAATTTCTTTATTTACTGTCTCACTCACACAGATATACACATTCAATAAGATCATTTTGAATATCACTCAAAGTATCTTCAAATCCTGAGCTGGATTCCAAATTCTCTCTTATGAACTGTTCTTCGTGCCCAACCAATTCAAGATAATAATTGCCTTTATTAGCAGGGTCTTTATTCACATCATGCCCATGATGGAAGTTCTCGTTTCTCTAGGTAACCCACCATTTGAACTAATCTTCAATAAATTGTTTATTGCGACATACTGATTTGCTGTGCTGCTTCTGATGACGATTCTACATTTTCTAACAAAAAATACAGCTGAACAAACAATAAACATAATGGATACACAAATATGGTGAACGAAATGTGCCTCACTAAAAAAAGAAATTAACGCAGCTAAAAAGAATCACTTTAATAATCTCTTAGAAAAAATGGATTATAGGACAGATGGTAACAAAGCCCATAAGTTCATAAAAAAGGTCAAGGATCGGAACAAAAAAATAGCACATACATACACAACAATAAAATATTAACAAAAGATGCAGTCATAGTCGAAACATTCAATAAATATTATCCTAGTTCACATAAAGTAACAAGAAATAATAAAAAGGAACTTAAACAATTTAAGAAAGATTTGAAACAAGAAAGAGAATGTGATACTAACACTAAACACAATATCTTTTTTCAAAATTTTAATATGCAAGAACTGAACATTGCAATTAATAATCCAAAAAGCAAAAACTCTCCTGGATCAGATCACATACAGACTTCATAAAAACCTTGGAAAAACAGCAAAAAAAAAAAACAACTAATAAAACTCAACAATCTATCCTGGAAAACCACTGTACCTGCTGAATGGCGAAAAGTAATAATTGTCCCACTCTTGAACAAAGATAAAACAGCATCAGAAATAAAAAATTATAGACCAATAGCTCTTACTAGCATAATAGCAAAAGTAATGGAAAGAATGGTGTCGTCGTCTTCTTCTTCTTCTTCTCCTTCTCCTCCTGATTACCCTCCCCTTATGTAGGACTTACAAGCCAGTGCCTAGGGTCAGACGTCTGTCGGGGAGCACAGGAAACTACGTACAGGACCGAGTGAAGACCTGGAAGCGGGTGGTCAGCCAAGCACCAGGTATGAGAGTGAGGAACAGGATGATATGAAATGCAGGCGAAATGGGTGATTGGAAAGGTGATAATGAGCAATTGGTGGAATGAGTGGTGGGGGAAACCGGAGCACCCGGAGAAAACCTGACATGACGCCGCTGCGTCCACCACGAATACCACATGTGGGTCCCTGGGATCGAACCTGGGCCGCCTAGGTGGTAGGCGAGCGCGCTAACCACTCGGCCTCGGTGCTGCCAAGAATGGTGTCAAACAGGTTAAATTGGTTTCTAGAACCACAAAATTTAATTTCCCTATGTCAAGCTGGATTTGGAGAGCACCACTTTACAAATAAACAAGTCTTACTTCTTAGTCAAGAAATCAAAGACTCCTTCAATAGAAAAGAAGATCTATCAGTTTTTATTGATTTCCAAAGTGCATATGATTCTATATGCAGAACAATACTACTAAAGAAAGTCAAAAAATAGAAAAACCATACAACAATCCTTAACCAACCTACAAAAGTGAACCAAAGAAAATTTAATGACTGTTAATACAACAAAATCAAACTACCAAATCTTATCACTAAGGAAGAAGAAGAAGGGAAAAAAAAAAAAAAAAAAAAAAAAAAAAAAAAAAAAAAAAAAAAAAAAAAAAAAAAAAAAAAAAAAACAACACTAAAAATAAAACTAAATTTTGAGGGTCAAAAATTACCAGAGACAAAGGAAGCAAAGTATTTAGGAGTTGTAAAGTAAGAACTTATTTAATTTAGGAGTTGTATTTGATACCATACTTACATGGACCAAACAAATAGAAAATGTTATACAAAGAGCAGAAAGGCACCTTTCACTGTTAGAACATATAACAGGAATGAAGTGGGAATGTTCCAGAGCAACTCTTAACACGACATACAATGTATATATAAAGCCATTATTTACTTACTGCACTGAAGTTCTTATAACAGCAAATACAAAAAAAATTCAAATCTTTCAAAACCAAAGTCTGAGACTAATTACAGATGCCATCAAAACCACACCAATACCAACTATAGAAATACTAACCAACCAATACCCCATTGAATATGAAAAAGAAAAAGCAGCTCTTATTCAACCAAAAAGTTGATCAGACTCCCATTCAATACATGCAACAAGAGAAATTTTACACATACGCTAAAGACTCAGGAGAGCTTTCTTTCCAAAATTCAAGACATCAAGAAGAATTTAGACCTTCCTAATTCAAAGGAAAACTTCATACATAAAGTCAATCCACACAAACATTAGACATCACATATTATTTAGACCTGACAGAAGAAGTTAAGGAGAGTGATACTCCAACTAGTGTAATAAAATTATTGGCATTAGAGGCAATCCATACTAGATTTCCGGAACATGAATGACTCCATATTTATACTGATGGATCACTGATAAACTGAGATGGAGTAAGGGCTGGAGTCACTTGTCACCTCTTTTCCTATTATAGATCTTTAAGTTCTGGAACTACAAACTTTGATGGAGAAATTGAAGCAATTCGAATGGCCCTACAAAATCTTTTCTATTAAATTTCACATTTTCATCAAGAAGTTAATCTCTCAGATTCCAGGGCAGCAGTTATAGCAATTGCTTCCAAGTTGTCACCAAAAAACCAAACAATTATAGAATGTTGGAAAATCCTTACCCATCAACGAGGGGCGTCTCAAAAGTAAGTTGCACTATTTTTTTAAAACATAACAAAACGTTTAAATATTTTAAAAAAGGTATATTTTGAAAGCTACATTCAGTACCTATTTTTCCACATAATTTCCTTGAACCTCAATACATTTTTGATACCGTGGTAACAGTTTTTTTAACCCAATGTCAAACCACTCTCCCGCCAAACTGGATAGCCGTCTTTCCACTTCTTGTTTCAGTTCCTCGTCATTTATGAAGCGCCTTCCTCCAAGATGTTGCTGCAGCTCCGGAAAAAGATGGTAATCACTCAGTGCAAGGTCAGGTGCACTAGATGGATGACCGAAAACATCCCATCGAAACTGCTCAAAAGGGCTTGAGTTTCAAGTGCAGCTTGCAGGCGAGTGTTATCGTGGACCAGAAAAACTGTTTTGCTCAACTTTCCCCTTCTTTTGTTTTGTATGGCTCTTTTTAGAGCAGCACCTCACAATAGCGAGCAGTCGTCATCGTGGTCCCATGGAGCAGGTAATCGATTAACAGTACTCCCTTCGAATCCCAGAATATCGTTGTGATGACCTTGCCAGCCGATGCAACAACTTATGCCTTTTTTGGAGTTGCCTCATCCATTCATTTCCACAACTTGCACACACTTTCGATAGACACAGATCCTTAGAAATGATCCTGTGAAGTGATGCTAGGCTTATTTCAATATACGGAGGAAGTTGAAACAAAACTGCATCTAGTGTAACGTGCCGATCTGTGTTCACAACTGCTCGAACCTCGTCAACAATATCCGGAGCGAGGGAAGTGGAGGGTTGGCCGCTTCATTGCTCATTGTGTAATGTTATTCTCCCTTCAATGAACGATTGGGGCCAACGAGAAACCATTTGTCTTGACAAAACGTCTTTTCCATAAACATTGCACAACTCGCAATGAATTTCAGTTGCACATTTATTTTTTCCCCGTCTAAAAACGGATTGCAGCGCGAACTTCGCAATCGACGGTAGGAACGAGTGGAGTCTCCATTGTTACTGCCGTTTTAATGTCCAAGCAATAAGCTTAGGTGCCTAGGAATTTTACAGTACTGCTACTACACCCATACCTATATTCCCTGGGACTTTCAAACTTTTTCCGTCTACTGCGCGGATTTAAAAAAAATAGTGCAACTTACTTTTGAGACGCCCCTCGTAACAGCACTTCAAAAACACCTAGTCTTCCAATGGATAGCAGCTCACTGTGTACTGAGTGGTATTGACAAAGCTGATTTTCTTGCAAAAAAGGGTAACAGCGATGTACAGAAATCTATAGTTTATCTACCATTTTATGCAGCTAAAAGATTAGTCAACTCTGAATTCAAAAAAATTATTGCAAAATATTACTATGAAAAATCAAAGAATAAAAGATGGGAACTACGAAACATTCAAGCAGTAATTCCAGAGTATCCTCAAAAAACGGCAGTTGCAACCTTCAGGTTGATTACGGGACATGATTGTCTGGCAAAACATTTGAACAGAATTGGGATATATTCTTCACCACTCTGTCCTCTATGTGATCTATAAGACGAAATGGACCAAGACCACCTTCAAATATGCCCGGCCACTTCTAGCGCCCCATCCATCAGTGAGAAATATTGAAGAGCAAGAGGATTAATGACTTCATTGTCAGAAATCCGGCATTAGCTGACACTTTCTAACAAGATGAAAACACTCAATGTTTGATAGATTCTTTTGGAAAGATTGATGTTTACATACCCTTCTATAAAAAAATTTATGCAACTTATGCCAATCTCATCCCATTCACTTTCTCCTCCAAATAATATGCAAAGATGATATGATTTACAGTTTGTTATACTTGCTGTGAGAAACAGATACTCCCTATACCACTGGGACTGGAAAGTTCTTATTTGGTTTCCATACTTCTGTAAAATATTCAGATGTGATGTTGGTCTCTTATTCTTTAGAGCACACTTTTTTTTTCAAAAGAAAGGGACGATAATGTTGTTTTAATAAAATGGATTCTCACTAGTTGTAAAGAATGAGAAAAAGGCACAGAATGTAGGAAAAACTGCAAATACTTTGAATTCACAGCACAATGGAATACGAAAACTAACACGGCTTGTAGTCCATTTCACGCCACAGCAGGCCAGTCTAGACCCTGAAAGTGCATACAATTATTAGAATAATGTGACTTGGTAAGCTAGTAAGCTTATTAAAAATACTGTACATGCAGTGGCAAAAAAGGTTATGGGAACGAAACATGAGAATCAAAACAATTGGCTTGATCAGAAATGTGAAAATGCTATCTTAAAAAGAAACTCATTGAGGATGAGTATGCTTCAAAGAATGACAAGGAAAACAGTACCTAGATGATTATATGGAAGCAAGGAGAACATTTGAAGAAAATACACTTTATGGCTTAGAAGAGAAATGCAGGAGGAATGAAAGTAGAAAGTTTTTTGAAGGTATTAAAAAATATACAAGGGGATTTCAACCAAGGTCAAATATCTGTAAAGATAAATATGAAAACCAGGTAACAGATGAACAGGAAGTGTTGAAAACATGGCTCGACTATTTGAGATATTAAATAAAAATGAAACAAATGGACAAAAAGAGACAGGAATAGACCAACTAATACCTGCACCTGCAGTGGCAATGATTAATGCTGTAGTTAGAAACATAAAAAAATAATAGAGCACCACAGGAAAATGTAATAAGTGGAGAGACGATGAAGAATAGAGGTGGAAAGCTATGGAAATGTATATTGTGGCATATTAGCAGTTTATCTAGCGCAATGTCGTTTATACTAACGCTAGGTTGTTCAGCTTGCATATTAGTTAGGGTTGGTATACTTGAGTTAATGATGTCACCAGTTCTGAAACACATTTAGAGAGTTATGTTGGTTCTCACTCTCTTGGCAACGAGCAGTCAGCGAGTAAGGATGGGCTAGATTAAACTGTCCTGCTTCTTGTGGAGTGTGGAAAATGTTAAAGAGTTACATCACATCTCTGCTGGTAATCCAAAGATGTAAGAAACATCATGTAAAGTAAGTAAAATGTAAACCGTAAAACTATAGGAGGCATATATTTTCAAGTAAATTATGTTATGTTTATCAAGTGTTGTTTTTACCATACATATCCCGGTACATGTCTGATTAGCGCCTACCATCTGAATCCTATGCCCCTAGTCAAAGCCTTATTAATTTAGATTTATGACAATATATAACCTAATATAAGATATTTGGAATCAAGAGATGGCAAATGATTGGAAAATAGCCTTACTGGTGCCTATACATAAAAATCTCTATTAAATGTTGTAAAAACCATTTTCACAAATATATTTGCTGGATATATTGAGCCATGTGTGGAACGCTCTTTGGGCAAACATCAATGCAGGTTTTGACAAAATAGGAGTACAATTGATCATCTTTTCACAATGAGAATGATTCTTGAAAAATTTCATAAACATAAAATACCTTTGCATCAACTTCATGTGGATTTTAAACGAGCATTTGATAGTATCGATAGACCACATATATGTTGTTGTTTTCTAGTGCCTTGCATCCGGCAATGAAGCCATTAGCATTCGTGCTTTCCAATACTTTTGAACTGTACTTTCTTCTGATCTTAATGCTTCACAGGTCTTCAAGTGTTCTTCATTCATTTCTGCTGGATCGTTACACAGGACACATATTGGTGAGGCTGAGATACCTATTCTGTAGAGATGACTTGCTAAGCAGTCGTGATTTGTCAATAGTCGGAAGGCTGCAACCGCTGTTTTCCTTGGTCTCTGGGGGATTATATCTGGATTGGAAAGTAGTGTAATCCATTTTTTATCTTTGGCAATTGTTTCTATTTCTTGTAGATATGAATGACAAAAATTTTTTATGATCAAGCGTTTTATTGAGGAATATGAGAAATTGAATTTAGACTTTTGTTTTATTGTTGTGCCTTTCTTTGCAAGTGAGTCTGCGGCTTCGTTCCCCATGACTCCACAGTGTGCTGGAATCCATTGGAGATGAACAGTCTTATTAACTTTTTGGAGTTGTGTTAACATTTTGTAGCATTCTCTAATTTTTGTTGACTTCTTTGTAGTATTTGAACATATTCCCTGAATTGCAGCTTTAGAATCTGAAAGAATTACTGCCTTGTTAAATTTATTTAAGGGAAGATTTAATAATTGTCGGAGAGCAATGTATATAGCCTCTATTTCTCCATCATAATTTGTTGTGTCTCTGCCAACAGAATGATAAAAGGAAAAATGTGAACACGTAACTCCAGCTCCAGTAAGGTTTTCCTTAGAGGATCCATCAGTATATATGTGCAGCCATTCTTCTGTGGGATACCTAGTATTGATTGTTTCCAGAGCTAGAAGTTTTTGTATTTCTTTTGGTGTGTCTGATTTACTTATTTCCTCTATTAATTCCAAATTGAAGGTAGGTTGCAATAATTCCAATGGATTTTCTCTTATAAGTAGATTTTCTCTGGTGTTAGGAATGTTCAATTTGGATTTAATCTGTGTTACCTTTTCTAGGAAACTACTATGAGTTTTAAGGATTGAATGGGGGAGGTTCTCTTCTGTCCATTTAGAGTTTGGCAGTCGTAACATTTTCTCGTGTTGGAGCAATGCTTGTTCTTCTATTTTTGTTGTTATTGATGGGGTCCGTGTTAAGGCAAGCATGGCATCAATAGGTGTGGATTTAACTGCTCCAGTGATTAGGCGAAGAGCCTGATTTTGTATTTGTTCAAGTTTATTGATGTTAGCATTTGCTGCTGTTATTAAAGCTTCAGAACAGTACAAGAGGTTTGGTTTAATATACATTTTGTATGTTGTGTTAAGGACTCTCCTTGAGCAGCCCCATTTAGCACCAGCTAACCTTTTCAGGATTTGCAATTTCTTTTCAACCTTTTCTGAGATGTTTGTTATATGTTTTTTCCAACTTAGCTTTCTGTCGAAAGTGATGCCTAAGTATTTGGCATCATCAACTGCTTTGAGTGGTTTACCATTATATATTAGAAGCCATGATAGCTTTTGGAATACCAAATAAACTAACCAGGCTCTCAAGAATGACTCTCAGCAACACAGTAAGGTGAAGATCCAGAATAGGCTTTCTAAAAAATTTAACATAAATTCAGGAATAAGACAAGGAGAGTCCTTATCTACATTATTATTTGATATTGGGATGGAAAAGATAAGGAAAATTGAAATGAATTCTGAAGGAACAATTTTTAACCACACAAGGCAATACCTGGCTTATGCAGATGACAACTGATGAATGGGGCACTAGAAGTGGCCGGGCATATTTGAAGGTGGTCTCGATCCATTTCCTCTTGCAGATCACATAGAGGACAGAGTGGTGAAGAATATATTCCAATTCTGTTTAAATGTTTTGCCAGACAATCATGTCCTGTAATCAACCTGAAGGTTGCAACTGCTGTTTTTCGAGGATACTCAGGAATTACTGTTTTAATGTTTGGTAGTTCCCATCTTTTATTCTTTGATTTTTCATAGTAATATTATGCAATAATTTTTTTGAATTCAGAGTTGACTAATCTTTTAGCTGCATAAAATGGTAGATTAACTATAGATTTTTGTACACCGCTGGTACCCTTTTTTGCAAGAAAATCAGCTTTCTCATTACCACTCAAGTCCACAGTGAGCTGGTATCCATTGGAAGACAAGGTGTTTTTGAAGTGCTGTTAGATGGGTAAGGATTTTCCAACATTCTATAATTGTTTGGTTTTTTGGTGACAACTTGGAAGTAATTGCTATAATTGCTGCCCTGGAATCTGAGAGAATAACTGCTTGCTGAAAATGTGAAATTCTGTACAAAAGATTTTGTAGGGCCATTCGAATTGCTTCAATTTCTCCATCAAAGTTAGTAGTTCCATAACTTAAAGATTTGTAATAGGAAAAGAGGTGACATGTGACTCCAGCACCTGCTCCATCTTGGTTTGATATCAATGATCCATCTTAGCTAGAAATACAAATGCTATGAATGAGAGGTAGAACTGGAACTTAAAAATTCAATGCCAAAGCTGGGATTTGAACCACAGCATAAATAAATAATAATTACCATCTGAAGGTTATTTAATCTTGGGACATAAAGTGCTTACAATTGTAAGTCACCATTGGGGCAATTGTCTCTGATGTGAGACTGCCTTTGTGGTTTACCAGGAAAAATATGAACTGGTTTGAGAATTCAATGCCATTCTGGCAGTTTGTCACAGTAGCTCATTGGTTAGAGCAGCCGCCTGATATTAGCGGAAGGTCTGTGGTTCAAATCCCAGCTGTGGCATTGAATTTTTAAGTTCCAGTTCTACCTCTCAAACATTGCCCACACACGGCTTGTGTGTTTAAAAACACCAACAGTAAGTTTGTTGGCATAAATAAATAATAGCTATGAATGAGACTTTAAGCCAGTTACAGACAGAGGCTACTTTAGGACTGGAGATAAATTATAATAAAACCAACACATTGGAAATGTAAACAATGGAAATGAAATCCCAGGAATCCAATGGAAATGAAACTGCAAATCCCAATTGTGGCATTGAATTTTTAGGTTCCAGTTCTACCTCTCAAATGGAAATGATATTACATTAAATGGAGAAAGATATGAAAAAGTCAATTCTTTTAATTAGTATTTAGGATCAATGATGAATAAGGATAATGATGTATTACAGGAAATTAGAGAGAGAATAGCAAAAAGTAACCAATGCCTCCATGATCTCAATAATTTAATGAACGCTAGATATACTGGGAAGACAGTTAATATAAGACTGTATAAGGTGATAATTAAACCTATTGTAGCATATGGAAGTGAAACTTGGGTGTTAACAGAGTGAGCAAAAATGATATTGGCGACAGAGGAAAGGAAGATATTTAAGATTTATGGGTCAGTATGTGATGGTGAAACCTGGTATACAGAACAAGTAATGAAATAGCAGAACAATATAAAGATATGGATATAGTTGAAGATATGTAAATCAGAGGGCTATAATGGCTGGGCCATTTGATAAGAATGGAAGACACAAGGATCCCTAAAGTGACATTGGATGCAAGGTTGGGTAATTAAGAGGAAAATTGGACACCCAAAATGAAGATGGATTGATGATGTGGAAGATGATCTGGGAGCAATAGGTGTGAGAACATCGAGAAGGAAGGCACAAGATTGAGTCGATGGTGCTATATCATTAGGGAGGCCAAGGTCAAACTTTAAGGACTGTAGTGCCATAGGAAGAACAGCCCCAGTGGTGGCCAGAGCTCAGCCACCATAAAATTCAATGCCTATCATATTTTTGTAAATATATGAGGGTCATATTGAAAGTCATGAGCAACAATTTTTAAAAATCTTAATCTTTATTTTTTAGGCAAACTAAGTATATCATCTCAATCTAGAGACTTTTCTGTAACTTTTCAATATGGTGTCCATTACTTTGCACATATTGTCTCCATCATTCAACATGTTTGAAAATACCCTTATGTTGGAACTGCCAGCTGCCCGAAGACAGTGATGCACTGCTTTCCAAGTATCCTCCATCCTTCAAAATCTCATGGCATTTGTCTCACATCTGTTCCTACAGAACTGAAATTATGGTAGTCAGAGGGTGCCAAGTCAGAATGGTAAAGAGGATGTAGAATAGTTTCCTGCTCAAAAGTACTAATGTTCTCCACAGTGACACAAGCAGTGTGAGGACATGCATTAACCTGTTGCAAAATGATCTTTCCAGGGTGTTTATCATGCAATGCACGACGGAGCTTCAGAAGTGTCTGAATATAGTGGACAGCATTTATGGTTTGTCCAGGCTTAAGAAAATCAACCAGAATGCAATCATATGTATCCCGGAAGATAGTGACCTTTACTTTCCCAGCAAACTGTACTGTCTTTGATTTCTTCCTCGATGGTGAATCCAAGTGATGCCATTCCAAATTTGGACTTGTAATGATGGAACCAGCTTACATTGGATGTCATAATATTCATTAAAAAATTATCACCTTCATTTTGAAATCTCTGAAGAAGGTTTTAGGTCATGGTTCTTCTCTGTAGCTTGTGGTCTTTAGTCAATAAAAGTGGGACTCAACAGTCACAAACTTTTAGACAACTTAAGCTTTCAATCATTTTTTACACTGCACCATCTCCTAAAGCAGTTTTACAGCAATTTCATCCACAGTGACATGCCTGTCTTCTTCTCTGATGAGCTCGTCAACTCTTTCCATGTTGCATTCTGTAGAGGCAGTTGGATACCCACGTTCCCATCTTTGAAACGATTCACCCCATCTCCTTAACACTGCTATCATCCATGAAGACATTTCCACAGGCATGTTGAAGTCTGAGATGAATTTCAGCAGCAGAATTTTTCCTCTTTAACAAGGAATTCAATGACAGCACGCTGTCAAAACAAAATATTGACGTGCACCATTTTGGAAATATAGCCTGTGGTCACGTGATAGAAGTTAATTACATCACAATATGGCAAAATGTGTTAGTCTGTAGACTATAATCCTGCAGTTATTTTTGTCATACTATTGGAATCTTAATTTTAACAACGGTTGCCCATAACTTTCAGTATCATCCTTGTACTAAAGGCAAAGCACCAAAGTCACTAAAACTGGACTGTCATGAAAATAAGTTTCTGGACTGATTTTAATTGCCAATTTTGGCAATGACAGTCACTCACTGTGCAACTGTCTCCTTTAGTTGTGGCACCCTTGAGGAGACATCTTGCACCAAGAGTGTAATTTGATGGAGCATTAAAAATAGTCAGCAGTATAGTCTTACACTAAGCTGTACTAAAATTCAATAGATGTTAAATGCATACAGAATTATGAGTCAACAGTATAAAAGAAAACTCAATGGCTTCCATACGAAAGTTAAAAGAAAATTTGTGTGTTAAATTCAACTTTCTTACTATCATTTATTTTTATAAATCTTCTACACACTATTATTACAATATCTACTTCATGTTAAACAAGATAAATGTTAGCTAATGCTGAATTTCTGACAATGAAGTCATTAATTCTCTTGCTCTCCAATATTTTTCACTGTTAGATGGGGCACTAGAAGTGGCCAGGCATATTTAAATGTGGTCTTGGTCCATTTCCTCTTGCAGATCATATATAGGACAGAGTGGTGAACAATACATCCCAATTCTGTTCAAATGTTTTGCCAGACAATCATGTCCTGTAATCACCCTGAAGGTTGCATCTGCCATTTTTCGAGCATACTCAGGAAGTACTGTTTGAATGTTTGGTAGTTCCCATCTTTAATTCTTTGATTTTTTTATAGTAATAATATTTTGCAATAATTTTTTTGAATTCAGAGTTGACTAATCTTTTAGCTGCATAAAAGGGTAGATAAACTATAGATTTCTGTACACTGCTGGTACCTTTTTTTACAAGAAAATCAGCTTTGTCATTACCACTCAGTCCACAGTGAGCTGGAAGACTAGGTGTCTCTGAAGTGCTGTTAGATGGGTAAGGATTTTCCAACATTCTATAATTGTCTTGTTTTTTGGTGACAACTTGGAAGCAATTGCTATAATTGCCACCGTGGAATCTGAGAGAATAACTGCTTGATGAAAATGTGAGATTCTATTCACAAGATTTTGTAGGGCCATTCGAATTGCTTCAATTTCTCCACCAAAGTTTGTAGTTCCATAACTTAAAGATTTATAATAGGAAAAGAGGTGACAAGTGACTCCAGTCCTTACTCCATCTCAGTTTATCAGTGATCCATCAGTATAAATATGGAGCCATTCATGTTCCGGAAATCTAGTATGGATTGCCTCTAATGCCAATAATTTTATTACACTGGTTGAAGTATCACTTCTTAACTTCTTCTGTCAGGTGTAAATACTATGTGATGTCTAATGATTGTGTCGGATTGACTTTATATATGAAGTTTTTCTTTGAATTAGGAAGGTATACATTCTTCTTGATGTCTTGAATATTGGAAAGAAAGCTCTCCTGAGTCTTTAGTGTATGTGTAAAATTTCTCTTGTGCCATGTATTGAATGGGAGTCTGATCAGCTTTTCGTGTTGAATAAGAGCCGCTTTTTCTATTTCATATTCCATGGGACATTGGTTGGTTAGTATTTCCATAGCTCATAACTCATAACTCATTTTATTCATCCTTTAAGTATGAGACAGAATATTGACTAATAGAAAATTGTTCATGTAAATATTTTTGTAAGAGTGTGTAAATTTCTAATTCTTTTAATTTGGGTGTATCAGGGACTTATTTCTTTTTAATATTCAAGATCCAATGTCTTCTCGTCACTTTGAGTTCAACCAATGAGAACTGTTGCGCGGATGAATACATAAGAATGGCGGTGTTGCGTCATAGAGACGCTCGGACTCTTTTTTTCATTAGCGTCTGTGAGCTCAAGGTGAAAGGATGTATATTTTTGCTGGTAGCGTGTGAACATGTAAATTACACCCAAACTTTTAACCAGTGTAGATTCTATCGAATTTTGAAAGTTGTTAACTAATTAATATAGCGATAGAAATGTAAATCAACGAATAAATATGTTGTGATAAAGGAACGTTGATTTGTGCATTCCATTCTGTATCCATCGACCCTGTAGATAAGAGTAGCGTCAGATATCAATCAAACTTTCCATCTTTCAGTAAAAACATTATTCCTGCTGCTATATTCACACTGCTAGGTAAAGACTTATTTAATAAAAACCGTACCAAAATGGCTTGCCCAACGTGGAGCGCGAATTTAGAATGGAATGCAAAATTACGAGTACTAAGTGTTAACACCAAATGACACCATCCCATCGCGCAGGAGAAAGACGCCATTAGACCATCGACTGATATCAACAAAACATCGATACACGGAGAATCAACGTGGGAAAAACACCGGAGATCATCTGGCGAAGCCAACTACCCAGGAGACGTAAATAACTGGACGAAGAACCAACGGAAAAAAAAAAAAGTAGGATCCAAAATTTTTGTTTTCACATACATTTTATTTCCATTTGTTAATGCTACTCAGAAGTGGCAAAATATTGGGACTTTCAACATTAAGTGAATTGGATAAAGGAATTAAAATGTCGCGAAAAGAGATAGAAACAGGAGTGGGGGAAGGGGCAGATAGGCCTAGTTATCAGATAGGATTAGAGAGTGAGGAACAGGCGGAAATAAGCAAAGACCAAAGGTTAATGATGATGATGTTTGAAAGACTAGAACAGAAACTGGAACAAAACAAGGTAGAATTACGTCAGAAAATGGAGCAAAATAATGCAGAATTAAAACAGGACATAGAACAAAGTTTAGGTGAAAAAATAGAGGGAGTGAGAGAGGACTTGGAAAATAATAAGAAAGAGATAGGTCAGAAAATGGAGGAAGTGAGAAAAGACTTAGAACAGAAAATGGAATTAGGTAGACAGAACTTAGAACAGAAAATGGAATTAGGTAGACAGAACTTAGAACAGCAAATGGAATTAGGTAGACAGAACCTAGAACAGAAAATAGAATTAGGAAGACAGGAGTGTAAAGAAAATATGAAAGTAATGGAAACTAATTTAAAATTAGTACATAAAAACTTAAATGAAACAAAGGAAGCCTTAGAAGCTAGGATAGAAATTGTAGGAGATAGGATGGGAAAGATAGAATCAGAGATGAGAGAGAATAAAATTGTGTTAGAAGGAGAAATTGCTAGATGTAGGGATGAAATAACAGAATGTAATACAAGTGTAGACTGTAAGATAACAAATGTAAAAGCAGAAATAACTGAGGAATTAAGGAAAGAGATTGAGGTAGTAAAGAAAGACATTATTAATGAAACTGTAGAACAAATTGTAATTCCTAAAATTAAGACAATGAATGATGTGATGCTTTCACAACAGGATGCTATAAATGATATGAAACAAAGCCACTTAGAAATAAAGAATGATTTAAAATCAATTTGTGAAGAAATGAAAAAAGGGAAAGAAAATTTGGCTAATGTAAATGATGTTGTGAAGGCATTACAAAGACAAGATGATTTAGATGTAAGTAATGTACAAGATGAGAGTTATTTGAGTAATGTACAAAATGTTGACTCACCATACAGAGAAAGAGGTTCACAACCAAACAATGACACAACACATAACACATGTTACACCAACAGCATATTACATGAAATCACACCACCTACATTTGACGAGGAGAAGGGAGACGGTCCAAAACTCTTTGTTAAAGAGATGGAAGAATACTTTAAAGTGAAAAGGATACCAAACGAGCTTAGAATGATGATAGTTAAGAAAAGCTTAAAAAACAAGGCATTAGAATGGCTCAGGTTAACCCTAGCTGGTCATGAGTCGTATAGCTCATTCAGAAATTTATTCCTATCAAGGTATTGGGGCCCAGCTAAACAAAACCAAACTAGGGTAGAGCTAGCGACAGGTAGATACGATCCAACCAAAGGGTTGTCGCTAGTCGATTATTTTATGAAAGTAGCCAACAAAGGAAAGCTATTAGACCCCAACTTGTCGGAGGCAGAACTAATTGCCAGCATAACAAGACATTTCCCAGACACATTGAGAACAGGGTTAATTGTTGCGAGGCCAGTAGATTTTGCAGATATGATAGAACTGCTGACAGCCTTCGAAACACAAAATGGTCGGCCTAATGAGCATAGACATAGGAACGGTCACCCAAACTCACCCATCCTAAACCGAAACACGACTACGAACAACCAGAGTGAGGGAGAACATAGAAATACTAGGAGTACCCATGAAAGGGGGAGAGGGGCACACCATTTCCCACAGCCACATAATCATGGCGAGAGGATGGAGAACACAAGACAGCGGTACCACGACACAATACCTAGGGGTGAATCGAGATATAGAACATATACATATGATCGTGGAAGACCAGGAGACCATACCCATCAAGTGAATCACATGCAATTCAGTAGGGAACACTTGAACAACCACAGACCGTCATACGACAGAGGTTCATGCCAAAGGGGCAGAGACCAATGGTACACTGACAACATAAGACAGCAGGAAGTAGATGAAAGTGTGCCGAATAGGGCAGATACTGCACAGAATACAGAAACAACCACCACCAACACTCAGGGAAATTACAACAACTAAGTTCGTCCCAACCGAGTGGATGACAAACAACAAAATCTCAGCAACTTACAATTGACATCGACACCATGATGGCTACACGAGGAGAAAGACGGAACCACTGGCCATAACAAAACAGCTGGGTGACCACACGTATGAGCTACAGAATACAAATGGCAAGTTGGTAGGAAGATACCATAAAAATAAATTAAAGCCATACAGAGAAAGGACCAAATAGTCTTTGTCAACAAATGTGTAAGGCAGGAGTAGTAGAGATGAAGGAAGATAACAATTTTTAATGGGTTACTCATAGAAAATTATGTTCAGATTAGGAATTACAACAAGGAAGAAAATCAACATAGTCATTGGCTATATCGACCACAAAGAGCATTGTCAACAAAAACAGATGAGGACACTGATTGTCATTAAAGAAATGAATCATAGCGACGAAAGATAATATGTTTTTGACATAAGGATGTCAGGGACAAAAATAAAAATGAATCAATTATGATGAAAAAGATATAATATTTCGACACAAAGATGTCGAGGGTAAATGGAGAAGAAAAATAATACAATTACAGAATAATTGTAAGCATAGAAGTTTTCTCTTATAGAAATAAGAGACAAAGAAATGACAATTAGTGAAATGAGGAAAACCATAACCAGAAAAACAATGCCCATGAATTGAGATGAATATAGCCAATGCTAAGCTCGAAGAAATGTTGAACCAAACAACAATGAATAATAACCCAATCAAGAAAATTAGTACCATTAGTAACATCAGAATTTAAGAACCGACTCAATAACCTGCCTATACATAACAAGCTTATAAGACAAAGAAGGCAAAGAACTGAATAAAATATTGCCATAAACATGATCATAATCATTAGCTCAAAATTTGTATCCTGTTTTTCTCTCCTCATAGCAATGAATACAAGTCAAAAACCACATAAAACACTTAAATTATATTTGTGTCAATGTCAAATGTACAATAACGGAGTATGTGTTGTATAAGAACTGAGTATGTGTTGTACAATAACTGAATATGTATTGTATGATAACTGGATATATTGTGTAATAACTGAATATGTTGAGTAATAACTAAATGCGTTATGCAAAAACTGAATGTGTATTGTGTAATAACTGAATATGTATTGCATAATAACAGAACACATATGTGTTATGATAGCAGGATATATTGTACAATAACTGAATATGTATTGTGTAATGATTGGACATGTTGTATAGTAATCAAATGTGTTGTACAATAACTGAATATGTATTGTATAATGACTGAAGGTGTATTGTATAATAACAACATATGTGATATGATAACTGGATATATTGTACAATGACTGAATATGTATTGTATGATAATTGGACATGTTGTGTAATAACTAAATGTATTATACAATAACTGGATATGTATTGTATAATAACTGAATGTATTGTGTGGTAATCGAATATGTGAAATTTATAAAGACATGCTGTATCATGTCAAAACGAAGGACAAGCACAAACAGTGAAGAAGACTGAAGGGAAAAAAAAAAAAAAAAAAAAAAAAAAAAAAAAAAAAATGTACAAAGTGATTGAATCATAGGAGTAGGGAGAAGTATTGTATTGTGTTTCAAGATTGTAAATAAGGTGACAACTTGAAAAACAAAACAAGGGGCATATGAGACAGAATATTGACTAATAGAAAATTGTTCATGTAAATATTTTTGTAAGAGTGTGTAAATTTCTAATTCTTTTAATTTGGGTGTATCAGGGACTTATTTCTTTTTAATATTCAAGATCCAATGTCTTCTCGTCACTTTGAGTTCAACCAATGAGAACTGTTGCGCGGATGAATACATAAGAATGGCGGTGTTGCGTCATAGAGACGCTCGGACTCTTTTTTTCATTAGCGTCTGTGAGCTCAAGGTGAAAGGATGTATATTTTTGCTGATAGCGTGTGAACATGTAAATTACACCCAAACTTTTAACCAGTGTAGATTCTATCGAATTTTGAAAGTTGTTAACTAATTAATATAGCGATAGAAATGTAAATCAACGAATAAATATGTTGTGATAAAGGAACGTTGATTTGTGCATTCCATTCTGTATCCATCGACCCTGTAGATAAGAGTAGCGTCAGATATCAATCAAACTTTCCATCTTTCAGTAAAAACATTATTCCTGCTGCTATATTCACACTGCTAGGTAAAGACTTATTTAATAAAAACCGTACCAAGTACATGAATTAAAGGACACGTCAGAAAGTATACATACATCTTTATATTTACATATATATTTACCACTTGATTTACTTTGCCTTAATTGATTTATATTCTTCTAGACTATAAAAGGCATTTTCTATTAAATATTTTTTTATCATTTTTAATGTACATTTGTTATTTTCAATGATTTGTATTTCTTTAGGTAGCTTATTAAATAATTGTTTACCTATGCTTCTTACATCTCGATTATTTAAAGTACCCCTTAATATAGATCTAAAATATTCATTATTATTTCTTAGTCCATACTTATGAACATTGTTATTTTTTTGCTCCTCTTTGTCCAATATGTTTTTTATGCTTTCATATATATATGCAGGGAACAGTTAATATCTTATAGTTTTTGAAAATTTGTCTACACGAATGCCGCTTATCCACTCTTTCTATTATTCTGAGAGCCTTTTTTTGCAATGTGAATACCTTTTTCATGTCTGTTTCCGTGATATTTCCCCAAAGAGTAATTCCATATTTTATGTGGGAATAAATGAAAGCGAAGTAAATCTGCTTGACAGTTTCTTTATCCATTATGTTTCTAGCCTGTTTCATTATATACATACCTTTTTTTAGAGATATGTTTAATGTATGATTTCCAGTTTAGTTGTTTGTCCACGATCACTCCTAGAAAATTACTATGGTCTGTTTCCGATATAATTTCCCCGTTTATTTCTATTTTATTGCTACTGGTTGTGTTCTTTTTTAATTCAAAATTGATTATAGAGGTTTTTTTAATATTCAATACCATATCTAAACTGGAGTAGTACTCTTCGACTATTTTAAGCAGTGAATTTGCTTTTTCTTCCACCTCCGTACTTGTTTTAGCTTTAATTATTATAGTCATGTCGTCTGCGTACCCAATGGCTACTGCACCATTTCTTTGAATTAATTCAAATATGTCATTCACATACAACAAAAATAAATAAGGACCCAATTTCGAACCTTGCGGAACCCCCTGTTGAATAGTTTCATAGTCTGATTTTACTTTACCAATGGTTCCGTCTTTGTTTTTGTAGTTTATTTCAACACACTGATTTCTGTTTTTTAGATATGAGCTGATCCAATCATTTGCTAATCCCCTAACTCCATAATTTTCTAATTTATTTAACAACATATCTATATTTACACAATCAAACGCTTTTGACAGATCTAAAAATATGGCAATTACCTTCTCCTGATTATTCAGTGCTGATATTATAATATCATTTACCTTATTAATTGCGTTTATCGTTGACTTTTTTTCTTGAAATCCAAATTGCCACTCTGATATAATATTTAATTTTTTGAGAAAGGCTTGAAGTTGCTTTAAATACACACCTTCTATAATTTTGGAAAAGGTAGAACATAATGTAATTGGTCTATAATTTTCTACACTCGTCTTATCTCCTTTTTGTTTATGTAACGGTCTCACTATTACATTTTTTAATACCTCCGGAAATTTGCCTTGATTTAGTGATGCATTTGCAATATGAGTTAAGACCTTTGCCATCTCATATTTAAGGTGCTTTAGAATTTCATTAGATATTTCATCCATGCCACTGGATTTTTTTGTTTTTAGTTTTTTTATTTCCTGAATTATATTTTCTTCTGTTACTTCAAATATTCCCATAGAGTGCATTTGTCCCAAGGGTTTTATTAAATTTGGTGAACTGCTTGTTGATTTTGATATATTTAGATGACTCACTATATTAATGTAGTAGCTGTTAAACAAGTTACATATCTCATTTGGATTCTTAATTTCTGTTTGTCCACTTTTAATAACAATATTTTCATCATATTTGCATTTCCCTTGTTTATGAATATTATTTACTATTTTCCAGATTACTTTTGTCTTATTTTCTGCTTTTACCACTAATTTCCTATTGTATAACATTTTAGCCTTTTCTATTACATTTCTAAGTGTTATATTATATTTCTCTATATATTTTAATGATTCCTCACCCATATGTGGACTTTTTATCGAGTTTAGAAATCGCATTCTCTCCCATGACTTTCTTATGCCTTTTGTCATCCATTTTGCGTCTTTAAGATGTTTTGTGACTGACTTTATTTTAATCTTTTTAAGAGGTGAACAAACATTTAGACCATACTGCATTATACTGTTAAAAATATTATATTTCTCATTGATGTCCTTAGCCCTATATATATTATCCCAACTTACACGTGAGAAGAAGTCCTTAAGTTTGCCTAAGCTTTGTTTGTTTATTTGCCTCTTGTATTCAAAAATATTTTGTTGTGCATCTCGTTTTATTTGTACTTTTAAAATTTGACCATAGTGGTCTCCTATCCCAGCTTTTATTACCTTTGCTTCCCATTTGTTTTTAGGTAGATTTATGAATACATTATCAATGCACGTCTTCGTTTGTTTTGTCACCCTAGTGGGTTCATTTATCCCAATTTTCAAGTTCTGCCTAGCTACTGTTCCCATTAAGTTATGTTTTGCTGTGTTATTACTTAGCAGATCAATATTTACATCTCCCATAATTATTTTAATTTTGCCCACCTGCATTGTGTCTAATATTTTCTCTAAGCTATTTAGGAAATCATTTTTGTTAGCTGAGGGGGATCTGTATACTCCAACTACTATAATATTTCTTTCCTTTAGGATAAGTTCAATCGCGGCTATTTCGCATACCATTTCTTCCGTAAAGTCACTACAATTTATTTCTTTAAATTTGATTGAATTTTCAACATAAATCGCAATTCCTCCACTATTATGATCCTGTCTGCAGTAATGTGTACCTAAAGTATAGCCTTCATAATTATTGGCCTTAATTTCATCGCTTTTTAAGCCATGTTCTGTGAAAATCATGACATTGGGACAAATATCTATTATGTTTAGTTCTATTTCTGCTCTTTTGTTGCTAATGTATTGTACATTTTGGTGAAACAAGGTGAGGCCCGATTTAACTTTGTCCCTTTTGGTTGTATCGCTCGTTTTATTGACATTTACTTCAAATATTTCCTCAAAATTTGTTTGGATGTTACTATTTACTTCGCCATTTTTACTTGTTCCATGTTTTGAAATATCTATCCTATGCTTTATCTTTTTTTCATCATCTGACACGGTTTTCAGTTTTCCTGTTCCCTGCATATATTTACAACATTACTTATCAATTTCCCTAACAAATACGAACCTTTTCTATTGCTGCTATTGGTGTGGTTTTGATAGCACCTGTAATTAATCTCAGACTTTGGTTTTGAAAGATTTGAATCTTTTTTGTGTTTGCTGTTACAAGAACTTCGCTGCAGTAAGTAAATAATGGCATTATATATACATTATATGTTGTGTTAAGAGTTGCTCTGGAACATCCCCACTTCATTCCTGTTAGACGTTTTAACAGTGAAAGGCGCCTCTCTGCTCTTTGTATTACATTTTCTATTTGTTTGGTCCATGTAAGTTTGGTATCAAATACAACTCCTGAATACTTTGCTTCCTTTGTCTCTGGTAATTTTTGACCCTCAAAATTTAGTTTTATTTTTAGTGGGTTTTTTTTCTTAGTGAAAAGATTTGGTAGTTTGATTTTGTTGTACTAAGTCATTAAATTTTCTTTGGTCCACTTTTGTAGGTTGGTTAAGGATTGTTGCATGGTTTTTTCTAGTTCTGTACTTTTGTTTTTTGGTTTTGAAGTCCATATTACTAAGTCATCAGCAAATAGTGCACACTTCACACCTGATTCTTGCATTTGTTGTGGCTCATCATTAATGAATATATTAAAAATAGTAGTGCTGAGCACTGCGCCTTGTGGTAAGCCATGGTGTACTTCATTATATTTAGATATATTCCTTCCATATCTGGTAGCAAATACTCGTTGAGTTAGGAAATCAGATAGCCATGAAAACATTGGATCTTGTATCCCTATTTTTTTTTACTTTCTTTAGGAGTATTGTTCTTGCATATAGAATCATGTGCACTTTGAAAATCAATAAAAACTCATATATTACCTTCTTTTCTATTGAAGGAGTCTTTGATTTCTTGACTGGGAAGTAAGACTCGTTCATAGAGTGGAACTCTGAATCCAGCTTGACATGGGGAAATTAAATTTTGTGATTGTAGAAACCAATTTAACCTTTTTAATACCATTCTTTCCATCACTTTTGCTATTATGCTAGTAAGAGGTACTGGTCTATAATTTTTTTATTTCTGATGCTGTTTTACCTTTCTTCAAGAGTGGGACAATTACTGCTTTTCACCAATCGGCAGGTACAGTGGTTTTCCAGGATAGATTGTAGAGTTTTAGTAGTTGTTGTTTTTCTGTTTTTCCAAGGTTTTTATTTTACGAAATCTGGATGTGTGATCTGGTCCAGGAGACTTTTTGTTTTTAGATTATTAATTGCAATGTTCGGTTCTTGCATATTAAAATTTTGAAAAAGATATTGTATTGAGTGTTAGGATCACATTGTCTATCTTGTTTCAAATCTTTCTTAAATTGTTTACGTTCCTTTTTATTATTTCTTGCTACTTCATGTGAATTAGCATAATATTTATTGAAGGTTTTGTCTATGACTGCATCATTTGTTAATATTTTATTGTTGTGTATGATAGGTGTGCTACTGTTTCCTTTCCTGTCCTTGACATTTTTTATGAACTTATGGGCTCTGTTACCATCTGTCCTATAATCCATTTTTTCTAAGAAATTATTAAAGTGATTCTTTTAAGCTGTATTAATTTCTTTTTCTAGTGAGGCACATTTCTTTTGCCATATTTGTGTATCCGATAAACAAGATAAATGTTAATTGTAACATTACTGATTTCATTGTAGGTAAAAGGGGAATGGGGCAAACCAAATTAATATCCAAATATTTAAAAATGAGCTGGCATGTACTGGACTTGAAATTTCATAGTTTTTCCATGATGCCACAAAAAAAATTGAATACCAATAGCAATTTAAAAATAACACAAAGTATTGAAAAATTCAAACCAAAAACAAAAATCAGTGTGTCTAGCAAAATTTGAAGATCGAATCAAGGTAATTTCCAAGTTTTTTAAGGAGACACCCAATCTTATAAACAATATTGGGCACGAGGCAATGATAGTAAATTAATCTAAGATTCATAGTATTGGGAAAGCAAAAGTTCTGAACAGGTTGTGCAGTGTTTTGCCTGTCAAGTGTTCTCGGGGCCTGTTGCCGTGTGCTGATATCATAGAAAGGCACATATGGGTCAATCCACGTCAAATCGCACACCCGTAAAACACGACTTTTTTGTAGGAGGTTCAAAATCTTTATGAATAATAGACATAAAATAAGGAAACTCGTATTTTTTTATTTCCGTATTTTTAAATTACTTGCTTAGTTACGGCTATTAGACATTAAGCAATTTCTGCATGCAGCATAATATAAAATCACTTGTTACTCTAAGGCCATATAGAGTTGAGAGTTGGGGTTTGGCGCACTGGAAAGGTTAAATACAACACTTTTAACAACTTTCGACCAATCAGGGGCTCTAATGACCTAGCTGTTGACAGGCCCTTAAACCCTGATCACTCACTCGACCAATCATTATTACACACAAATTTTGGACTGGTTTTTGATGGTATATTTTTTAAAACCAAAAATAGAATTTAAATTGATGTGTTAAAAATCTAAAAAAAAATACACACGTATTGCCTGACATTTTATCTATAAAATAAAATGTTAAAAACTGTGGAGCTTGCATTAGTGCATTTGCTACAATTTCTTTTCTGGAGGTCTGCAAGTGCTCACGGACATGTAGAGATCCGTTTGTACAGCTGGATTCGCCGTTCTTGGCCCCTTGAAAGTGAGTAACAAGCCAGGTGACTGCAGACAGCATGCAAATTGGTGCGTCAGCTATGCTACTCACATAACTTCTTCTTACTAAGGCAGTACAGTCCATGCAGAAAAATGTCTCCACAATGTACCTTCTTTCTGATACTGCTGTGGCATCTGATACATGCTTTTGAACTTTTGAATTTTTTTGAAAAAATCTTCTGATGTAAGCAGTTCTTTGCTTTTAGCTTCTTCCTTCATGTACGTCCATACATTTGAAATAATTTCTCTACTCTGACTGTGTAATGTTTTGGTCCCTAATTAAGAACGCACAGGTGGCATAATTGATTTACGCTATGATCAATGTCTCACAAATTCACTATATTCACTCTTTATCGCAAAGATCTAACTATGTCTTCAACTGCACGCTGCACTAAAAAGCACCTGTGAATTAGCAAGGACTGTCTCAGTTCATGCAGACATCACTACCTGCCCCCTACCTCCCGATGTGCATGGTTTCATTCGCAGAATTATACAATATGAGCTGATGAAAGAGGCAAAAGCTATGGATTCACCAACAGGACTTCCAGTCAAGGTCAGGGGCCAAGAATGATGGGTCCAGCTGTGCTTTAAAATTACACTCCTTCATTCCTTTGTCAAAAACTGAAGCTTTAGTGAAACAATTTTTTTTTCAAAGGAGGTAAAGTTGTGTTGTATGGAAACATTAGTTTAAAATGCATATTTTAAAAACATTTTGAAGATGCTAATAGTGTACATATAATAGTGTCAGCTAGCAGTGTTCCCCTTACTGTACTGTTGTAACATTCATGGAACCTCAAGCAGTGGACAGATGCCATAATGGAAAGTGGCAATTGTGTGAGGTTACGGTAGGTGTCACCGCTGCCACACCAGTCCGCTGCACTGATTTGTAAGTAAGTTAATTACAACTGAACTATTAGAGACTCCATTCTGATTTTTTATGAGAATATTGAATAAACTTCATTGTATTTTTAGTTTTTTTTTCCAGATTTTTAAATGGTCCAGTTTATGTTATTATCTAACTTTAAAACTTTAATCGTATAAAATATAATATTAATAATAATAATAAAATTTTCTAATAAATACCTCACGAAATGCTGCAATTTTTCTTTAATTTGAGCCACAGACCAAGTAATTTGCTTCATTACAATCGGAGGTATGATTGATCGAAGAGTGAGAAGCGCGTGATTTTCGGACATTTCAAAAATTAATATCTGCCAAAATATATTTCTTTTTATAAAACGAAGAAACATTGGTCAAATATATTTTGTTCCAAAACACACACACACACACACACACACACACACACACACACACACACACACACAAAAAAAATAAATCAAGATAATCTGAGAGATCAAGGTCATTTTTTGCCATATTTTGTGCAATTTGACGTGGAATGACTCATATGAATCCATACATTTTTAGAACTACCTTTACTTACCAATTTATGAAAAGTGATGCTGAAATTGGCCACCATTGTTGTCCATAGATTTTTGGCACCTCTTTAGGGAACTATCCATCACTCGCCTTAGTTCACATTGAGAAATACTGACAATTTCCTGGCAGATATTTTGTTTGAATTCTTCCAGGCGTGTGGGTTTACCTCACTTTGTTTTAAGTTACTCCAGAGGCAGAAATTACAGGGGGTTAGGTCACGGTACCAAGGAGGCCACAAATCTCTACTAATAATTCTGTGCTGAAACACACCTTCAATAGTTCTCATCACAAGATTGGCCGTATGAGCTGTTGCAGAGTCTTGTTGAAAAAAGGTAAAACCACGCTTCCCGTCTGTTAATTTGCTAAAAAAAGAGGGCAAAATTGTATTCACGTATGTACAGGTGTCAACTGTTGACTCAAAAAAATTTGGCCCTATAACTCAGAACCTAACATTGTTCATGAGGTACCCTTTAATGACGAAAAAATTAGTGTATGATGTGCCATTAGTGGAGAAAGGTTTTTCAGAGCTCCCATAAGCGATTTTTATATCTGGGGTAACTTAAAACATAAAAGTGTACAAGACAAATCCACACACCCTGGAAGAATTAAAATATCTGTTGGAAAATTGGCAACATTTCTCAACATGAACTACGGCGAATGATGTAGTTTCCTAAAGAGGTGCAAAAAATGTATGTACGACAATGGCCAGTTTTGTCATCTCCTTTCATAAAATGAGTTAAGTAAGGCCTTTAAAAGTAGTTTTAAAGATGTTGTATGGTTTCACCCGCACCTTCCTATGATAGCAGCAGATGGCGACGAGCTCTGAGAACGTGGTCAAACAAAACACCACGCAGCCCATTTGGAACTTTTTTGCTCTCCCCATATATAGAGGCTGGAAGTGCTTGATGCACCATATGTTAAGAGAATGGCTATGAATGAAGAGCTGACTGCTGCAGAAATGAAAGCGTATCACTTTCAGGACAAATTTCACCTAATGTATTTTTCTCAGAAGACTAGGACCTTAGCAAGAACCTAACATTGAAATGTTACATTAAACCTCTTTTTCAGTTTGGCTATGCTGCAAGCTGTCACACATGCCAGCACATTGCAATGTTAAGAACAGGGTAGGGCATAACAGTGGACAAACAACAGTAGTGTTCTTCAGTTGATGAAACACTGAAGACACAGGGTGCCCTATTATTTGGAATTTATTATTTTCCACTTAGTTGATTGCATCAAATTAATCAAGTGTTACATTCAATTATTAAATTAATTTTAAATGAAGAGTTAATAATTCAATGGTAGTTGTATCTTGAGAAACAAATTTCACAATTCTTTCCAAGTATGCTAATGTGAAAGAGCTGGAGGATGGCAGAGACTGGTACACAGGGTTGCCAATATTTAAAAGTAAAATTATCGTACCGGACACTCAAAATTATAGATTTGGATTCAAAATTATCGTACATCATAAACCAAGTGCTACAACAATAAATGTATCGGTATAACACTTATGAAAATGCAATAGTATTGATGTTTATGGTATTCACTTACAAGATTGATGACCTCAATCAGTATTACAACTTTAGTGTTTATGTTTCTTGCACTATTCAGCTGAAAGTTCACCTTCCTTAACTGTTGCACCATTATACAAATTTGTTGTTGAGATAAGCTTTAAGATCTTCTCGGTGGCTTGCAGATTTCTGGACCCACTATATTCTTTCGTAAGTTGAGACGATCGAATAAGTCCATTTGCCGTATCTAGCGCCAATCTGTTTCAAATTTTGATTTTTATTAAACCTAGTTTGGAAAAAAAAAAACCTGTTTCACAAAAAGTGTTTCTGTGGGGGAATGAAATCTCTGATAATGCAACCTCCACCAGTCCTTTGAAATCAGTATTTCCACCAAGGTGACGTGTTTAACAGCACTCCTGAAATTGTCAGGTTCAGGCATGTTCTTTATTTCCCATGGAATATCACGTATTCCGAGTTTTCTCCATTGATCATCGATTTTCTGAACCGTGCCTTCTTCATTGAGAATACCAGACCTGGGTACACTGGCAACAAGAGGATAAAGGTTAGAAGGATTGCTAGGATACAAAGGTTGCCTTAGAGGGCAAAAGCAGTGTCGCTATTTGTAATTAATTTCATTTCGCTGCTGTGAAACCAGTGAAAATGTTATTTCGCTGGTATCGAAATTATCGTACTCCCCCATAATTATCGTACGGGTTGGCAACCCTGTTGGTACATAATCACCCAAGGCAGAAGGTACCAAAAATTGAAAGGTGGTCAAAGGATGAAATGAAAAGAAAAATGTTAAAATGCTGCCCACATGTAGAGTGACATTGCAAAGCTTCAAATGTCTTTTGTCAAATGAGCTTATGTAGGCATGGGCTTTGACATCAGCAGAACTTTGTTTATTTTAGAAGTACACATGCAACCTTGTTTTTTCCCCACTTGATCAGAATTGCAGACAACCTGCCGGCAGCACAGGGAGCATGTGCCGGTGGCATTACTGAAAAGCGGTGTTGCTAAATACATAGCAATTTAAACACTTTATTTATTACACTTTTTTTGGTGACAACTACAAAAGCAGGGAAAAAATTCACACAGAACATTAAAACCGGCTCCACTTTTAATTCGGTCATTAAATACTTTTCACCTTGTGTAATGGAGCAGTTTAAATTTGGATAGGAACTCAAGAATATGTTTTCTTTAAAGACAACATTGTTTGCCCCTTCATATATATTGAGACAGAATATATATTAGAAGACCCCAAAAGAAAATCGTTTATGTGAATATTTGTTAAAAGTGTAATTTGTTTTTTTTATATTGGTATGAGTTGGTTAAATGGCGAAAACGTGTTAAAAATGTTCATTGTTATGAACAACTAAGTTTGCCCAAAGACGTCATAAATCTTTCCATATTTGATTTTAATATATATGTATAAATATTAGAATTATATGTGTTCGATAATAAAAGTAAGGGAGGATGGTTAGGGATCGCTTCCCTAACAAGAAAGAACTATTTGATGGACGCATACGCGGATGTATACGAAAAAGGCGGTGTCACATGAGGTGATGCCATAATCTGCCCACTTGCCTGTGTGTAATCGAAGTGAAAGGACATATTTAGGTAGTATGAACATAGAATTTTCACCAGACTTTCATCAAGCATTAGTTCCACTAAATGAAAAAGTGGAAACGTTTTAAATCATTTAGAATGGTGCTAAGAGGAATTATTTAATGTAAAATATCGATAAAGTGTTAATAAAATAATACATTGTGGTGAAGGAACATCGTGTGATTTTTCATTCCATCCGTTACCAAGCCCTGAGATCACAAAGATCTCAATTGCTCAAAGACACAACGTTAATAATAATCACAAAAACCGCACCAATATATATATATATATATCTGTATAGCTAAATTAAAAGACAATGTACTATGATGTAGGCTATCTCTCAATTTATGTCAAATTTTGTTGTGAGAAATCACTGAGAGAGTGAGTCAGGTTTAAGGGCCCATCGACAACTTGGTCATTAGGGCCCATTAGAAATCAGTGCTTCGCAGAAATACTGTATAAACCTAAGGATTATACCAAGTTAGAAAAGTTTAATCAGAACATATGGGAAGTAATTCATATCAGGTGTGCTCAGGCAGCCAGGAAATCGGGCTTGCCTAGTTTGAGCTGGGCAGACAATGCGAGTGGTGAGTCACAAATGGAGGTGATAGGGATTCACTGGCGGCAGGTTGTGTTATGCTGTTTTATTATTTATAATGTATTTACATAACATGCAAGGATGCACACATTATTTTCATTTATATATATTGTAATGTGCATTTCCATGTTTTGCTGCAAGTGAGGGAATGTCTGGACATACTGCTAGTGGCGTGCAGGTCAGAGAACAGTCCTCAGATGGCTATGTCATTTGTGAACAATGTTTCCATTTGCAAAGTTTTAAGACTGAAAAAGTTTTTCACACAAATAGATAGAACCAAATGTGCACATAATATTTACTGTTTTCACATAGTCGAGGAAATCCATCCCGTCAAAAGGTACAAATAAAACTGAATGTCATTCACCATCCCAAACTTCTCCTTAATAAAGATGTCACATTGCAGGTCTATCAATAATGATGATGATGATAATGATGATGATGATGATGATGATGATAATAATAATAATATAAATATACCTTTGCCATTCCACTTGATCCGTTTTGCTACACTCTGGCTGAAGTCAACATGAATTCTTCGCTCATCAATTAGCACTCCCTCCATTTTCAGATATGCATTTTCACATGACTGTTTATCCTCAAATTCAATAAATGCATACTGAAGCGAGTCACCAGTCTTACGATCTCTTATTACTTCAGCACTGAAATAGAAACAAACACTTTAATTCTTACAACAATGCTGTCAAATGAATCTGTACATTGAAGCTGTTAACAACTAATCAAATGAGATGAACCAGAACATATTACTTTGCTTCAATTAATGCAAAAAGTGGGAGGGGGCCCTAAAATTTGGATGCCAGTTGCCTATTTAGGGGTTCCATCACTACTGAATATTGTAATAGGGAAGGCCGCCTAGATTGTGCAGTTTTATTTCTTTAGAGCTACAAATAAATGCTATAAAAATCCTACAATTCTATTCAAAATCCTTAAACTATAATAGGTATATATTATCATCAAGGGACTTCGAAACTAAGACCCTTACTGCTAACCTGCACAGGACTGTAGTGGCACACGCATGTGTATATGTGTCCTTAGGTTCCCACCCCCCTTTTTTATTCTTTTTAAATTTTAGTTAACTTTATTATGCAATATTTGTATTTTACAGTTTTGCTTGAGAAGCAGAATCAGTACTGAAAAATTCAATGCCATAGCAGGGATTTAAACCATGGATCTTCTGCTTCACACACAGTTGCTCTAACCACTACACTACCATGATCAACTTGCCAGTATGACATCAAATTCCCCAATCAATTCCCCACCTTGTTCCTGGTGGGCCTAAACAAAATCTCCTCCAGTGCTACCCTGCAGACCTCAACATGTTCACTGGGCTTCAGGTCATTACTTCTAACTGCCAGGAGCCTACTGTGAGCCTTGTGAATACTAAGGGCATCCAAACCCAGGACCACCTCCTCAGACACCCTAGTGACATACACCCACAGACTTGGAACGTTCCATCCCAAGGTCAACTACAGCAAGGGCTCCTCCTTCACAGGCAAGGTGTCGCCCATTGCCAGTACTCTTGTAGGGCCAATCTGGTTTCCTCAATGGCAAGCCCTCCACCATGGCCATAGTTGCACTCATGTCCACTAGGTTGGTCCTTAATTTTAAATTTTAGAAATCTGCATGTGGCACCCCTTAACTACATTCCACTGCGGATAAAAGTAATTCAGGAAAAAAAAATTAAATAAATAAATCGCTGAATAATATGTGCCCCAGTGACTATCAATTTTGTAGAAATTATGAAATGTGTGTCAGACCACACGCATAGCATGACAATTTCAAATGCATCAGCTAGTTAGCCACACGTTGTATAAGCTTTAATTTCCTGCTGCACAAGACTCATATACATGAAACAATATTAATATTAAGTGGTGTGTATGAATCCAAGATGGTGATATTTCTGGGCCTGATGTACCACTTTTCAAGCTGTTCTGAAAGAAAAGAAGAATTCTCTGTGATCTTCTCTTGCTTTTTGGCTACACAAAGCCTCCTTAGCGGATGAAAGAATATCTTCTGATAAATCTATCAACTGTTCATTTACTTGCAGATCCTTCAACCCAGGTCAGAATTCCAAACACTCCAGACTGAAAACCAGTCGATGTCCGGTTAATAATGGAAAGTCAGCCTCCGAAACATGTTTTGGTAAATTATAAGTAAGTGTTGTGTTGTGTTATTAATTGACTTACCTTTTTGGTTTAATTGAATATTACAACAATATTTTCAAACTTTCATGAAAGACGATAGTTAAATAGCCAAACAAGTCTTTAGGAAGTTAAATCAAACCCTGCACGTGGTGGAACAGGTTAGAAAATGGCAGATGAGGTAAGCCCTTTAAAGAACTATTACGCATTCAATGAAAACTTTGGAACAAAAAAGCAGGATATAAAAACATTTCAAAACTTCAAGAAAGAACGAAAAAAACACTTTTGCTAATACAGTAAAACCTGCCTAAAATGGAACGAGATCGTTCCAGTAATATTTTTCCATTTTCACAGGGTTCTGTCTTACAAAGGGTTGTACATATTTTAGTAAAACGAAGTACAAAAAATATAATCATATAGAATTAAACTGAAGGAATAATTTAAAATAAAATTCTGTCAATAAAAAATAGATGATAGTTTCTCGGGCTAATAGCCAGGTCTAATTTGGCAACTACTGAGGAGTTCCCCTGAGGATGGCGGCAGACTTAGTCGCTGAAAGCTTGGGTGGTTACCCAAATTTGACCTGGCTGTTAGTCCAAGGAACTATCATCACTAATGAATGCCTGGAAAACTTCAAATCACTAATAAAAAATAGGTTTAATTGTGTTTTGCTTATTTTCAACTTACAGATCATACATAATTGTAGTTTTTCCATTAGTTTCTTTCCCCCCCACATATCCGTCAAAGTGCACTGTCGCGACTTCTTCACAAGAGAATGCTCTATGATCTGCTTTGCATCCTACATCAGCTCCAGGAATTCTGGAACATTCTTGGAAGCTGCAGATTCCTGGGGGTAACTCACAACAGATAGTGCTTCTCTAGATGTGCATAGTTTTGGCTCCCTTTTGTTGGCTTCATTGTCATCATCTCTTCAGTCGTGGCAAGTTCGTTATAAGCACGTAACTATGTATTAACCTCTTGAGGGATATCGACGTGAAATCACGTCCATTTAAAATGGCGGATGAGCGATATGGGCGTCCTGTGCGTTTAAGCATTTAACCCTTATTTATCCCTTATCCAACTCAACTTATTATAATTTTCCTTTATGAAACATTTTAGTAAGGTCTATATACTTTATTGGCTTACCTTAATATGTTCGTTCTGCAGTGATTTACCTCAAAACAGGGATAAACACACAAGGGTACGTACATCTCCACATTCGCGAATTCCCTTCTTGCGGCACACGAAACACTTTCGAAATGGGCGGGACTTCTTTGCTGTTGGTGGTATCCTTTTAGGATAATGTTTTCCTTGAAGTCTGAGGGGTGCAGGGGTTTTGGATTTTCAACCCCCAACGTGGTATTGTTCAATTAGGCTGCGAGTTATTTATAGTCGGTAGTCAAGGTCGGTCATTGTCCTATGTGGGTTTAGAGAGCTGTCCAAATCCCCAAACAATTGTATATGGTTATATCCAGTTGGTGCAAAAACTCCTTTTTATACCACTTCTCCCTTCAGCTACAAGCAGGAAAGAATACGTATGTATTTCAACAAAGAAAGACACAGACTCTACTCAGTTACGAAACTCGCGTAAGCAAAAGTTGTAATGTTGATCTATTCTGATGACTCAAGAGGCCACGCATGCAGTAGCGATTTATTACACAGTATGCTGACGCATTAGCCACACATACAATGGGTGTTTCTTTACTGAATCTTTCCGAGAACTAATATTAGATGCGTATGACAGAGCAAATTTGACTTTTCACCACAGTGAAACAAAATTGTGCCATTTCAACGTTTTGTAAATACAACTCAACTTTGCTGATGACGTACATTTATACTGCAAATAACGAGTTTTATACCAGTTTTTGTTTCATTAAAATAACTTAATATTTACACAAAATACAGCTGTGTATATACGAAGCGCATTTAACAATTTAAATGCTAGCAGTTCTCGGCTCGCGGACGTTTAAATGGCCATCGCTCAAGAGGTTAAGCATAATGAAAATCGATCTTAGGTTATTTATGCAAACGGTTCCGGAAAAACTATAGGGGGTCTAGTTTAGTCAGGTTTTACTGTAAATTCATAAAACTGCTCCTACGGAAAAAAGTAACCCCCAAATTTGTCCAAAAGATAGTAAAACAGAACGGAAACATGTAACAAAAAATGGCAGAGAAAAAGTCTTGCAATTAGAAATTAATAAACATTACAAGCAGTTAGAAGAAATAGAATTGAAACTATACAGTTTACATTCAAGTTTAATAAAAGCGCAGGGAAACATGATTTGGAACAATCTTGAAGATAATTATTTGGCAATCTTAAGTAGGAAAATGAAAGCAAAAACTCTAAAACTAAAACACAAACTGGAAAAAATTATGCAATGTTTCTCCAAAATCTACACAAGAAAACTCTTCCGGGAAAAAATAAAGAAACAAAACCAAAATCACAGAGGGAGTTTACCAGCAAACATTGTACATGCAAATGGCAGAAACATGTTTCCAAAAACTTTGAGAATGTAGTAAATCTGTCTGATCAAGATTTCTCCGTAAAAGAAATGGATCTTTTAAACCAAGGTCTCAAAACATGCACCTGCTTTTCAACGGAAATCAAAGATTACTTCACTACTCAATGTTTACATCATCCAAACAAAACTTGGTGAAAAGCAAGTGTGAATATTTTTATTCCTGGAGGGAATAAAAACCAGATCCATTCAAAAAAACAAAAAGAACATAATACATTTGCCCAAACAGAAAAACGTAATATACACCAAGGCAGACAAAGGGAACAAAATAGTGATAATGAACAAATCAGATTATTTAGAAAAAATGGAAGAAATGCTACAGGAAAGTGAATATGAAGTGATGAAAAAAAAACCCTAACCACTTGTATGCAAACTTCCAAAAAATCTACGAGGGCTGTTCAATAAAGAATGATCACAATTTTTTTTTTTTGACAATGTACATTTATTCATCCTCATAATTTTGATGGTCCTTCTCAAAATAGTCTCCCATGAATGTGATGCACTTGTCCCAGCATTTCTGCCAGTCTTCAAAGACATGCTGGAAACCATTTTTTGAGATCCTTCAAAACTGTCTCCGCAGCCTTCTCCACTGCTTCTGATGATGGATAATGCCTCCCATGAACGCGTTTCTTCAAGTTAGGGAATAGAAAAAAGTCACATGGGGCTAAATCCGGACTATAGGGAAGGTGAGGGATGCACTTCACATTGATTTTTGCAAGATATTCAGCAACAACATTGGCAATATGCGGCTGCACATTATCGTGGTGCAGCATCCAACCTGCTTCACAGAAATGTGGTCTTTTGCGCCTGATATGGACTTGCAATGTTTTCAGGACATCCTGCAGTATTGTCCAGTTACTGATGTGTGTGCAGGTACAACATGCTAATAAACCATTCCATGAATATCAAAGAATAAGATGACCATAACTTTCCCAGCAGAAGCAACCACTTTTGCTTTTTTGGGGGTTGGTGATGAAGGAGATTTCCACACTGAGCTTTGCTGTTTGCTCTCAGGATCAAAATGGTGTAGCCAAGTTTCATCAGCAGTGATTACGTTTGAAAGAAACTACAAATCTTCCTCTAACATCAACTTAAACTGCTGCAGACCTGCATGCGAATGTCCTTTGAATCAATAGTCTTGGAACCCATCGTGCACAAACACGTCTCATGTGTAATGCTTCTGTCATCAACGGCACCCAATGAAATGTTCAGTATTTCAGAAAGTGATCTTAAGGTAATTCGTTGATCCTCTCTCACAATGGCAGCAGTAGTGTTAATGTTTTCTTCCGTAAAAGCAGTAACTGGAGCACCGGGTCCACCTTCCTTTGAAATTGATTGTCTCCCCTCTTTAAACATTTTAAACCACCTTCGAGCTGTGCTGTAGGGAAGAACAGACTCTCCATAGGCCTCCTGTAACATTGTATAGGCATCAACTGAAGATTTGTTGAGACGAAAGCAGAATTTCAAAGCCGCAGATTGTTCCTCGCGTGTTACCTCCATTGCAGCAGTAGGCGATACTGAACATGTCTGAACTTGCCTGGTTCTCATAGATGGGAACCAGGAGTACCAACAAAGAAACTATTATGGCGTGTTTGTTTCACATTAAGCTAACAGAATATAATAAGATTGAATTTTAGTGCGAAAAATTATGACTGTAAAACAATTATGACCATTCTTTATTGAACAGCCCTCGTATATCAAATTCAAGGATAATACCATACAAATATTTAGTTAAACCAGATAACCCAACTTTACCCAGACTCTATGGCTTACCCAAAATACACAAACCAAGCATAGCAATGAGACCTATAGTTAGCAGCATAGACTCACCAACTTACATACTGGCAAAATGGCTAACCAACAAATTCAACTCATTTCCTAAATTCGACAGCCTGGGCATCAAAAATAGTTATGAACTGATAGAACACATAAAAGACTTTGAACTAACAGAAGAGGACACCCTTGTCTTGTTTGATGTCAAATCACTATTCCCCAGTATACCACTAGAACAACTACCACCATGATCAAAACCTGGCTCAAATCAATTGGTATGTCGTCACCAGAAATTACAGACTGCATAGAATTCACCAAACTATGCACAGAACTAAATTTCTTCCAGTTGCAGACAAAACACTTCCGTCAAAGTTCAGGTTTAGCAATGGGCAACCCCCTCTCACCCTTCTTAGCAGATATTTACATGAGCACATTAGAAATAAGGATCACCAAAGGTTTCCCGTGGATGTTCAAACTCTGGTAGCAGTACGTAGATGACGTATTTCCAACAGTCCCAAAAAAACACATTGGTGATGCACTTAAACTCCTAAACATCCAGGAAAAAAGCATGAAGTTCACCGTGGAATTGGAAAATGATGAGAAACTACCATTTTTGGATTTACAAATAATCAAAAACAAGAATAGAATAAACTTCTGCATTCATAGAAAACCAATGTAGACGGACAATTACCTAAAAGCTCATAGTTACAATCCAAGAAGTCACAAACAGGCAATCCTCCATAGCTCAACACATAGATTGGTGAACATCCCCCTTTCAACAAAAGGATACAAAGCAGAATATTGCAAAATAATTGAAATAGCACAAAAAAAGGCTCCCCCCAAATCATTATTAGACAAAAAAGTGAAACGAGCATAAACAAAAAAGCTACTGAAAGAAACTACAACACTCAAAGCAGCAGAAACAAAAATTACACTAAACAAATTCACATTCCATCCTTGGGCCTTCGAAAAATTCAAAAGTTTTCAAAGAACAGAACACTCAGCTAACACCAGTGAACCACTACTCCATAAAAATCTACTGAACTCAAACATCAAAGGTGCCATCTCACCTAATTAAAAATATACCAAATTGAATGCAGTGACTGTAATGAAGTGCATATAGGAAAAACCAAAAGAAATTTAGAAATACGATACAAGGAAAACTTTAGAAATGTAAAAAAAAAAAAAGTTGGAAAAATCAGTAGTTGCCACTCACTTCTGGACAAAAAACCACAACATAAAGCCAGAACCAGAACTCCTCAAACACATAACAGGAAAACAAGAGCTGTCCACAAGGGAACAAATCTTCATTTTCAAAAATAGAAGCAGAGTATTCAATTTCGACATTCCCAAGTAGGATATCTTCAGCAAGTTCCTTGAACCACCTCAGAGGAAACATACCATCCACACCAGCGAGAACCAGTCAAAGTCCGGTTGATAATGGAGGAAAGTCAGCCTCCAAAATATGTTGTTGTTGTTAGCTAATGCTGGATTTCTGACAATGAAGTCATTAATCCTCTTGCTCTCCAATATTTTGATATTGAAGAGAGCAATAGCAGTAGTAGTAACCGCTTTTTAGAGAGCACCATATTTTTATGTTTTGGCGGTCACATCACTCTCTCACAACCCCCAGAATGTCTGGAGGACCACACCTGTCGTTGGTTTACGGGTCTCACCAACCTGACCGGGAGAATTATCAAAATAAATTCACCGACCATATCCTCTGATTACCAATCACAGGACGTATTACATGCCATGACAGGTCAGCCTCCGAAATATGTTCCGGTAAATTATAAGTGTTGTGTAGTGTTATTAATTGAATTACCTTTTTGGTTTAAATACCACAGTCAATGTTTGATAATAGATACATCTTAATATGTTTCAATGTTTTCAGAAAGTATGTGCAAATTTTCCCACTTAAAAAGACCAACAGCCAAACTTGTTTAGATAAACTGGTAAACTGTACGGTCTAGAAAGATGAATACTCTATTGACAGACAAGGCCACTATATTTTCTGGAAAGAAATTTAGGAAAGTAATTAAAGAAGCAGGGGTTAAGCAATATTTTTGTTCAAGAAATAGATCACAAGCCCATCCAGCAGAAAGATCAATTAAAAACATTAATATATAGAGTGGAAGTGAAATAATCCTGCAGACCTCAACAGCAAATTTCTCTTATTGTAAATAGCATGAAAGTGTAACACCAAAAGGTTGAAAAGTTAACAGTTTTCTAGAAAAAAATACTTTTATCCAAAAATGGATCATTGCACGACTGAATTATTGTTGATTAACGGTTTCTAATTTATGGCTATATTCGTAGAAAATTGAACATTTTCCTTAGGTATATTTCAATAGAATCAACCTCAACAGTTTTGTGCCATTTGAACACTATTACTCAATATAATAAATGGTTTTTGTGTAAGTTAAATTTAAAAAATTCACAATTTGTTGCCTTGTTAATTCTGTTAGAACTGGCAACATTGCATCAGCTGTGTTTACTTTCTTCGGATATCAGTGTAGATCGTGTGGAATGTTTACTTAAATGCATGCAATTGTTTTGTTGCCAAAGCTGCAAAAGATGTGAAGCCTGTCTACAATTACTGACTCCAACCATACAATAAAGGCACGTGGAATTTCACAATTCAGTTACTGCTGCATGTGAATTAATACGTTTTCATAAGGTGTTTTTGTTGGTATCTAAGCTCAAGAGTTGTGCACTTTGTGATGGTGTTTTGGTAATGGTGTTAGTGAGTCAGTTCAGTATAATACAAACAATGTAATACTGTGAAAAATAAAATGCATGAATGTTGTGCAAATGCCTGTAATGTGAGAAGCGAAAAACAAGGAAATTCATTTTCACTTGTTTCCAGACAGAGACAAATCTTCCAAAAGATACAAAATATAGGTAGAATTTTGCAAAAGAAAAGATTTTAAACTGGTCCCAGTACTTGCTTATGTTCCTTCCACTAATCCACTGTAAGGATTATGAACAGACAGTTATTAAAAAGCAGCTTATGCTGGATGAAACTTTCAGAGGGCCTTTATTAAAACCTGTAACTATTCCTACTATAAGGAAAAATGAAGATACTTTCCAGATATCAAGTTCTAGTAAAACAATTGATCTTTCATCATCTTCATCAAAGAGCAAATGACAAGGAAGAAAATGATATGAGGCTAGAAATCATAAAAGCATTGTTTCTGAGTTATGTGATAGTGTTACATGCTTTAAGACTGACAACAAAGACAATGATGATAAAAGTAGTGAAAGAGGATTCAGAATAGAAGGTGGCGCCAAAAAAAAAAAAGCACACAATTTAAACTAGGTCCTGAACTCATAAGGAAGCATATTTATTGGAACCTGAAAATATATACAAAAAAGCAATGATGAGGAAGATCAGGGTAAGCTGAATTTCTACAAACATGATACCTCAGATTCTGATACAAGTGACAACAAGGAATAAGAAGAGGAAGAAAAGGAGGAGGAAGAGGAAGAATTGACAGAAGTATTCATGTGAAGTTGGGAAAACGTATAGGTGCAATAAGGAAACGCTGCTAGTTTACCAGTCTGTGGAAATTATTCAACGTGCATTCATGTTAGTCAGGGAAGCAAAGTCGCAGCAGAAGGACAAGGGCGATAGTGGTGCATTGCAAATGTCACCAACAATATCACTAAAAAAACTGCACTAAGTGAATAAAAACCTGTAGTACATCAAACATGTAATACAGTGGAAGTCTCTTTGCAGATGGTGACAGTAATAAAATAAGCAAAACTGGGAACAGTGTTAGTGTATTTAACATCAGTTGTATGTATTGTGTCAATTAATAGTACAAAAGTATAAATTGTTTCTTGTCTCACTGCCTCAAGTTCTGCATACTAATAATGCTCCATCACCATTACTAAAATAGCAGGTAACTGAGGATGAACCAAGGACCATAAGGCAGAGTATTTCAGCACTAATCAACACCACCATACAATAACATATTTTTCTTCATACACAACAACACTAATTGATTACATCTTTATAATTTGTGACCCCAAGTGAAAAACCACAGACAGCTGCTCATGACTTACTAATTCCTGCTCTTGGTGAGCTAATCAGAATCATGGATACAGCAACAACTGTACACTGATGACCCAGTGCTGAGAATTGTGCATAAACCAAAGTTATTGCAACACATATTTTGTAAATAAAATGTTTGCTTCCCAAATATGAAAATATTGTGCCAATTTTTACTGAACTAGCTAAATGGTGCATTTCATTCAAATGTCACTATAAAATTTCTATTTTACTGAAATTTAAATTTATGTTCTAACGTTCTGAAACAACTATTATGCACAGAAAATAACTTTACAATGCAAAATATGACTAATGTTTTTATTGCTAATTAACAAAAACTAACACCAGTATATATTAACAAATAATACTACATTTATACCTCATTATCTTTCCAAAACGACTGAAGATGATCTCCAAATCTTCCTCTGTGGTGACTGGATTCAGCCGACAAACAAACAGTACATTTTCTGGAGGTGCCACATCATAAGAAGGCAAATCACCAACTATTTCTAGAATAGTGGCTTGTGCTTTTGCTTCTTTATCTTTCTGTCTTTCTTGTTTCTCAGTTTCTGAAAGACCATCTTCTGAATCAGCTTCATGAGGAGCTATACGCGAGCTCTGTAATGAACAATTCCAAAAATTTAATGTTTCAACCAATATGTGAGAAACACTTAAAATATATAACTATTCAAAAGTAAAATGATTTTCCTATAATCATGCCAAAAGTAAAAGACCGCTGGAAAGCTATGTTACAGTGGTATGTCCGGTAATGTTGCCGAATATGGGCTTCTTGATGTGCTATGTCGCTAAACCATGCCAACTTGACATGAATTGGACAAAGAGGTTGACAACTACGAATCAGAGAGGAACAGGCGTAATGGAACTGAAGCAAGATCTAAAATTGAAACAATTAAAATTAAAATTTTATTAGTTGTAGATTCTTACAAATTTTGACTTCATCAATATAGAAGCATGAACTAAATAGCAGAAAGTGTTAAGAAGTGAAGATTTCCTTTTTCCTCACTCTCCTTTAGCTGTAATTATAAATGGAAATCCACATTTCAAATAACATTGAAATCACCAGGAATTTGTGAGTTATTTTCAGTAAAATCCAATGTTTAAAGCATTCTGTGTGTCAATCATCTACCACATCTAACTCTTATAAAACTTTGTATTTATTTCATAAATATACATTATGATATACAGGATGTAAATGAATAACAGCACGAATTTTACTGGTAATAGAGGGTTCATAGACAATCAATTTGAGATAGGAAATCAATGATCTACGATGTCAAGTTAATGAGTTATATGTATTCAAAGTAATTAGAGATTGTGACTAATAAATAATAAACAGAAAGAAATATTTCAATATTATCCACTGGAATCAAAATAAGTGTTTATTAGGAAGTTAGTAAAGCCTGTCTTCTGTGCCTCTGAAGAAGCATTTCTAAATTGTTGCATTGCCATAATCACTTAAATTGGACACTTAACATGTGGCTGCATGCCACTGCAATGGATAACAGGTTGTGGTGAGTGGCTACAGAAATATAGCTTAGTTCTAAAATGTGTGGTTTGGCCGCATGGTTATGCCAACTGACTGTGGACCAAACGAGCCTGAGAAATCGAGTTCAAACCTGGATATGGGGTAAATGTCCCCCCCCCCCCTTTCTTTTCCGTTTTCAGAGCAATGTCGTGCTTATGCTTTAAAATAGCAAAATACCACCATCATATACAATGCACATAGTACTGTTTACTTCTATTAACTAATTTATTTCCTGATTGTTTCTCACTCTCCAATTCTGTGCACCACGCTTTACAGGTTCAAACATTTGTCTGAGTATTCTTCTCTCAAAAGATCGCAAAGCCTTTAAATGTTCATTGTTCATTATGGTACACCAAACCTCAGGACCATAGGTTACTACTGGCCTTATTGACGGTTTATAAACTTTGAGTTTAGTATTTCTGATTATTATTCCATTAGAGAAAATCTTTTTATTTGCATAATAAGCTCATTCCCTATCTGTATTCTTTCTCTTATTGTTTCACTCAATAAATTATCAGATTTAATTAAGGTACCAAGATATAATACCTGCAGTTACTCATTTATTTCCTTACCTTTGTTCTGCTGGTATCTACCCATTGTATTGTAATGTTAATATTAATTCAACTTATGTTTATAATAATTCAATCGCATACAGCTCTTTCAAGTGCTTATGAATTATTTACTTGTTATTTATTTCAAAGTTTTCCTGTACATTTACAGGTTGCCACTATGACAAAGAATACCATCTGCATTTTACATTAAATGTTACAAAAGAAATATTTACATTTTGAATTGAAATTATTTACAAGAAGAAAATAAAAATAAAATAAAATATATAACAATTAAATTCCCTCAAAGTTGATGTTATTCCAAAGTTGTAGATGAAACATTTAGGTAGTGAGATGAGTCCCGTATGCATGGTTTCTGAAAATTCCAATGGAGTATTTCAGAGTAGATACTGCTAGTTGATATATAAGCTGTTTCTTCAATCCAAAGCCTTTGCAGAAATCCACAAAAAATTTGGGAATGGTCCCATGGACCCCAATCATCAGGCCACATATATTTATATCTTGTAGGTGGTATTTATTCTTATAATATTCTATGGTTCCTTCACAGATTTTTCGTTTTTCCTCGTCGACCTCCTCAGGTTGATTCTCATACCACTCGAATCGTACGGTCGGATCAATGATGAATCCCTGTGATGACTGGGGCTTAAATGTGATGAGCTCAATATGACGATTGCTACCATCGTTTGACAGTCCATGTATTTCTTCATGGGCTTCATATCTGTTTTGTCTTATGATGGTGGTGATGGCTGATCTTAAAAAATGATGACGTGTATTCCACAATAGCTCGCCATGAGGACAGGATTCCAAAACATGAGCAAGTGTTTCAAACTCTCTGTGGCATCCCCGACAGAGGATATTGCCTTGGGATCTATCTGGCACACTGAGCACCGCTGACACATTTGCAATCATCTTAATAGCCTCTCGCCATTCACTACACGTTACTCCTTTATGGTCATGAATCCATTTATTTGCAGGAGCATATTGTTTAAAAAGGTTAACACCTTTACCTTTGTGACTTTTCCTACTCTAGTTTTCAAAGGATTTCTTTCTCAGTTCTTGCCTAACTTTCCTTGTGTCTAAGGGTCTGTGATGCTTATTATGAACTACTTCATTAGCTAGAATATTTAAAGTTTTCAGACTTGCAGTAATTTCTTGAGATAGATGCCTTGATGAAATGATTGTGGGAATACTTGAATTTTGCAAAATGTTGCAGGTGTTTATGTGTTGCAAAGGTGTTTCCCAAGCTACACAAAAAAGCCCTAGTCCTTTAAATTTTGTTGGAGCTAGTTAGGCTTGAACCATCTCATTTAAGTGCAAACAAAGTTCTCAGTGTGTTCATACTATTTAGGTAATGCAAGTCTAAATAATAGTTAAAGAAAAAGTTTAAACACCAGTTAAACGAAAAATGATAACGTAACACAAATGTTTCCTGTAAATTAAATTAATCATGCACTTATGAAGAACGGAAGGGAGGGCAGAAGGAAAGGAGGGAGAGGGAGGGAGGGAGAGGAGGGAGGGAGGGAGGAAAGAAAGAATAAGGAAGGAAAGAAAGAAGGAAGGAAAGAACAAAAGAAAGAAAGAATGAAAGAAAGAACAAAAGAAAGAAAGAAAAAAAGAAGGAAAGAAAGAACATAAAAAATATGGGCTTAAAGGTATTTGAACCTGCACTTTTAATCCGTGCATACCTTTGTGTCATTGCACCATATCAGTTACGCTAAACAGACAGGCTATTGAATCCACCCACTTGCTCTCTCATCATGTGTTACAGCTGCAGTGAACATAATCGGTGGTGTGCATACCCTCAAACAATTTTAAGGCACAGTTCTGTGATTTGTAATCCTAGACCATAAGTTTCCTGTTTCAAATTGATTGCCTATGAACCGTCTATCGCCAGCAGGGTTGCCAACACGTACGATAATTTGAATGTATGATCGTTCGATACCGGCGAAATATCATTTTCACTGGTTTGTCACACCATCGAAATGAAACAAATTATACTCTGTTCATTTAGAGATTAGAGGAGATATAAACAAAGCACCGGTTTGTATCACTCTGCGGCCACGTGCATTCACAATGACGCAACACAGTTACCGCTACGCATAGGTATAATATGCATTTTACACTACTAAAAGGATATATTTACTTGATCCAAATAACATGCAGCACATGGAAATTAACTACTACTTACGTCATCTCTGTCCACAATAACACTTTTTCATTTCCTGCTCACAATCTCGAAACCAATCTCCAGAAGCAGCTCGTGGAGGGAAGTTCGTTTTAAATCTGGAAGATCGGGATCAGAGTTAACTGCCAACAACACTTTGTTTAAGGTGGGGGTTCACTGTTAACAAAGAACTGGTGAACTTTTCGACGGATTGCAGATCTCACAAATTCGTCGCAAATTACATCCACCATTTATCTGGTACGTGGAAGCTTTTGGCCGGGATCTTCACCAACTGACGATTTTTCTTTGCGTGTGCTGTAAATACTTGCAACTGACACACCGGTAAACTTGGATGTTAATTTCATCACGTCTTGGATAGCAAGTTCGGGATATTTCTCGCAGAACTTGTTAAACACGTTCAATATTGTTCTTTTTCACCACTTCGCAACAGTTTGCCGCGCTTATGTTTCACAACTCACTTGTTGCGTCATGTTACTTTCATACTGAATAATGTGCGCCCAGAATGAATTAGGCTGGTTACAGAGTCACTTAACTGCGTATTCTTACACTTTAACTACGCTTAGTGCACTTAGTTCATGCTTTAGCAAACATTAAGTGACATTTCAGACCTTAGCAACAGTATTTCTTCAAGGGACTATTTACACGGCGAAAGCGTCAAGAGGGCGCTGTGGTCAAAATGCACGTGGCTTTGTTTACGTCTCCTCTAATCTCTTGATGAACAGAGTATACAAATAGTGACACAACTTTTGCCCTCATGGCCTGTCTCCGCCCCTCTAAGGCAACCATTTCATATCCTACTAATCCTTCTACCTCTTGTTGCCAGTGTGCCCAGATCTGGTAATCTCAATGAACTGTTCAGAAAATTGATGATCAGTAGAGAAATCTCGGAATAAGTGATATGCCGTGTGAAATAAAGAATATGTCTGAACCTGAAAGTTTCTGGAGTGCTGTTAAACATGAAAGTTTTTTCTAAACTGGGTTTAATAAAAACCAAACAGATTGTCGCTAAATACGATAAATTATTCTGTCGCCTCAGCTTATGAAACAATGTGGTGGGTCCGAAAATCTGCAGGTCATCAAGATGTTAAAGTTTATCTCAACAACAAATGTATAATGCTGCAACAGTTGAGGAAGATTAACTTTCAGATGAATAGTGTGAGAAACTTAAGTGTTAAAGTTGTAATACTGGTTGAGGTCATCAATGTTATTAGTGGATACCATAAACATTATGCTGATATTTTTATTATTGTAGCATTTGGTTTATGACGTACGATAATTTTGAATTCAAATCTATAATTTTGAGTGGCTGGTACGATAATTTTACTTTTAAATGTTGGCAACCCTGATCGCCAGTAAAATTTGTGCAGTGTTATTCATTTGCATCCTGTATATTTATATTGTATGATTACCTACCGTATCTCATGCATAACTGCATGAGATTATGACCACAATTACTTCAGGTTACATGATTTATATCTCCAAAACGCAACTTTGTTTCTTTCATAAACATAAATATATTCACATATAAGGTTATCTACCTCTGCACAACTGCATGGGCTTATGATTTCATAGTTATTTCCACTCACATGGTTTATGCCTCTGAAATGCAACTTAACCCAACTTTTTATTTCTTTTATAAACGTATATTTATGAATATATATTCCCATTTAAGGTTGTCTACCTGTTGCACAAACATATAAGCTTATGATTTCATAGTTATTTCAGATTATGTGACCCATAAATTAATTTGTTTGATCGTAATATGAAGAGATCCTCATTAATCCTGTAATTATGGAGCTCAGTGTTATATTTGGGAGATCTTTTGGGTTGAGTAGAGGAATGTATGCATAAGTAAAAGAGAGTTCCCCTTCTTCTAGTTACTAAAATTTGTTATTATGATCGAGAATGGAGTTTCTCACCTTCTTCGTATCTGTCACCTATGCACACACATTGTCGGAAGTTATCTCCATTCTCATATTTACGCACTGTCATCTACACAATTCCGATGTCATTCAACAGTGAATTACTACCACTCACTACATTCATGTCTCAAGTTGGCACCCTGCGTTATGTGGTCCCTAAGCCTGTATTCGACAACATTACCATATGTCCTAACTCTTCAACATAAACATCAATTTTGAGGAATTAAATAATATATACAATTTCCACAATATTTTTATCCATTTAAAGATTACATAAAACTGTTTATGTTTTTATTTTATGTCACTACGTCTTAATACTTCTCTATGGAAGCTTTCAATGCATAAATTTTAAAGGGATTCATTAAGATTTGTAGGCTTTCACGGCTGGTGTTGAAACTAGTTAAATTCCTCAGCGTATATGCACTAGTCTACTGGGCTCATAGTTTTTTCATGGATTTTGCAAAGAAATTAAGAATAAGTTCAATGCTTATTTTTACTCTAAAATCTAGCTGAATATCAGCTAGTCAGCAAAACATGTAACATTGAGTCCAATTATAGGTTCTGTCAAGAAACTACTGTCAAACAGGTTCTTTAGTTTATGTCTAGAGACTAATACCATTTTCCAAATTTGCAGCTTTCCTTTCACCTTCGTGTCACATAAAAGAGGGGGGAGGGGGGTGAGTGAGTAGGGTTTAAGGGCTTGTCGACAACTAGGTCATTTGGGCCTGAAGAAAAAACTGTTTATTAATGGTGATTTAATGATTCTATTAGAATACCCTAAAACCTCATTAATCTGGACCAATTGGGGCTTAATGTTGTCTGGATTGCCAAAAGCCCGGATTAAGTGAAATAAACACCACAGATAGAAGTTGTGAATGAAATTAGAGTATGCACTGTATAATTTTATTAGAATGTACGATACAATAGGCCCACCTAATTTTAATTACACATTCTTTATTTGTTTGGTTTAAAGAAACTATCAATTTTCTTTTGTGATTTATCACACATCTCCTTCACAATGTGATCACAAAGACTCCTAGGATGGTAGTATACAGAAATCTGTTTGTCAGTTTTCAACACAAAGTCTATTACACAATTAAAATACTGTTTAACCTCATTTAATTTCACTTTCAACCTTCCGAAATACACATCCTCAGCCTCAGATTCACTACTAGTGTCCATTGCATTGCTTACACTTTCCACAATTTCTTCGTCAGTCATGTGATAGCCTGGATCATCTTCTCTGTCAAGCCAGTCTTCGATGTCTACTGTGACAGCTTTTTTGTCACCCGCAACCAGTGTTTGGTACAAGTCATTTAACCCTTCCTGAGCGGACATGTTTTATGGCTCTGAGTGGAAGGCAATTTTGCTGAAGTATGAAACTTTATTAAATACAGTTAAAACTATATAAAAATCCTCTAATTTACTAAAACACATAGTATACCTTGCTTTTTGTTGAATTGGATCGTAATTGTCCTCCAGGAGTGAAGTTTTGTTAATCCACGTAAAAATGTTGTTACAAAAACGGCATAAGTAGCACTTCTCCATTTTCTACAGCGTAGTTCGTACATATAGGTATTCACAAATAAACCAGCAGTGCTTCAGGAACTAAATAGTGTCATATTCAGATATTTAATACTTCCATTTGTAATAATAATGGTAATGATGATAACAAATTATAACATTTTTGATAGAAATGTGCAGTTACACCTAGCTAGAGCAGAGTATCTAAAATGTGCATATGATTTTCATAGCAAGTTCTTTATCTCAATACTACTGAGATAATACTATCTTAGTGCTTTTATATTGGGAATTTCTGGGAGATTCCAAGAAGCAATCCTGGCTTTTTTCGTTGGTGGTGTCGCCTGTTGTTTTTTTTTTTATGTTTTCCTGAATACATGTCTCCTCAGTAATTATTTCCATAATTTCGTCATCAAAAAATAGGCCAAAAAATTCTGCTGGAAGTGTATTCTCATCAAAATGAGAAGGAAGTATTGGTCCCTGCTGGATATTGTGCACTGGGATACTAGATGTAGGGCCAGGGTCAAAATTACTTAGCTAGGTGTATAGCTGTCTGCAGCGTCACTTAGGTCACTCTCGCTCTCACTTGTACTTACACACGAATTCTCGCATTTTGTTCAACAATTCTACAATATCTTGCTCCGTCAACCCTTTCTTTACCGCCATTCTGTCAAAAAACAAAAAAAACTCTCGCTTACTGGATGCAATCACTGCACTGTTTAATCCTACACTTCTGAGAACTACAACAGAAATTATTAAATATGGAAAATCGGTGATGAACTGACCACAAACATCTGAAAGAGAATTTCCTGCCATCTATTGGCAGTATATATGAATTATTTGAGTGAGAGGAGCCGATCACAATAGCTCTATGACTCCAAACCCATATATGGGTTTTTGCTCGCCAGGGTCCGGACATGTCGCCCATATATGGGTTTTCGCTCGCAAACGGTTAATTTAATTGCATTGGTGTCTAATTCAACACTGTCATCATACAAAAGTTTCTTCCACATACTAGTCAATGTAGAGTTTGAAATGCTGTTTACTGCACTTGCAAAATTGAAAATCATGGATCTGAAATCATACAATTTTATACTCAGGAGTGTTTTTCCACCCGTTTATCTTCACTTTCCAGAGGCTCCTCAACTTCAAAAACTTCAGACAGGAATTTCTTTCTACCGCTTTGCAGTGCAGTTAACGCCTTGGTCCATCGACTGTATCAGGGAAGTTGTGCTAGGTGGCAAGAACACACACTTGATCTTACCATTGGCACTACAATTTCTTTGCATCTGGATGCGCTGGTGCTTTATCTAATAGGTTTATGGCTTTCACATTATTTTGCTTTTTATTTTCTTGGCGCCTTCTTATTGCAGGTACAGCATGGCTGTGAAACCAATCATGGGTGATGTCTGCCGTAAACCACACATTTTTTTAAACTGTAGTAACGCACAGGCACTGTGGACATTACATTCTTAATAGCCCTTGGTTGTTTGCTCTTACCTACGACTTTCACCTAGCTTTAAAATATGGCCTCCATGTGCACTAGTGTGTAATAATGCAGAAACGTATTCTTTACAAATTTTTCGTCCAGGTGTATTTTTTAAGGATTTGGAGGCTTGGGTGTTCTTGGACAAGGCGTGCCAAAATAGACCTGTCTCGTCGGCATTATACACTTAAGAAAAATCTGACTTTTCTTCTTGAATGACAGATTAAAGTTTTTTTCTAATTGCGTCAACAGGTGATGAGTCAGCACTTATGCTCAAAATACATATTTTTTTCACTATGTTATGACTCTTGCGGAATCTGTATAACCAAGCCAAACTAGCCGAAAATTCATTAATAGCAAGTTGTTTCACAAGATGTTTGGCAACAGCTTGAATTTAAATACCTCTCACTGCAATTCCACTTGCACAAAATTGTTCATACCACTTGTATGTCGTGTCTTCTTACTTTTGTTCAGTCAGTTGCCGCATTCGTTTCACCTGACAATTTTCCTCATTTACATCACATTTAATCAAAAATGATTCACCCTGTTTCTTTTTTATGTCCAAAACTTTGTTTTGCGATTCCATATTCTGCATATACATATGCAACAGAGACACCATTTTCAAGCCTTTGATAATTTTCAGTTTCTCATGTATTGTAAGAGATTTATACTTGTTTCCCCTATGATATTCTAGGTTTACTAAATGACATTATGCACACAATTTGTTTCTTTAGCTTAATGATTGAGAAAGGCAGGTGTTAAACTAACCCTTCTGATGAGTTGCAAGCCCTATCACAAGTGCAGCAAGGGTGTGTGAAGGAGGGCAGCCTAATGTACCATTGTCACTAATGTACTCCTGGTATTACAAAGAAATTCCTATTGTGCAGTCTGTGCAAAAATAAAATAATTTCCTTAAGTTCGTTTTAGTGCAGTACTATAATTTAAGTTAGCAATTCACAGATTCATATTTTTTTTTTAATTATGCCTGTCCAGGTTAAGCGAAATCTGGTTTAAAGGGGTGTGAATTAATGAGGTTTTACTGTACTTACCTACTTCCTTAAACTGAAACCTGTGAAACATTTCCTCATCCAGTAAAGAATAATAATTTTACAACACGGAACTTATAATATGTAAAATGTTCAGTGTAGTAAATATACAAAAGTTACATGTAAAATAAATGGGAATTCCATGTTATAAGAATCTTTGAGTACCTGAGAGAACTAATACTTTTTTTTCATGCACACTGTGTTCTTCCTTGCACTACAAGTATTAAATCAGGCATGGACATTCTTGACTCCGCATGTTACAGCATGACAACCAGCTCCATTCCTTCCCCTTATGGTTTGCTTTCTACACACAAGCAGTCTTCTAACACAGTGGTAGAACACTGCTGTACTCTATTACGAGATGCATTCCAAATATTTGGAAGGACAAGGAGAAATTGGGGAAAATGGGCTCTTTTCATGTTTTGTAGTACACAGAGATGCTGTAAAGCATGTGGTGTGTGTAATTTATTAACAAATTCAACCTTCCTCAAAAGGTGACTGCCTCGAACAAAGCATAAAAAACAATAAAAGGATATAAATACATAATTGAAATTGGAAACAATACCAATAACCATTAACAAGTGAGACAGAATATTGGAGGACCCCAAAGGAAAGTCGTTCATGTGAATGTTTGTTGGAAGTGTAATTCGTTTTTTCGTGTTGGTATGAGATGGTTGAATGACGAAGGCGTGTTGATGGGGTTCATTGTTGCGAACAACTGGGTTTGCACAAAGACGTCATAAATCTTTCCATATTTGATTTTAATATATGTGTATAAATATTAGAATTGTTTGTGTTCCATAATAAAAGTAGGAGACGATGATTGGGATCGCTTCCCTAACGAGAAAGAACTATTTGCGCGGATGAATATGAAAAAGGCGGTGTGTCGCGTCAAAACGACGCCAAAAAACAGTTCACTAGCGTGTGCATCTCCGAGGTGGATGGACGTATTTTTATGTGTACGCGTCATGAAATAGTAAAAGTGAATTTACTAAGTGTTTAGAGACCTTTAATTAAATTTTGGCGATGTTAGGGAAGTTGATCCGCTAAAATAAGACTTTCTACTGTGATATGATTTAAAAATTGTGAACAAGAAGGTGCAAATAAAATGTTTGACTAAAGTTAAACCCGAGTGTATGTTCATTCCATCCGTTACCAAGCCCTGAGATCAAAAAGATCTCATTAGCTAAAAGACACAGCGTCGTTAATAATCGTAAAAACAGCACCACAAGGTTGCAGCTATATAAACTATCTGAAAACCATTACAATCCACAAAAATACATTGGAATGGCCCCTATCTAAAACAAACTAATTTGTATATAATAATTAATTTATGTACCATAGAAATGACTCATAAATATTGCTAGTGACCCTTTAATATCACAGAGAGCCACTGTTTTCATAAATGAATTGTTTCACTTATATTTTCTGCAAAATGATACCAAAAAAGCATGGGGAAGAATGCCTAGCTCCACTTAGTAAGCCAATAATGTCAGCTGAATTAAGATATTTATTTACTGTAAAAGCTGTAAGTATTGTTTGTTCACTTTGCCTACAAGTTAATAAGTGATATAATTATTTCTTAAAGTGGATAAAAAGGGCGAGATATTTTGAGTTTCAAACCTTTATTGTATGAAACAATGATAAATAAAGTACCTGATTTTGTTTCGTCATTTAATGCATACCTTGCATTTTAATAGGCATTTCTAGGTTTCCAAAACTAAGAATCACGTTATGTCACTACTCTGATAGAGGGGTAGCTGCATTACATCATAGTATCTGTCAATGGCCTTCCCGTTTGGTATGTGACATGCATTTGCCCATACCTGTATTAACATCTAACAGGAATGAAGTGGGGATGTTCCAAAGCAACTTTTTAACACGACATACAATGTATACAAAAGCCATTATTACTTACTACAGCGAAGTTCTTGGAACAGCAAATACAAAAACAATTCAAATCTTTCCAAACCAAAGTCTGAGACTAATTACAGGTGCTATCAAAACCACACCAATACCAGCTATGGAAAGACTGTCTGCTCACCACCTCATGGTCTAAAGGGAATGAGGGGCAGGGGAGTGACATTCCATGCACTGTAACCTTAGTTTTGTAAACATCCGCATAGTCGTTCTACTGGTCATGTTACCAACTTACCTCCAATATTATTTGCGCTATGTTTACTCGCTGCTAGTTTCTCCTAATTTCAGTTGTAAAACCTTTGTGTCGGAAGCAATGGTAAAAATAATGTAGAAGTAGATAATCCTCCACCTAGGAGTGCTGTGAAATTTGCTATGATATTGTGGTTGTAGAACAAAGGGGTTCAAAATGATAGTTCTATGTGTAAAACAGATCTTTATAGGATGCCTGAATCAAACAAACCTAAAGAGGCTCTTGAAGGTATTACTGTCTCTCTTCTATTACTTTCACTACCTGTACTTGCAGGAACAATTACCATACTATTAACTGAGTGAGATGTTAATATGCACTTCATTTTTTGAACCTGCAGAAGGGAATGAAAGGTTGTTAGACTGAATTCTTCCTCAATTGTTATAACATTATTATTGGTTATTTTGGTTTTATTGGGCCACACTGTTGTTTACTTGCCCCCATACAAGTTTGGGCCAAGGTAAAATGAATACTTAAAGAAATGCAACAGCTCACTTATTCTTACAGGAACTGCACAATATAATGCTCAAGGATATATCACAAGACCAAAACATACTGGCACTGTTTTTTAAAAATATAGAAAAGACAGAAAATGATCAGTGAGAAAACGAGGAGTGGCCGAAAACAGTGTTTACGCTTCATAAACTAAATATACTGCATGAACTGAAAATAACATTTAAATTGTGCTATTTTGAGCGACTTCTTTGCTTTAATCTGGCGCGAATACGCATTCCTAGTTTGGCAACATTATCGTAAACATGATTAGAAGCAGAACTGCTGCTCGCGATATCATTGTTTATCAGGAATTGTTTACTCATGTAGTGGCTGGCTGTATTCTTGTCAGGGACCTTCAGCTGGTGAACAAACTGTACTAACCAATCAATACCCCATTGAATATGAAATAGAAAAAACAGCTCTTATTCAACATGAAAAGTTGGTTAGACTCCCATTCAATACACGGAACAAGAAAAATTGTACACATACACTAAAGACTCAGGAGAGCTTTCTTTCCAAAATTCAAGGCTCAAGAAAAATGTAGACCTCCCTCATTCAAAGGTAAACTTCATATACAAAGTCAATCTGACACAAACATTAGACCACATATTACTTACACCTGACATAAGAAGCTAAGAAAAATGATACTCCAACTAGTGTTCTAAAATGATTGGCATTAGAGACAATCCATACTAGATTTCTGGAACATGAATGGCTCCATATTTAAACTGATGGATCACTGATATCAAACCAAGATGGAGCAGGGGCTGGAGTCACGTGTCACCTCTTTTCCTATTACAAATCTTTAAGTTATGGAACTACAAACTTTGATGGAGAAATTGAAGTAATTCGAATGGCTCTAAAAAATCTTTTGTATAGAATCTCACATTTTCATCAAGCAGTTATCCTCTCAAGATTCCACGGTGGCAATTATAGCAATTGCTTCCAAGTTGTCACCAAAAAACCAAATAATTATAGAATGTTGGAAAATCCTTACCCATCTAACAGCACTTCAAAAACACCTAGTCTTCCAGTGGATACCAGCTCACTGTGGACTGAGTGGTAATGACAAAGCTGATTTTCTTGCAAAAAAGGGTACCAGCGGTGTACAAAAATCTATAGTTAATCTACCATTTTATGCAGTTAAAAGATTAGTCAACTCTGAATTCAAAAACATTATTGCAAAATATTATTACTATGAAAAATCAAAGAGTAAAAGATGGGAACTACGAAACATTCAAGCAGTAATTCCCGAGTATCCTCGAAAAATGGCAGATGCAACCTTCAGGGTGATTAACAGACATGACTGTCTGGCAAAACATTTGAACAGAATTGGGGTATATTCTTCACCACTCTGTTCTCTATGTGATCTGCAAGAGGAAATGGGCCAAGACCACCTTGAAATATACCTGGCCACTTCTATAATCTTCGCAAAACTTAAAGGCATATGGAGGCGGGGGCGTGCTGCGGACTCCAGCGAATCCTACGCTTGCCCCTCCTACCAGCACAGCCGAATGTGGTGCATGCATCTCACATACCCTTATGTACAGAACCTCTGCCAGTACACGCACTACGCTTGGCAAGAGCGCTCTCCTTGAGGAATGGCCAGCGTTCACATGCCTTTAACTTTAGCAAGCGGTATAGCGCCCTATCCATCAGTGAAAAATATTGGAGAGCAAGAGGACTACTGACTTCATTTCAGAAATCCAGCCTTAGCCAACAACAACAATACCTGTATTAAATGGCAACAAAGATCACTACTTCCTAGGTTATACAAAAATGTCTAGTCCTATTTTGCACTTTGTACAGAAAGCAAATGAAAAAACTCCAAGGGTATCATGATTATTTAATGAGGCCTTCGGAGCTTCCCCTCCTTTCCCTCTCTTTACCCCTCTCCAATGACATTATTCATGCTACCGGCTGAGCACAGTTATAATCAATGACATGTCAGCATGAAAGGTAAGTATTTATTATTTAACTGCTCAGTAAATTGTTACTCAATTGTCGTTTGATTGACAGCATATTGTACACATCAGAAACTACACATAGTCAGATTATTGGTCTATGGTAAGCTGGTAACAGGTCAACAAATTTCAGAAACTGTGCAAATTCACAGAAATGTAATTAAATTTTAATGCCACCCAAGAAAGCAGTTTCGTGGCCGAGCGGTTAGCGCGCTCGCCTACCACCTAAGCGGCCCGGGTTCGATCCCAGGGACCCGCATGTGGTATTCGTGGTGGACGAAGCGGCGTCAGGGCGGGTTTTCTCCGGGTACTCCGGTTTCCCCCGCCATCTCATTCCACCGGTGCTCCATCTTCATGTATCATCAGTGTCACCGCCTGCGGTGCCGTAGTAGTAAAAGCGGGCGTTAAACACTACAACAACAACAACAAGAAAGCTGTTTACTGCATAGGTAATAGAAGAAAACCTTCCATCAGAAAGCAGAAACTGCATTATAATATAATGTAAAGCATTTTGTTTAAAGCTATTTTGATACAAATTTTAATTTCAGTATACCTACAAGGAGAATTTGTAGAAGGATTAAACATCTTTATATTTTTTAATACAATATTCCATTACGTTTACTGTTAAGTTTTACGTGTTTGTAATTTTAAGGACAAAGTTAAAGTTTTTCTTATAACACAGAATCATTTAACTCAACAAATGCTGCGTGTTTCAAACATTTACAGTCTTTTCCATAATAGGCATTAATAATTTGATGACAAATCCATAGAAAACTAAAATGTGGCTTTATTTTTTAGAAGGCCAGGTGTATCTTACCCTTCCCCTCCCCTACCACCACCACCACCACCACCACCTTTGCTTATCCTCATTACAGTAATATGCCTCTCACCTGGTATTGCAACTGTCACTGGTCACTAGTTATGTCTCACCCCTTGCTATACCCTGTAAGCAATAAGAAACCAAGATGCTCCCAAACAGTTCATATTACATACTAAATTCATGTTGTGTACCATGAACTTATTGCAATATATTGAGATGGCCTCATGGCAGGAAGGTTTATACAGGTATTTGTTAAAATGTATTAAGTCATTTAAAACTATTTTGTAGTTATTTATACTGAAATGAATATGGAATGTTGCATTTGTTTATTTATTTACAAGTATATTACATGACCAATCTCAGAAAGATATAGAAGGATATATTTTGTTTTTTGTAACTATGTAGATCTTAACAATATGTTGGTGCTGTTTTTATGGATGATGTAGGTGATGGTGATGAGCTTTTAACTCTTATGTTATCTCGGGTCGTGGTACTGGATGGAATGAACATACACTCGGATTTAACTTTGGTGAAATATTTTATTCGCACCTTCTTGTTCACAGTATTTAAATCGTATTACACTAGTAAGTCTTTTATTTCAGTTGATCGACTTCCCTAGCATTGCAGGGATTTTATGTCTGAAAATTTAGCAATATTTCGCTAAAAGTGTTTTCTATCACTTTACACTTCGTCTATTTTACGTCCTTTTATTTACTCGCGCACTTCGTATTAACTAACTTATTAAAGTTAGCTAACGTCTCACTTATTTTACACAAATTAACAGTCTTTAAACACTTAGTAAATTTACTTTCACTATTTTATGACGCGTACACATAAAAATACGCCCATCTACGCCGAACACATAGACGCTAATGACTAGACAATTGGCACCGCATTACACTTTTCCTTGTGTACATCCACGTATGTGTTCATCAAATAGTTCCTGCATTGTTAGGGAAGCGATCTTTAGCTATCCTCCTTTCGCTTTTAATATCGAACACATATAATTCTTTTATTTATACATATATATTAAAATTAAATATGGAAATATTTATGACGTCTTTAAACAAACGTAATTGTTTGTAACAATGAACATTGGTAACACGTTTTTGCCATTTAACCAACTCATACCAGCATCAAAAACAAATTACACTCTTAACAAATATTCACATAAACGATTTTCTTTTGGGGTCTTTTAATATTCTGTCTCACATGCCCCTTGTTTTGTTTTTCAAGTTGTCACCTATATTTACAATCTTGAAACACAATACAACACTTCTCCCTATTCCTCTGATACAATCACTTTGTACAATACTTTTTTCTTTACAGTCTTCTTTGCTGTATGTTTTTGTCTTTTGTTTTGATATGACACAGCATGTCTTTATAAATTTCACATATTCAGTTACTATACAATACATATTCAGTTATTATACAACACATATTCAGTTATTATACAACACATATTCAGTTATTATACAACAGTTAGAATATACCTAAGATTTTACATTTGACATTGACACAAACATTATTTTTTAAGTGTATCATGGTTTATTGTGTGCCTTTTGACTTATGTTCCTTGTTATGAGGAGAGAAAAACAGGATACAAATCTTGAGCTAATGATTATGATCATATTTATGGCAATATTTTATTCAGTTCTTTGTCTTCTTTGTCTAGCAAGCTTATTATGTATGGGCAGGTCGTTGAGTCAATTCTTAAACTCTGATGTTACTAATAGTACCATTATGTAATTGGGTCCTTATTCACTATTGTTTAGTTCGACATTTCTTCAAGCTTAACATTGGCTATATCCATCTTAATTCATGGGCATTGCTTTTCTGACTATGGTTTTTCTTTATGTTTGAGGTTATTTTGAGTCACTTATTTACACTTACCTTCATACGCAGGTACAGAAAAAACTAAATAAATTCATGATCACGAAAAACGAGAAACTTAAAAAGAAGTTAAAACAGTTAAAAACACGTCAGGTTGGATGTTTTCAACAATATAAAAACCGGGATATTAAACAACAGACAAACGTAATTAGCCTATCGCAACAACAGTTCACAACCCAAGAAATGACACTACTACAAAAAGGTTTCAAAACCTGCATCAATTTCTCACAGAATAAAGATGATTTTATCGCGGACATTGAAATAGCCACACATAACCTAAAAAATGAAGACGCATTAAAAGCAAAAATCGAATGCATAGAGATATTAAAACATTTACGCCCAATACAGAACTACAACAACAACAACAATAACAAAATAATAGAAAACCTTAACAAGAAACCAGTGATATTTCTAAAAGCGGACAAAGGAAATTCCCTAGTTATTATGGAAATTGAGGAGTACAACCATAGAGTCAACCTTCTTCTGGAAAGTAATGAGTATGAAGAAATTCCGAAAAATCCTTTAAACTTATATACCACATCAATCAATAAAGCTTTATCAGTTACAGAAATATTAACAACATCAGAAAAATATATCCTAAAACCCTCTAACCCCATATTACCAAGGTTATATTGCCTACCAAAAGTACACAAACAGGACAATAGCATGAGACCCATCATTAACGGCATCAATTCACCTACCTACCATATTGCTAAATGGCTAGTAAAGAAACTGAATACTTACAAAAAATTCGAAAGCTTAGGAATTGAGAACTCCTTGGAACTCACAAAAAACCTGTAAAATTACACTATCCCTAAAGGCCACATTATGGTGTCTTTCGACGTTAAAGCTCTGTTTACCAGCATCCCGGTGGAAAAAATACCCTTGCTTATTAAAAAATGGTTGACTCCAACTACAGTTGACCCCATTGAAATAAATGACATCATTAATCTTACAGAAATTTGCACAAAAAATAATTACTTCTCATTTAACAACAAATTTTACAGACAAACAAAAGGACTAGCAATGGGGAGCCCACTATCACCATTTTTAGCAAATATGTACATGAGCTTTTTTGAATCTCATTTAGTTGAAGCCTTTCCACATATATTCAAATTTTGGAGAAGATATGTGGATGACATTTTCGCTATAATCCCCCAAAAACAAAAAGACGACTCTCTAAAATTACTGAATCTACAGGACAGCCATATAAAATTTACAATTGAAATAGAAGACAACAACACATTATCTTTCCTGGACCTCAAAATTACTAGAAATATAGATGGTATAAAATTTGGTATACATAGAAAACCCACACATGTAGACAATTACATCAAGAAAAACAATTGCAACCCAATTTCACACCAACTGGCAGCATTTCGAAGCTTGATACATTGTTTATATAATGTCCCGTTAAGTAAAGAGGAATTTCTGAAAGAACAACAACACATAGAAGAAATTGCAATATTAAATGGATTCAACCCAGCCACAGTTAGAAACATGTCAAAAAATGCAGAAAAGCTCAAGATAATTTCGCAAACCACTACATTAACACCACTCACAAACAACTGGAAATTTAGGAAATTCACGTACCATCCCTGGGCCTTCAAGAAATTTGAAAAAATCTTCAAGAAACTAAACATAAAACTAGCACCGCAAAACCAATACAGTTTAAAAAACCTGCTTAATAAGCCACTAATCAATCGGGGATTTACCAAATCATCTGTAATAGTTGTGACAAAAGCTACATAGGGAAAACAAAGAGAAATTTGAATATAAGACTTAAGGAACACCAAAGAAACATAAAATTAAAACAAATTGAAAAGTCTGCTGTGGCACATCATTTTTGGACTGAAAACCACAATATCGGCCTTAATATAATATTGTTAAAATCTATTAATTCACCAATAGAACTGAATCATTTGGGAAAAAATATACATCATCAAGAACAGTAATAAAGTTATTAATTTCGAAATACCAGCATTGAATGAAGTGTTAAAGCTCTGCAACCTAACACCAGATGGCAGCAGAATAGAGACAGCAGAGAAAAGGAACAAGAGGATAATGTCAGTTACCCAACGGCTGATGATGGGATCGAATGGTCCTGAAAATGTTTCCGCTTTAAAAAAGCAGTTTAGTAGTGAAGGTAAGTGTAAATAAGTGACTCAAAATAACCTCAAACATGAAGAATACTTCACTGTCAATAGTGCTTCTATTTTTAATATTCATGGTTTTTCTTACTTCACTAATTGTCACCTCTTTATCTCTTATCTTTATAAGAGAAAACTTCTATACTTATAATTATTCTGCAATTGTATTATTTTTCTTCTCAATTCACCCTCGACACCTTTGTGTCAAAAATATTTTATCTTTGTCATCACAATTGATTCCTTTTTATTTTTTGTCCCTGACATCCTTATCTCAAAAACACATTGTTTTCCGTCGCTATAATTCACTTCTTTAATGACAATCAGTGTCCTCATCTGTCTTTGTTGACAATGCTCTTTGTGGTCAATATAGCCAATGACTATGTTGATTTTCTTTCTTGTTGTATTTTCCAATCTGAACATAATCTTCTACAAGTAACCCATTAAAAATTATTATTTTTCATTACCTCTACTATTCCTGCCTTACATATTTGTTGGCAAAGACTATTTGGTCCTTTCTTTGTATGGTTTTAATTTATTTTTATGGCATCTTCCTACCAACTTGCCATTTGTATTCTGTAGCTCATACATATGGTCACCCAGCTGTTTTGTTATGACCAGCGGTCCAGTATACAATAGTTCCATTTTTTTCTTTGTGCAACCATCATGGTGTCGATGTCAATTGTCAATCCCTTAGGTTTTGTATTGGTCATCCACTCGATTGGGGCGAACTCAGTTGTGGTAATTTCCTTGAGTGTTGGTGGTGGTTGTTGTTCCTGTATTCTGTGCAACATCTGCCCTATTTGGCACATTTTCATCCTGTTCCTGTTGTCTTATGTTGTCGGTGTTCCACTGGTCTCCACCCCTTTGGTGTGAACCCCTATTGTATGGTAGTCTTCGGCTGTTCAAGTATTCTCTACAGAATTGTATGTGGTTCACTTGATGGGTACGGTCTCCTGGTCTCCCACGATCATATGTATATGTTTGGTGTCTCGATTCACTCCTTGGTATAGTGTTGTGGTACTTCTGTCTCGTGTTCTCTATCCTTTCGCCATGATTGTGTGGTTGTGGGAAATGCTGTGCCCCTCTCCCCCTGTCATGGGTGCTCCTAGGATTTCTATCTTCTCTCTCATTCTGGTTGTTTGTAGTTGCGCTCCTGTTTAAGATAGGTGAGTTTGGGTGACCGTTCCCATGTCTATGCTCATTAGGCCGACCATTGTGCGTTTCGAAGGCTGTCAGTGATTCTATCACGTCAGCAAAATCTACTGGTCTCGCAACAATTAACCCTGTTCTCACTGTGTCTGGGAAATGTCTTGTTATGCTGGTAGTTAACTCTGCTTCCGACAGGTTAGGATCTAATAGCTTCCCTTTGTTGGCTACTTTCATAAAATAATCGACTAGCGATAACCCTTTGGTCGGATCATATCTTCCTGTCGCTAACTCTACCCTAGTCTGGTTTTGCTTAGCTGGGCCCCAATACCTTGATAGGAGTAGATTTCTGAATGAGCTATACGATTCATTACCAGCTAGTGTTAACCTAAGCCATTCTAATGCCTTGTTTTTTAAGCTCTTCTTAACTATCATCATCCTAAGCTCATTTGGTATCCTTTTCACTTTAAAATACTCTTCCATTTCTTTAACAAAGAGTTTTGGATCGTCTCCCTTCTCCTCGTCGAATGTAGGTGGTGTGATTTCATGTAGTATGCTGTTGGTGTAGCATGTGTTGTGTGTTGTGTCATTGCTTAATTGTGAACCTCTTTCTCTGTATGGTGAGTCAACATTTTGTACATATTCAAATAACTCTCATCTTGTACATTACTTACATCTAAATCATCATTTTGCCTTTGTAGTGCATTCACAACATCATTTACATTAGCCACACTTTCTTTCCCTTTTCTCATTTCTTCACAAATTGATTTTAAATCATTCTTTATTTCATATCATTCATGGCTTCTTGTTGTGACTGTACTACATCAGCCACACGCTTAATTTTAGGAATTACAATTTGTTCTACTGTTTCATTAATAATGTCTTTCTTTACTACCTCAATCTCTTTCCTTAATTCCACAGTTATTTCTGATTTTACATTTGTAATCTTACAGTCTACACTTGCATTACATTCTGTTATGTCATCTCTACATTTACCAATTTCTCCTTCTAATACAATCTTATTTTCTCTCATTTCCGATTCTATTTTTCCCATCCTATCTCCTATGATTTCTATCCTAGCTTCGAAGGCTTCCTTTGTCTCATTTATGTTTTTATGTACTAGTTTCAAATTAGTTTCCACTGCTTTCATATTTTCTTTACACTCCTGTCTTCCTAATTCTATTTTCTGCTCTAAGTCCTTTCTCACTTCCTCCACTTTCTGACCTATCTCTTCCTTATTCTGTTCTAGTTTCTGACCTATTTCTTCCTTATTTTGTTCCATTCTCTGACCTATCTCTTTTTTATTTTGTTCTAAATCCTGTCTCATCTCTTTTTTATTATTTTCTAAGTCCTGTCTTATCTCTTTTTTATTATTTTCTAAGTCCTGTCTCACTCCTTCTATTTTCTGACTCAATTCTACGTTATTTTGTTCCATTTTCTGACCTAAACTTTGCTCTAGTCTTTCAAACATGATCATTAATAACCTTTGGTCTTTTCCTAATGCTACCTGTTCCTCGCTTTCTGGTTCTATCTGATAACTAGGCCTATGTGCCCCTTCCCCTACTCCTGTTATTAGATCTCTCTCTTTTTGCGACATTCTAGTTTCTTTATTCAGTTCACTTTGGCTTAAAAGTCCTACTATTTTGCCGCTTCGCAGTAACATAAAAATAAAATGAATAAGAAAATAAAAATTTTTGGCCCTACTTTTTTCTCGTTGATTTATCCAGTTACGTGCGTCTCCTGGGCGGTTGGCTACGCTAGACGATCTCTGGTGTTTTCCCGCGTTGATTATCCGTTCATCGGCGTTCCCGAAGTTGTAGATTTCAAACGATGGTCTAATGACGTCTTCCTTTTTGGCGCGAAGATTTGGCGTCACTTGGTATTTCGCGTAAGTTCATTTCCCGTAGATTTTCATTCCATCCAAAATTCATGCTCCACGCTTGGGTAAGCCATTTGGTGCTGTTTTTATGGATGATGTAGGTGATGGTGATGAGCTTTTGACTCTTGTGTTATCTCGGGTCGTGGTACTGGATGGAATGAACATACACTCGGATTTAACTTTGGTGAAATATTTTATTCGCACCTTCTTGTTCACAGTATTTAAATCGTATTACAGTAGTAAGTCTTTTATTTCAGTGGATCGACTTCCCTAGCATCGCCGGGATTTTATGTCTGAAAATTTAGCAATATTTCGCTAAAAGTGTTTTCTATCACTTTACACTTCGTCTATTTTACGTCGTTCTATTTACTCGTGCACTTCGTATTAACTAATTATTAAAGTTAGCTAATGTCTCACTTATTTTACACAAATTAACGGTCTTTAAACACTTAGTAAATTTACTTTCACTATTTTATGATGCGTACACATAAAAATACGTCCATCTATGCCAAACCACATAGACGCTAATGACTAGACAATTGGCACCGCATTACACTTCTCCTTGTGTACATCCGCGTATGTGTTCATCAAATAGTTCCCGGATTGTTAGGGAAGCGATCTTTAGCTATCCTCCTTTCGCTTTTAATATCGAACACATATAATTCTTTTATTTATACATATATATTAAAATTAAATATGGAAATATTTATGACGTCTTTAAACAAACGTAATTGTTTGTAACAATGAACATTGGTAACACGTTTTCATCATTTAACCAACTCATACCAACATCAAAAACAAATTACACTCTTAACAAATATTCACATAAACAATTTTCTTTTGGGGGTCTTTTAATATTCTGTCTCAATGTATAGAAAATGTTTCTAGTATCAGTTTCATACCACTACAGATGTGTTTTATATCAAGTGAACATAAAAGATGATCTTGAAAATGTGTAATTCTAAATTGCAATCAAATGTAGGTGTCAAAGAATTTTACAGCAAATTTATAGTGAATAAACTGCAAGTTAATTTTTAGTTAGAGTCCTCATTCGCTAGATTAAGCCCCTTTTTGCAAACCGATATGCAGTAAAGATACAATCACTGCTTAAATCTGCCATATCTGACATCCCAAACATGGGGCAATTTGAAAGAAAAGCATCAATGTGTAAATCCACCTCAAACTATAATAAGAATCTATCACAAAACATGTGAAAGTTATATTCCACAATCAAAGATAATGAATAAGATAAATAATTTATGTTGGGGCATTGACTTTATCATTCACGTCATTTATTACTGAATGTCTGAACCCATTTACTGAGGGTTACTAGAGGTAGGTAATTTGCTTGTGGTGTAACCAAGGTTTTAATCTGCATGCTATGCATCTTGTTACCATCCAGTACCATGATCGTGGTGAAGGATAGACACAAGATGAGCAGTGTATAGGTGCTATATAGCTTGTGATGAATCATAAAATGACTAATGAAAATATTTCCATTGAAGTCAATTAATGTGGTACTGAAGACAGTGCAAAGGTTTGTTCTGCAATGAGAATTCAAGGCAGGTTTTACAGTAAACCAAAACAGCACAATTGATTTGACATTACAAAACTATTTTACTTCCTTAGCGCAGCTGATACATGACTGCTAGTCAATTAGTAATTATGCATTTGTCATTGGGCCTTCTGGTCTTTCACTATGATTGCATTTGATGTTACACATTTCAGCTACCTGATTAACTCCGAACTGGATAGACCTATCAGTTAGTAGGCTCTCAGAGACTGTAGAGCTGAATATAATGAATGCAAAAGAGATTATATCACAATTTTTAACAAAATTGGAGTTGGCGGGTTTTTCCCAGTAAGCAGATGAAATGCAGAATATGAATCTAATATGGGGATGGCAACAGAACAAGGAAGTTAAGATTTGAACAACTCTTCTTTCATATTCCTAGAAAAGCTTCCTGATAATTTCAAATGCTCACATTATAATACTTCAATTTTGTTAATTAAGGAAATTGAAGCTATTAACAGTGAAGCAACAAGATTCTAAAGTAAGAACAAATTAGAAACTAAAAACTTCACTTATCATAGTAATGTTGCAAGTTATTTTTTCAACCACTGACTCGAGTTTCACTCGAGCTTTGAGAATGAGTTGGAGACAACTTGAAACTCGAGTCAGTGGTTGAAAAAATAACTTGCAACATTACTATGATAAGTGAAGTTTTTTTTAGTTTCTAATTTGTTCTTACTTTAGAAGCTTCAATTTTGTATTTCTCATTCTGGTTTCTGTTCTTGGTTACTATGAACCAGCCTTTATTCTATAACAACATATTTGTTGCAGCACTTCATAAACTCCACCCAACAATAGTTAATTCTGTTATGAATAAACAGTGTGTGAGCAAAGACCAAGTTGTAAACTTGGTTACAAGAATGGACTTCCACACTTGTATGAAATGCATCTTTGAAAATCTATAAAAGTTAAAGCCTAAGCACTGGCTTATAATTCACACCAAATGATTGTGTTCTTAATTTGCTACATAAACTACTTTGTTTTCACAACATTTAACAAGAATTAAATACTTACCTTAAGCTCCTTCTCGTTTATTGGAGGACTCGGTGGCATCACCATATCAGGATCTTCAAATGGATCCTCAACAATGACTACATGTGTTATCCTAAAAAAGAAATGGTCTCTTTGAATACTGAAAATCAAGACTAGCAAAGAAGAAACAAAATAATCAGAACATCTTTGCTTCACAAAAATGTACTAAAATGTTGATAACATAAGTGAACATTTTCATTTAAATCCAAGTATAATGTGATTACTTCTTAATAGATGAATCAATGCTGAACATTAGCATTAAACAACAAATGAGGATATAATAATGATCCACACTTTTGGAATGCATATGTTGCAACTTGTACAGGTGACTGATCAATCACATATACATATGCTCAATTACCTTGTTAGGATATGTGCAGCACCGAAGTAATAGTTCTAGATTTTTCTTGCATATGAAATGATTACTGAAAATTTGTTTTAATCTAACAATTTACAACCTGAAATGTTAGAACTGACTTTGCAACAGCCATGATTCTGCACCATGGACACCTTAAGTTGTTTCAGGAACAAACAAATTCTTCTTTTCGTATGTCAGCTCAGTATAGTCTGCACACCTGTGTTTGATGTCAGTTCAGTGCAGAACCCACAAAATTAGTATAATGCAATCCCTGAGCTGTATCTGCTTGTTCTGTTCCTATTACTATGGTCCCTCCCCCAACTAAAGAGCGTAACAAAAAGAAGGCGCACGAGGTGGAGCTAGAGAAAGGTGGGCGAGAGCAAGTAGCCTATCCTAGAGAGGCGACAATGCCCAGTTCAGGAATGTGCTCTCTAGCGCAATATTTGCTTTTCACTTTTCTCTTTGCACTCAACAAATCCAGCAATGGCTCATTGTTATAAAGTATTCCATTGAAAAGAACTGGAAATGTTGAAGCTGACTGTCCAAGAAACAATATTTTAGGTGGTCTGTAGCCCAACATATCAGTTATTAAATGAACACTGCCATCAGCACACATGCCTTGCATCATGGTTGTTTAAAGTCATCTGAATTCTCAAGCCATTTTCTTCTCAAGGGGGGAGATGCCTGCAGAAAAGGAAAAGGAGTTTAGTTTATTGTTATGAGTCTTCTGAGTCATATTCAAGATATATATTTACTATGTGTGATTTATTTACAGTGATGTGAGTATCTTGCAGTTACTGTAACTCGTTTTGCTGTTAAGAAACATGTAATTATCTAAACCTAGTGGCTTACAGATGAGTAGACCAAAAGGGAAAGTGTTACATTCAGATGTAGAGACAATTATTTTCAGAGTTTACACTTTTTTTAAAGAGTTGGCCTCTGGAGAAATACATACGAACACTGCATTTGAAGAGTCGGGTGCTAACAGCTATGGCATGCAATGTAAGTGAACATTCAGTGAACTTTGTGATTTCAAATATACGTTTTAGGTATTGTACTTTAAGGGGAGCAATAGGTGAATTTTCAAAAATCCTAAGTGCTTTCCTGGGTGTTCTAAAATTATAAGAAGTGTTGTATCTGTTATAAAGAAGCATGGCTGCAAGGTTGTATGGTAACTCATTCCTGGTTTACTTGTTTTAAACCACAAATGTAAGTTAGTTTATAAAACTGTTTACAACTTTTAAACAATACTGTATGTTTGTGTTCCTTATTGAGATGTAAAATAAGTTCACTAAGAAATGCAATTTTAATGTAATTGGGTTTTAAAGAAACAAATTTGTTCAATTGTGGGTTTTGCTTTGGGGGAAAAAAAAAGTATGTACATATATGCCAAACTTTGATGAGCATATTATCGTAACACACTTGCCTTACATTAATAACTGCGTAGCAAATTTTAGTTAGTACATATTGGGGAAACTATTTCCCCAACTATTTCCGCAACTTACAAATTGCATCGTAAGGAACATTTTAAAGGCTGAAAAATGTCTAAAATACACAACAGGGAAACTCACATTGGAAAAATAATCGTAAAATTGGCCTGAAATTGTGCTTAGGCATTTGCTACTAAATACTATACATTTTTACTTAGAATACATAATTTAAAAACTTATTAGCATATGTGCAGAAATTTTTATTGACCCTTTTAGAAAAATATGAGAAAGATCAGAAATAGCTCATATACGCAACCACACCCTCCACTTAAATTGATTTAAATTAACACATAGCTCTTCCATTTTTACTCCAATAACAAAAATATTTACCCGAAAACGTTCCTAGAAAATCAGATAAGATAAAAAATTAAAAAGCCAGAATTGTAAGTTTTAATCATTGAGGCCCAACTTTCATCATGAAGGATATAAACTCCCCTGAATAGATTGCGAATAAAAATTGTGTGCTTAGACGAGGAATTTATATTTGAAGCAAATTATAGGATTACAGAGCTATCGTCTCATTTTAAAGAGAGGGAAATTGTTATGACTGGTTTTAATTTGGTACCTTGCAATCCTTCACCACCTTCGCTACTGTCTCACATACATATTTCCCCTCTCTTTCGCAAAGCGATATGCTCTGGCAACAGTGCACCCTAGGTGATTAGGGATTGGAGATACTCATGTGCCTTCTTGTTTCGTGCGCCCTTTAAACACATGCATTTTGTGACAGACTTTAGTAACCATTACAATGACTAATTACAATTTTTATTTTAAAATATGCTTTCAGTGAAATTGTTGATTAGAGCTTGTAATTTTAACTGTTCTGTGACTACATAATTATTATAGTTGTCATAAAACTTGGTTAAACTTTCATTCTAAAAGTGTCCATTCTGTACAGCTTCTTACAAGTCAGTCCATTCATATAATTTTCTCTACTCATTGTCTCTTATTTTAGTATAGCTTGTCAAACTATTCTTGCAAACTCGTAATTTTCTCCCTCCTTCATGTTAACTAAGATAAACATTTGCAGAAATGGTTTCACTTGATATTATATTGTAGGTACAAGGAGGAAACAGCAAACTGAAGCAAGTTAAATGTTTAAAAGCAGGTCACTATATGCTGGCCTTGAAATCTCATCATTGATGAAAGCAAGAAACAACTAAATGGGACATTCTAAAAATCAAAAGTATTGAAACATTGAAACCAGTAACAAATATATCTGAAATGGCTGATGCCAGAAAAAAGTTTATTTGAGAGGTAGAACTGGAACTTAAAAATTCAATGCCACAACTGGGATTTTAACCACAGACCTTCCGCTTACCAGGCGGCTGCTCTAACCATTGAGCTATTGTGACAAACTGCCAGAATGGCATTAAATTCTCAAACCAGTTCGTATTTCTCCTGGTAAACCACAAAGGCAGTCTCACATCAGAGACTGAAGGTTATTTAATCCTGGGACATAAAGTACTTACAATAGTAAGTCACCATTGGGGTAATTTGTCTCTGATGTGAGACTGCCTTTGTGGTTTACCAGGAGAAATACAAACTCGTTTGAGAATTTAATGCCATTCTGGCAGTTTGTCACAATAGCTCAATGGTTAGAGCAGCTGCCTGGTAAGCGGAAGGTCTGTGGTTCAAATCCCAGTTGTGGTATTGAATTTTTAAGTTTCAGTTCTACCTCTCAAACACCAACAGTAAGTTTGTTGGCATAAATAAATAATAAGTTTATTTGATTTTTTTTAATGCTTTTTGTCTATATGTTATGGTTCAACAAATCTATATAATTTATTATGAATGAACAGGACTTCCCAGCTCTGTTACACTCCTAGAAAATTCAAGATATAAATTTTGTTATATAAACATCTTAAATATGTGGAATTTTAATCAAAATGGAGTCATTTTTTGAGAAAATCAAAAACATGACCCTTAAACCCACCCCATTCACACTTGAAAATATGGAGAAATTTTCAATGTAAAGGGTAGTTTGGAGTGCAGGTATTTTCCTGGAAATTTTTGTGGTGCATCTTATAAAGACACTACATCCACTCTCACTCCTTTTTTTCTAAAAAAATGCTTCTCTTTGGTTCAGGAGACTTCATGCCATTTATTTCCGATGAAATCTTAGCATCAAACTTTTGGCTGCAGGTACATAGTGGAGAGAAAAGTAACAATATGTGTGAGCTTACTGTGTGAGCAATGCATATGAAACCAAGCATAACTTTTACCATGAAATTGGAAAACCTGTATTCAGATACAGAAAAGTATGCTAGAAAGAAAAACAAATGTCCAATGACCACATGAAACAAAAATTACCTACATACCATGTTCATTATTAAGAGTGACTTCGCTTTCCAGTTATGACATCACTCTTTGAAGTGTGTCTATGGTTACCTAGAACTAAACGTCAGCATGACGCTATCTAATAATGTATTGTTATGGTACTTCCATCAGCATCAGTAACTGAATTGGTGGTTGGTGTAAGGCGAGCGGCTTAACCCTTACCGGTCGGATGCCGACACGGCCAGCCAAGCTGCTCCGGTCGCATGTGGGCATTTTAACGACAACGTGATCTTGGGCTTCTACAGTTGTTTTTTTAGTTGACTGTAAATATTTGGGTTAGAGGGCAGCACCAACTAGTAGCATAAATCAGTACGTCTATCCTCTTGTGCCATCTGGTGGGGAAATGCCAACTGATGCGTTTCTAGTGTGAAAAGAAAACAGTGCTTTTTTCGGCTGCACCATGGCTTCATCTAGTGATACGCCTGTCCGTGTTAAACGTGTTTATAGAGCAATAAATCCTGAAGATGACGAAGCTTTGATGCATCTACTACAAGAAGTGCTTGATAATGACAGTGATGACGATTTGGATTTTGCAGAAGATGCCGAAAATGTAAGCTGTGCTTCAAGTAGCGCATCGAGTGATTGTGAGGACAATAACGACCTAAGTGCAACTTTCACGCTTGTTAGTAATAGTCAGGCCAGTGAAGATGGGTGGTGTGTGGTAGGGGCGAATGACATAAAACCTGTGGAATATAGCTTTAGTAAGAATTCTGGGCCTAAAGTAAATTTGTGTAATGATGCCATTCCATATGACTATTTTTGTTTGCTGTTTGGTGATGAGCTCCTTAGTGAAATAGTTGCTGAAACGAATCGATATGCAGGAGAGAAGATTTCTAAATTAGAACTGAGTCCTCGGTCTATTTGGTTGAAATGGACTGACGTTAACCTGGACAAAATGAAAGCCTTTTTGGGAATGATAATTAATATGGGTTTGCTGCCAATGCCTGAACTGAAGGATTACTTTACGTCAGACTGGAAAACTGAAATAAAATTTTTTCGTGATGTAATGCCCAGGGATCGCTTCTTGCAGATATTTTGGATGCTTCATGTGGGGAATGATACCTTAAATGAAAGCAATGCAGCACTACGGCGCACGAGAAAAATTCATGGCATTATTGAGTACGTTGAGAAGAAATTCCAGCAGCATTTCGTACCCGGTCAAAACATTTCAATAGATGAATCTACTGTTGGATTCAAAGGACATATACTTTTTAAAACATATAACCCCAAGAAGCCTACAAAGTGGGGACTTCGTTTGTTTGTTTTGGCTGACAGTGCAACTGGCTATATTCATAGCATTATACCATATTACGGTAAAATTACACCTGATGTCTGCAAATTACCCTTTGAAGACAAGAGTTTTACGACCAGAATTGTGCTGTCCCTAATGTCGCGTCTGGAGAAATGCACAAATGACATCAAAGGGTACCATCTCTTCACAGATCGCTACTACAGCAGCGTAGATCTGGCGCAAGAACTGGACCAGCGCCAGTGTCATGCAACGGGCACAATAATTGCTGGTAGAGCTGGGAACCCAAGACCTGTAAGGCAAGGAGCCTTCAAGAAACTGAAGAGTGGTGACGTGACTGGTTTCAGAAAAGACAATGTTCTCATCTTAGGATGGAAAGATAAGAGACCTGTCATTATGATATCTACTTATCATGACACTTCGGTGAGAAGGATTGGTACAATTCAGAAAGGAGGGGTAGAAAAGGAAATAATGAAACCACTTTGTGTGCTAAATTACACAAAGAATATGGGCGGGGTTGACAGAAATGACCACTACTGTGCTACGTACCAATTCTTACGTAAATCATTCAAGTGGTGGAGAAAATTATTTTTTTGGTGTCTTGAAGTAAGCATCGTAAATTTGTATATTATTTACTCGTGCCACAAGCAAAGTGTCCAATCTGCCAAGAAACCAATGAGTCACCTTCAGTTTCGCCGATCCCTTGTTCAGAGTTTGGTTGGAAATGTAAGAAACCCAAGGAAGAGGTGCCATCCCGGTACATCAGAAACAGAAGAACGGCTAAACCAAAGTAATCACTTTATGTACCACTTCGAAAATAGAAAACATAAAGACTGCCTTGTCTGCAGCAACAGAAAAATAAAAGGAGCAAGGAAGGAATCATATTATTATTGTAAAACATGTTCCAACCATCCTGCTTTGTGTCCCGGCGAATGTTTTGAACGATACCATACCTTACAGCATTATAAACGAAAATAGGCTCATTCCTTTATTACCGTTTGTTGTAAATAATTATTTCTCTTATTTTGTGTTTGTTTGTGTATATTCATAAACGTACAATTCATTTAGGTGTAAATATGGATTAGCAGAAATGAGTGAACATTACAGTGCTGTGACATATGTAAAAACTTCGTGGTTCTTCAAAGAATTCTTATTTTGTGTTTCTGTATGTATATTATAAAGACGCTATTTATATAGACGCAGATCTGAACACATAAATGAGCTAAACATTACAGTGCAGTGACATACATTTTTCGTCTCTTCAAAGGATAGCACCTCACATCATTTGCATCATAGACATGTGAGTACAATTTATTTCTGCTTGTTTTTATGTTTATGCATGTGTTTAAAACTGCACGAGACTTATTTATCGCACAGAACACTCCTTTCTATCTGCCTGTGTCGGGGACGGAGGGTCGGCAGAACTTAGGCCCTTATTGCACGAGCCTTTCCCTTAGAAATAGCTTGCACAAAAATGTGGAAATCCCTTACGACCAGCTGGCGAAAACTTTTACCAGCGCATACAACCGCTAAGGGTTAAGAGGATTTTACACTTGGAGCTGCTCGCTAGCAACTGTTTGCAGAATTTACAAGACTATGACTATTTACAAGACTAAGACCAAGAGAGCATCTTTTGAACCTATCCATATGATATTAAAACAAGTCTTCAGATCTTCGAGTACAATACAGCATATCCTCACTGGTAGAGGGCAGTATGAGTCTGACAATATAGCATCATGCCTGCATGTTGGAATGCTATTTTTGAACTGGAATGCTGAATGCAGGGAATACCAGTACAGATGAACTGATGCATTGGTGATTTTCTGGATAGGTAGTTGGAATTTCAACAGACACCTTGAAGAGAAAACAGCTTATTGGAATTCACCAAAAAACCAACTGTGACATCTCTTACCCCATATGGCGTGGTCTGGTTATATTTGGTGATATTCCATCTGTTACACTGCCTCAGCACAGTTAATGGTTCATAAAATATAACCATGGTAAAGCTCTGGTTATAGTTGGTGTTATTGCACTACCTAATCGTTCTATTTTAAAACAACAAAATTCTATTATTTAGAAGCCATTGTATTTGAGCACGAATGGTTTTGTTGTGTATTACTTTAGAGCATTATACACCATTACTATTATTTTAATTTTTCTTCTTTTTCTTCATCTTCTTTTCTTCTTCTTCTTCTTCTTCTTCTTCTTCTTCTTCTTCTTCTGCTTCTCCTCCTCCTCCTCTGTGTCCATGTGCATGTCAGTGTCCATGGCGGTGACGGCAGCAGCGTAGTACATTAAATATTTCAAATATTGGCGTTCAGAAGTGATTTTATCCAAAAGTGCTATTGCAGAACAAGATCTGCCACAGGTGAGCATCATGTTCACGTACAATCCTCTCCCCTGGGTCGATAATGTCGCCTTCAAGATCTAAAAGATCTCGTCGCCAGGATATCTCCTATCCTGTGTTTGGTGTCCTGGTATGTAATTAGCTCTAGCAAGAGGTCCTAATCTACAAGGTATGCATGAGTTGTGGTAGGAATGGAACCAAACTAAGAATTAACAAACATTTGACTTTATTTGCAAATCTCCAGATTTGTAGAGAACTGCAGACGATATCTGAATAGAATATAACTTTCTAACTTCAACTGCAACGCTATAATACTTGAACTTTGTCACCCTTTAGTGACTGCCGAATTATGTATACATGCCAGCTTACGTACAGACCACACAAAATTGCATGTGTATGGTTGCGCGATTCAGGACGAATGTGAGTTGTGTTGCACGTGTTCGTAGGGGCGACAGGAAGGAAGCGATTTTCATTAGTCAACTTTTGAGCATGACATGGCAAGATAAGAATCAACCCGCTAAACCCTCTGGACCTTGCTCGCACAACAATTGTAATTTTATCACTCATCTTATATGCCTAGGCTTCCATTCTTAAGACTTTAATATATTCAGCTTTATTACAATGTTCTCCCCTTAACTATCAATTAGAATCTCCTTTACTTCTTTCTATTATTAATTACTTATATTCGCATTACAATTTCGGTTTCAATGTTTTGTATTGTAATAATATTAGAGTACTATTATCATTTGAAGGCATGTTACTTTAACCCAGTGATATTTGAGGCTAGGACTAATGCATTTATTTTGAAAACAATCATTTTATTTCCTTGAAAGGCTGTGTATGAGTCTGTGAAAAAACAGTGAGGAAAGTATTCATCCAGTTAAAAAGAGATGCATGCATAACAGCAATTTCTAAAATCAATAGTTAATATGTATCAAAAATTGAAAGCTAAAGCTGAAGCTGAAGAACAGAATGACTGTAAGTAAAGTTAACTCTCACAATAAGAACTGCAAGTCCTATAGGAGTAAGTAGACAATGTTTTTCATCTTGCTACACAATGGGTACTTAAGAACCTCTATGCATTCATTTAATAAAAACAGTTATGTTTAAAGTTAAACTTAAATTTATCTAGGCCAATGTTAAGGTGCATTCATAGTTTCTCTGCTAACGTAGCATAAGGAATGGTGCTTAAGAATTTCTGTGAAGTTAACTAAGTTTTAATCTGCAATTTTATGTTAAAATGAGGTAAGTCAAATTTTCTGCAAATTTGAGATGCTGTATTTATAGTGTCCTAGAAGGTCGAATCTTCCGTTCTATAGCAAGTTCACGCTGATACTGAGGTTAGACATGTGTATATTTACTTTGAAAGAAAAACCACATACAGGAAGAGGATGTAAGTCAACTCGAAACAAAACAAGTATATGGTAAGTCATAGCAGTGACTCCCATCATAACTTGCACACTTGCAACAATGAATTCCAACATTGGTTTGTTAATAAGATATGCAAAAAGGCATTTCTGCCAGTACATGGGCTTCAGAGTACAGAGGAAAAGTTCCTAATCTTCAGAAAAAAATCTGATGTGTTGCACTCACATGGCTTTCTCTACTCTTGTACTAACCATTCTTACAAACTCTTATTCCTTCTTTCATTTCCCGCACCTTCAACATAAATGATATACCATGGAGAATAAAATTACCTGTCATCAACACCACTTTGACAAAATATGTGAAGGCTCATACCCAAAAATCTTGTTTTACCATGCTGTTCAAAGAATTGTGTGACACGTATGCCAATTTTGAGCCAATTTATACTGATGGTTCCCGGTGTGACAACAATAAAGGCTGTGCGGTGGTTGCTCCGAACCACACCATGATGTATAGTCTACCAGACACTCTCACCATTTTCTCTAGTGAACTGTTTGCTATACGTTTTGCCATGGATTATATATCAAAGAATGGAGACTTCAAATCATTCATTATATACACAGATTCCCTTAGTGCATTAATGGCTATACAACAAAGATCTCCTTGCCACACCTTGGTAAGGGAGATACGTGAATTATACAGTGAGCTTATTTCATCAGGTAAACAACTAATCTTGGCATGGATACCATCTCACTGTAACATACCAGGAAATGATCTTGCTGACACTGCTGCAAAAGAAGCTACCAAGCATCCTCCAAGCTTACCAGATCTTAAGCTACCACATGAAGACTATTTACGGCATCTTAAAAGAACTATCCTACACCGATGGAAGACAGATTGGACAACTACATCCAACAGCAAACTGCAGGATAGTCCAATACCTAACCTGTCCACAACAATTAGAACACTAACCCGGCAAGATCAGGTGCTAATAACCCGATTATGCATTGGCCACACTGCGCTTACTCATTCCTACATTCTGTCCCGTGAACTTCCTCCTAAATGTACTCTGTGTGATTCTACTCTTACCGTTCAGCATCTGCTCACTGTTTGCCCAAGATACACTCACCAGCGACTTCAGTATGGAGTTCCTGAGAACCTTCAGCTAGCTTTGGGTGATCAACAATATCACAAGAAAATCATCAAGTTCATCAAAGCATGCAAAGTTAATGTTTAAATTCAATGTAAACTTCATGATTTGTTTCCTCCTTTTTTTCCTCAATGTTTAGTCGTGATATGACTTTTATGTTGAAGCGACTTCAAATAATAAATAAATTTAAAAAAAAAACTTATTCCTACATCTTCTTTGTGTTAGTCGAGATAAACATTTGCCGAAATTCTCTTGCTGCTTATTTCCTCGTAGGTGCAAGGAGAATATTAAAATACAGTAGGCTTTGTGCAATAGTCAAATCTTTTAAAGCTTTGAGATTCCGTTCTCTTTGTACACCTAACGTATGAAAAAATGAACGACGTTACATTTCATGAAAGTTTTAAGTTTTCCAAAACTCACACACATAAGGAATATCTCCGAAATGGTTCACCCTACAAGAAAATTTATTGAGACATAAATTGTGCAGTTTAGCAAGATCTACATTTTTTGTACAGTAAGATTTTGTCTACCTCTAATGGTTTACCAGTTATGCAAAAGTAGTCCAGAGTGAATATGACTATAGGGGGCTATAGCCAGAAAATTCAAGATATACATTTCATTTGTCATAAAAATATCTCAAACATATGACATTTTAATCAAAACTGTTAGAGCCGTTTTCAGGAAAATCAAAATTTTCAAAACATTTTCCATATAAAGGGTAGTTTAGGGTGGGGCTATTTTCTTCAAAATCTTCATGTCGCATCCTTGAAAGACATTAAACTTAAATACCAACTTTGGATTTTAACCTACTTTTCGTTTTTGTGTTATGCTGTCCACAGACACACAGGGACCTTTTTCTAAAAATGCTTTTTTTGGGTTCAGGGGGTCTCAAAACATATATTTCTGATGAAATCTCAACATTGAATTCTTGGGTGGAATAGAATACTTTCCCTACTTACCAGTAGAGAAAGTAAAAATGAACAACGATGGTCCATTTCACGAAAGTTATAAGTCTTCTGAAACTCACACACATAACAAGGAATATCTCAAAAATGGTTCATCTTACAAGAAAATTTATTTAGACATAAATTGTGTATTTTAGCAAGATCTACAATTTTTGTATAGTATGATTTGGTCTACCTCTAACGGTTTACCAGTTATGCAAAAGTCATCCAGAGTAAATATGACTACAGGGGCTATAACCAGAAAATTCAAGATATACATTTCATTTGTCATAAAAATATCTCAAATATGACATTTCAATCAAAATCGTTAGAGCCATTTTCAAGAAAATCAAAATTTTCGAAAAATGTTCCATGTAAAGGGTAGTTTAGGGTGGGGCTATTTTCTTCAAAATCTTCGTGTCACATCCTTGAAAGACATTAAACTTAAATACCAACTTTGGTTTTCAACCGACTTTTCGTTTTTGAGTTATGCTGTCCACAGACATACAGACGGACCTTTTTCTAAAAATGCTATTTTTGGATTTAGGGGGTCTCAAAACATATATTTCCGGTGAAATCTCAACATCGAATTTTTGGGTGGAATACAATACTTCCCCTACTTACCAGTAGAGAAAGTAAAAAAGGGTCTTCAAGCAACAACTCTACTCCTTCCAAAGATTTCAGAGGTCATTATAACAATAGACTAAACAAAATAGACGAGACACTGAAAAGTGTTAAAACATATAGAAAGAATTCTAAAATATGAATCATACTATTCAAGGCAACAGGGTGACTAACGGCAATGTATCAGTAGCCACTTGAGTATTAGTAAGATGTATGAGTGAGTGAGTAGGGTTTAAGGGCCCATCGACAGCTAGGTCATTAGAGCCCCAAGTCAAAAAGATAAAACAATATGGTAAAACTGACCACCACTTAACACTCCTAATTAAATATTTAAAACAGATGAAAGCTAAAACAGTTAAAATTTAAAACTGGTCTAAAAGGTAAGCTAAAAACAGTTAAAACTGGTGAATTGATCTAAGAAGGTAAGCAGATAAAATGTAAAAGGTAAACAATAAAACCACAAAATAAAATACAAGTCAAACCTGCTTACCAAAGCCAATACAGGCGACAAACCACAGCACTGTATTAACAGCTACTGGGTCGTCGCCTAAAATGGACTTCAAGGTAGAACCAAGGCCAAACAGCTGGCATTCATGAGTGTAATGCGGACAATCAATGAGCACATGGGCCACAGAGAGCTGAACACCACAGGTGGAACATACAGGTGCCGGCTCACCATGCAGATGGTGTCCATGCGTGATGCATGTGTGACCTATTCTCAGGCGGGCCAAGATGACTTCTGGCCACCTGGTATCCCTTGAAGATCTCATACAAGGTTGCGCAGTGTCCTTGATCGTCCGCAATAGTGTGCCAGTTACATCCAACACTTCCCATGATTGCTGCCAGGTGACAAAATATGACGACGGAAGTACTGTTGTACATCTGTATAAGGCAGGCTGCATGTAAAAATCTCTGGCAAATGGCAGGCAGACTTAGCAGCCTCATCCGCTGCTTCATTGCCGGGAATATTTACATGGCCTGGGGTCCAGGTAAAAACAAACTGGTATCCTCACGAGATCACCTGCAAAACGAGTGTCTGAATTTTTCACAATTAGTGCCGATGTGCCGAGAAACTGTTGCAATGCCTGCAGTGCGCTCAGAGAGTCGCAGCAGACGATAAAACTTCCAGGAATGGAACTGGAGATAAAAAGGATGAAATAAAAGATTGCAAACAGCTCAGCGGTAAAAGCGGAACTCAAGTCTGGAAGATGGTACTTGTGAGTTTCACCATTATCTACAAAACTACAGCCTGTAGCACCATCCACCTGGGAGCTTCGGTAAATACAGGAGTGTAATTCTGGTAATGTTCCAGGACCTCCTTGTGCAAGAGGATGATACCAGACGACATTTTCCTGGCATCAATTTTGGATCGCATGTCTCAGTTTGGTGAGCGTTGCACAGCACACGTCAGCTGTAATGTTGTCACACAATCCAGGAAATCTATCAAAAGGATGCCCTTTTCGTCCCAAAACATGGTAGCCATGATTTTGAGATTCATATACAGTGATTGCTTACACTTTTTTGGTCTGGGTGAACCAGAATGGTGCCACTGCTTTGACTGTTGTTTTGATTCTGCATTGGTTTGCACTATCCACATCTCGTCTCCCGTAACAATGTGGGAAAACAAACCTCTCCATCTTGTCTATAGTGCTCCAAAACTGTTGTGCACTATGTATTCATTGCACTATGTATTCACATGACTGGTGAGCAGTTTTGGCCCCACCTCGCACAAAGTTTCTGATATTCAAGCTCTTCAGTGACAATCCTGTAAAGTGAGGTTTGAGCAACATTTGGGAACTCCAGACAATTAATCATCAAACGCTTCTAAGTTTTTGGTTAACTTGATCAGTGATGCCATCGGTCTGAATACTGGGTCTGTCACTCTACTATTCATAGTGCACATTTGTGCAGCCATTTCAAAATTCTCAACACCAGTGTAGAACTTGTATGTCACTCATTATGTCTGGTCCATACACCAGACATAACTCATGATGGATGTCTGCAGCTGATGATCCTTTTGCCAGCAAAAATTTAATCACTTTGCGCACTTCACAACTGCCGGGAGCTATGATTGTCGCGGCCATTTCGATCTGCTCTCATCGACAGGCAAGTGCCTACCGCAGCACACCAACATTGCTCTATGTAGGCAGCGCTGCAGGCCTGAAACGTCATTCAAGCCTACCATCTGTCACATATTGTTCACCGGACCTTAGTTTTGCAATGCACCTCACATGTTGAACCTGAAGAAAAAATAGAAGGAATCTCTTCAGGAAGTACAATTTATTGTTTTTGATGTGCATAGAGCAATACCAACCCCTAATTTATCTGCAAGTGAAAACTCTGGACATACAACCTATCAATACATGACTGCAGAGAAGAATTTCTTGGTAAAAGGGGTGCGGATGAGATTTGATCCTGTCTTTTACACTTCATCAAAAACTGTGCAAAATGAGGGAAACATTTGTACATGCTCACAGGTAATTACACAGGACAGAACATAAATTTTGCAATAATCTATTTAATGATAGCTGCATCTTTAAATGTATGCATGAATCTATCATTCGCTTCATGCCACCTACAGATCCCACCAGATTACCTGTGATTCTGACCAAGATCCAAATGAGAAGGAACACTCCAATTACCAGTACATTTATACAATAAAGAATGAGTAAACACCATTGCAACGGCATCTAGAAGGTGACCCTTTACGGGGAAATAGATGCAACAAACTGATATTTGGAACATGTAATCTTTATCTCAACACCTTAAAAGAATACTCATAGCAATAGACGTGGCAAATCTAAACATCATAGATATCTGTAGTTTTAGTGTTTCACAGCAACAGATCCTTTTATGCTGTTCAAAAATTCCTATACAGACTTGGAATGTTGGCACAAAATTTCACTCAGGAAGAGAGGAGTCAAACCTACTTTAGCTTCAGAAAATCTAACTAAAAAAAACTGATGTGTTGCACTCACATGACTTTCTCTACTCTTGTACTAACCATTCTTACAAACTCTTATTCCTATATCTTCTTCATATTAGTTAAGATAAACATTTGTACAAATTATCTTATTGCTTATTTCCTTGTAGGTGCAAGGGGAATATCAGAATACCATAGGCTTTGAGCAATAGTCATATCTTTTAAAGCTTTGAGATTCCGTTCTCTTTGCACACTTAACATATAAAAAAAACGAACAGCGATGTTCCATTTCACGATAGTTTTAAGTTTTCCGAAACTCAAACACATAACAAGGAATATGCTTGCTATGTTCTTGCTTCAATCCAGAGATTGCCAACAAAGCTTACTAAAGCTAGTTAAGTGCTAGCTGACTTAAATATCATTCTAGAGCATTTCAAAACAGTATGTCTAATATTCCTATAACTTATTCAACTGGCTTATGACAGGTAAACTAACTCTACTAAGATCATGTTTTACTTCAGAACAGTTTGTATAAAGTTAGGATACAGCACCTAAAATCTTACTCACCTTATATCTTTGTATGGGCGGTGAGCGTCATCTGTTATTGTCTCATTGAACTTCAGGAGAACGTCCTCACCATCAATCACTTCACCAAAGACAATATGCTCACCATCAAGTGAGTGTAGATCTGATCCAAGGGTGATCACAAACTGAGATCCAAACCTATCAAACAATCAAATCATTCATTGGAGAAATGCTATGGAAGATATCCAGATAATTTGCAACAGTCACTTCATAAACATTGTTGTTGGTCTCAAGGAACAGGATACGCCTGCTTCATACTTGAAGAACAACAAAAGCAGTGTAAACACAGCCACTATGGTTTATTGGTACCTGTGACTCACAAGAATGAGATAAGGGAAGACTAAATAGCCAAACTTGCCAAAAATAACATTTTAAGTTTTCGTGCGGTCTTATTAATAAAATTATTATTTCCTCCCTAAATTGATGTATATTTTATTATGGTAGGCACAATACTTAGAATTTTTAATAGTGGGGCTGCATCTTGGGCTTGACTGTGGAGCTCTGGTTCCTGGCCACCGAATGTGCCCTGGATCAATCCCACCCATGCAGGTGTAGATTTAAGTCCTAGGTATAAGACCAGTGCCTATTCAGCATTGTGAAGAAATTAATGAGCGGCAATGTGCCTGTACCACTGCCACTGCCGCCGCCGCCACCACCACCACCACCACCACCACCGCCACCACCCCCACCCCCACCCACCCAACTAGCACCAACTACTATCACTACGACACCTGTCAGTGAATTCTGCACACTTCAAAGAAATGAATCATAATCCCTGCACACTTTAGGTTAGGCAAGACCTCTACACCCTGTAAAAATTTCAGTTTGTCTTAGTTCCTGAGCTAACGGGTCATGAATTAGCAGACTTAACACTGGCAGGATAAGGCATCAATCACCTCTTAAGCTGCTACTGTATACAAATTTTCTCTTTCATACTTTGTTGTATTAGTGGAAGGGAGGCATTATAAGAAAAGGCTGCTTCAACTGAAATTGAAAATAGTGGATAGATCAGCTAACTTGCTTGTTTTATAAGTAAAAAATTTTACTTACAAAAGCAAGAGGCCCTCACTGTCTAGTGATTCATGTCAGTTCTGGTTGGTGTATAATTTAAGCAAAATCAAGTCGTCGTCATCATCATCATCATCATTATTCTACTAAGTCACCTTAATTATTATCTGGCCTTAACCCTAGTTAACTAGCCAGGTCTTACTAAAGTCAAATTAGATATCTTTTGTCATCTAACCTCAAGTCTTCAAAAATCTTTCTAATTACAATTGCTTTATTACTAAATAACCATTTTCTATTTATTAGATCTTCCCTCCAAATGTTTGTGCCTTTATAGTAAAACATAATATGAATTTCATCTTCCTTCTCTCCTTATCCAAACCAAGCTAATCCTTCTCTTTCATTTCTTGAACAAGCTGACAAGTATTTCTCCTTATCTGAGTCATCTTTGATTTCCCTGTAGCACGTCAGAGTACTTTTCTTCCCTCTCATCTGAGCAAATAAAATTTGTCTATCCTATCCTCCATTCTCATTCTCACTTCCCTTAAAAACCTCTTCCAAAAAATCCAATTCTATCCCACCAATCTCCTAACCCATTTTTGACTGTTTCCTAATTTTCCTCAGCCAGCTATTACGCATATTATTCATATTTTCTCTTTATATATGAGGTATATTTTCACTATGTTGGTATCCAGCAACTCTTGCACTCAAAATAAATATTTCAATAATCTCTCCATCAGTAATTCTCTCACACCTACCTTTCCTAACCCTAAGAGTTACTTCAAATGCTGTATTGTTAGTAACTCCCAAAATTAGTTTACAGAAAGTTCAAGTCCATTTTACTCCATCCCTCATCTATTCCCCAGATCTAAATCCATCTAGATTCAACTAGGGTTGAATAAAGCCTTTCTTTATATACATAATTTTATATATATTATATTTTATATACAGACCACTTGAAGACCTGTGAAGCATTAAGATCAGAAGAAACTACAGTTCAAAAGTATTGGAAAGCACGAATGCTAATGGCTTCATTGCCAGATGCAAGGCACTAGAAAACAACAACATATTTTATATACATAATTGATATCAGGCATAAACATTTTTGTATTGCATTCTTCCCTTTGCCACTGTATATCTCTTCTGTTCCTCCCATCGCCCATTACTACTTAGCTTAGTGCCCAGACATGAGAATTCACCTACAACTTTAATTTCCTTGTCATAAGATCTTTCCACAACTTATTACCCTTCTTAAACACCATAATTTTGGACTTATCCTGATTCACTTTCATACCCCATTCATCACAATATCTTTCAATCTCCTCCGCAGCTAACTTTAGAGCAATTGCTGATGTTGAACACACAACCAAATCATCTGCATAAAGTAACCCAGAAATATCTAGATTCTTAATTGCAGGCAGCATGCCTGCCTCTGGCACGGAGGACCCGGGTTTGATCCCTGATACTGGCATGGGATTTTTCCCCTGCTAGGAAGTCTAGTACAGGGTGCACTCAGCCCTGTTAGGTCCCTGAGGGGCCAATTGAGGAGCTATCCTGATAGAAAGGTAGCGTCCCTAAAAGGTCAAGTAGTTGTCTTAGGTTGGGGGAGTTGGCATACTGACCCCTGCCACACCCAACCTGCACTCCTCCATGGCCTTGGCTGTGGCTGGAGGACACAGCGGCCGGGCAATAAGGATAACCTCTGCATAGAGGAGACACCCTAGGGGGAGTTGCAAGATATGAATACAAGCATAATACCGGGAGAGCAAAAAAAGTTAGAATGGGCTGCATAGTGTTTTGCTTGTCTGCATCGTTGGCACTCGTTGCCCTCTGATACTATCATAGAAAGGCGCGGATCAAACCATATAATATTTTTAAAATGACTTTTAAAGGCTTTACTTACCAACGTTCTGAAAGATGCTGAAACTGGCCAATGTTGTCCATACATTTAGGAAACTATCCATTACTTGTAATACTTCACATTGAGAAATGCTGGCAATTTCTCGAGAAATATTTTCTTTTAATTCTTCCAGGATGTGTGAGTTTGTTTTGTACACTTTATGTTTTAAGTTACCCCATACATTAATCCTAATAGCATGATGTAAATATTGAGTTGTTATAAATTTTAGGTTTGAACACATTAACCTGCGCAGAATTTTTTTCTCTATCAGGTTATATCCTTTTTAGAGTCATTATACATTTCTATAGGTCCATGTTTCTTCAGAAAATGTTTTTTTCAACAGAAGTTCGATATTTGCTGTTTCTATGCTCATCACGCACTAACAAACTAAGGGTGAGATGCGCTATAGTTGAGGAACATGGTTATAAGCTGTATTGTATTACAGCTACCACTAGAAGACATAAAGAGAGTGATGGAAGCTTTGGATGCAAGTGAAGAAGCAAACATTGCAACTGCAGAGAATGCTTGCAATGAGATGAGTCTGAGGCTAAATTACTGTTTATTGGAAGCTATTTTTGCAAAATGTCAGCCACAATCACATCTAGAAGAAAAAGGGGTGCCACTTTTACTGCCCTGCAGGTGTATGAAACTGTTATTGCCCAAAGATGCCTGGAGACATTGGAAAGAACCTTCTTCACTAAAAGGAAAAAAAAAATTAAGCCAGGAATGCAGGGCTAATGTTTTTTTAGAATGTTAACAATGCTTTACATGACTAATTTGGTAAAAAGTTTAGTTCGTGTTCATTAAATCATGGTTGCACAAGTGTAGCTGTTTGTCACAGCTCACTGACAATCTCTCCCATTACAGTTGTCCAATATGTCAGTATGAGATTTACAGCACACAACAGGAAAAAGGATATCAACAACGCAATGTTTCCATGCTAACTGAAAAAATTATTATTTTGTTATTAAGAACAATCATAAGGTTAAATGCCTCATTTGTGCGAAATTATTATGTACATCACACTTCAGTGTACAAAGGCATTTCCAATGGCATGGAGAAATAGGACCTCATATGCTTTCAGAGGGGTGTGTGTGCATGTGCATGTGTTGTGTGCGTCTTTCTGGCGGCGGTGGCGGCGGCAGGAGGAGCAGGAGTAGTAGTGCTATTAGTATTAGTATTGTTATATTGTTAGTATTGTTATTATTCTTATTTTTATACAGCCACCACCAACGATGCTAATGCTACTGCCACTGCCACCACCACGACTACCACTGCCACCATCAATTAGTAGTATTGCATTTATTCAAGTATATTTATGTATAATACATATTTATTATGTGGTGGTATTGGAGGTGGTGGCGGTGGCGGTAGCGGTGGTGGTGATTGATGGTGATTGTAGTAGTAGTAGTATTAATAAGTAATATTGCTATTAATTATGTATATCTATTTATAATAGGCCCAGCAAGGACAAAGAAATTTGAAGAATTAAAGAAACAAATAGCAGATGTGAAAGAAGAGGAAAGGACTTTGACAAACAATAAGAAAGGTCTGTGTGTGTCACGTTACCGCATAGCTCACTATAAAAAAGTTTAAAACACCCTGGTATAGGTCTGTTTATAAAGGAAGCCCTGATAATAGCCGCAGAAGAAATTTGCCCTGTAGAAACCACTTTCTTTAAATCAGTCTTTTCTGAGACAGTTACTCATAGAATCAAGGAAATTGAAATGACATCACAAATCAATTAAAAGAAAAAATTAAATCACTTTTATATTTCTCTCTGGCCCTTGATGAGTCAACTGATCTGACTGACAATGCTCAGTTAATGGTTTATATTTGGGAATACATGTGGAATTAAACGTCAAAGAAGGGGTTTTAGCATTGAAAGGCAGAACATGCAGAGAAGATATCTTTGATGCTGTTCATGGTGTTGGGCTCAAATTTGCACTAAATTGGGATAAACCAGTTTCAATTACTACTGATGGAGCTCCCTCCATGACAGGGTGAAAGTCAAAACTTACTAATATCCATTGCACGATTGATAGGAAGGCATTATATGCTCATTCTGCTTATGTGAATGTGATGAACACAGCTGTTGAGACTGTGAATTATATAAAATCAAGTGCGTTGAGACTCCGCAAATTCCAGGAATTTCTAAAGACTTCCGGATTTGAGTACACATCCTTACCCTACTACTCAAAAGTAAGGTGGTCAAGTAGAGGAGCAGTATTAAAACAATTTTGTTCCCCTACTCCCTGAAATAGCCAATTTCGTGAAAATGTAGGCCTATATAAACTATAACGTAATCACTATGATTATGCAATAATGCTGTAGCTCTAATAATTGCTTCTTGGGTGATCAGCTGTGTCAAATCTATAAAATTCTAGCTTTTAGCCATTTTACAATCCATGGCCTTCATGAGGAACTAATGTTCTAATCCACATTCATTGACCAGGACCTGCCCATCTTCTTGGTATATATACCAGGTTGTTTTTTACCCTGGCATTAGTTCCTGATGAAGACCAAAGACTGTAAAATGGCTGAAAGCTTGAATTTTATAGATTTGACATGGCTGATCACCCAAGAAGCAATTGTTAGTAATGTTTGTCGTGAACGTTTTAAGTCTTATGTGCTGTAACTCTGTTTGATTCAGCAATAATATACAGTATGCAACTACAAACTAAAATCAGTCTAATATAATCAGCGCATGTCTCTTTCAGGGTGTAATGGTATCAGAACTATCAGCCTCAATGAGTGTGCAACCTGGCAGTTGTTATGGACTTGTGTGGCCATTCTGACTTGTTGAACATAGCTCTGCAAGGAAAGACTGTAAACATTGTTTCATTGATGGCATCAGTAAATACACTTATAGGAAATTTAACAAAATGGGATAACCAACTGTCAAGATATGTATGTTATTTCCCATGAATATCGTTCTTCTGGATTATACATCTATTAGTTGGCTATAGAAAAGTCCTACACAAACTGTTTGCTACATTTGAACCCAAAGGTTCTGATCTAAAAAATATGGGAAATGAAATATGTGTAGTCACAAACCCTTTCAATTTTTGTTCTTTATCATCATTTGGTCTGTATTTAGCACATTTAGAAACCATAGTTCTTGACTGAAATACGAAAAATCTTAAGTTTGTTTTGTAATGACAATTAACCAGTGAGTGTTTCCCTAAAATATGCTGCTTTGCAGCCCACCTAATGGCAATTTTCAGCACAACATACTTGTGCGAACATACTTTTTCCAAAATGAGTTTAATACAAAGTAATGTAAGGTGTACATTAATTGACAAGCATTTAGGTGCATTATTTCAGTTATGTAAGTCTTTATCCCTGGAAATTGAGGCATTAGTGAGATCAAAACACTTGCAATCGTCATAACAGAAGTAAATAAAATGCACATCATAGAAAATAAATAAATAACAATGTTTTCCTGGTTTAATACACAAACATGTGTTTATAGTGCAAACTTGATTTCCACTGTTTGCCACTGAACAAGTAGGGGAAGCCTCATCACAGCAGTGGATAGAAGACTGAAGTATTTCCCCTAGTAGCATGAGTTGCACACCTGTGCTATAAATGATACAGCTTGCTTGCAGTACTGCCCTGTGACTTCAAGTGAAATGGAGAAGACATTCGGTTCTTACAAAATTATTCAAAGTGACAGAAGGAAAACTTTCCTGTCAGAAAGATTACACAAATACTTGGTTGTTTACTGTAATAAAAAAAAATCTGATGTGTTGCACTCACATGACTTTCTCTACTCCTGTACTAACCATTCTTACAAACTCTTATTCCTATATCCTCATGTTACTCAAGATACACATTCGCAGAAATTACCTTATTGCTTATTTTCTTGTAGATGCAAGGGGAATATGGGAATACAGTAAGCTTTGAGCAAATCAAATCTTTTAAAGCTTTCAAATTCCATTCTCTTTGCATGGCTAACATAAAAAAAAAAAATAAAAAAAACCACGATGTTCCATTTGACAAAAGTTTAATTTTTCCAAAACTCACATAAATAACAAGGAATATCTCCGAAATGGTTCACTCCACAAAAAAATTTATTTGTATATAAATTGTGTTTTAGCAAGTTCTACATTTTTTGTACAGTAACATTTTGTCTATCTCTTTACGGTTTAACAGTTATGCGAAAGTCATCCAGAGTAAACAGGACTACACAGGCTATAGCCAGAAAATTCAAAACATAAATTTCATTTGTCATAAAAATATCTCAAACATATGGCATTTTAATCAGAATTGTTACAGCCACTTTCAAGAAAATAAAAATTCTTGAAAAATTTTCCATGTAAAGGGTAGTGTAGGGTGGAGGAATTTTGTTCCAAATCTTCATGTCTCATCCTTAAAAGATTTTGCGTGCACGCACGTGCACACATACAAAGAGAGAGACACGAACCTTTTTCTAGAAGTGCTTGTTTTGGATTCAGGGGGCCTCAAAACATATATTTCCGGTGAAATCTCAACATCGAATTTTTGGGTGGAATACAATACTTCCTCTACTTACTATGTGTAGTAGAGAAAGTAAAAATTGGTATGATCATTAAAAGTCTGAGAGAAATCTTGTGCTAGATTACTTACTATAATATAAGAGATCATTTTTACTAACCAGTGAAAGATTAAAAATCAGTTCACACAGAGAGGTAGAACTGGAACTTAAAAATTCAATGCCACGGCTGGGACTTGAACCACAGACCTTCCGCTTACCAGGCGGCTGCTCTAACCATTGAGCTACTGTGACAATCTGCCAGAATGCATTGAATTCTCAAACCAGTTCGTATTTCTCCTGGTAAACCACAAAGGCAGTCTCACATCAGAGACAATTACCCCAATGGTGACTTACTATTGTAAGTACTTTATGTCCCAGGATTAAATAACCTTCAGATGGCAATTATTATATATTTATGCCAACAAACTTACTGCTGGTGTTTTTAAATACACAAGTCGTGTGTGGGCAATGTTTGAGAGGTAGAACTGTGTAAATCATTATGCTATTACATTTTTAGTGCATATTTTCAACATTTTTATTACACAAATGCACACATATATTTATAACCTTTAGTGCTCATAAATCTGCCCTTTCATCAACATATTAATCTTGCTGTTGCACAGATACATGCTAAGCGGCAAATCATCAATGTATATAAAAAAACCAGCAGAATTCAGCTTCTAATATACAAATGATATGCCCATAGCACAGTCAAATGCCTACTGCTGTAATAATGGCACTTCACAGTTTTTAATATATGCTAAAAAAACTTGAGCTGTTTACTTACATGTTATCACCACAGTGCACCATGGACAACAATCCAGGTCTGTCATGTTTCATTACAGGCTGCAGCCTCACCTCTTTGTACCATCTTTTTTCTTTACCTTCCATCAAACTGAAACAGTGTACATTTAATATCACTACTCATATTTTCCTTCTCGTGTAACATTCAAGTGTTTATTACAAACTAATAAGCAAAAGAAATGATCTCAAATGAAGTGTATCTTCATTTTATTGCTTTTGCAACTGACACTTAAAAACTGCCTCAAAGAATGGAAGTACTTAAAAATGGACCAAAGACTGAAAATCATAAAATGACTAGAACTTTGATCCAAAGAACAGAGATTATGGTGATCATTCTTTTAAAATATCACATTTATTTACTTTTAGATTAGGTTTAAAATTAAAATGGCAAAATTTACAATGATGTTCTGCTAACTTCATAGAATAGGCAAAGCAGTTTTATCCCCATTTGGATATAAATGCTTTTTAACTGTGATAAAACCACAACCAAAATGTAAACAAATATTAGCTGAGTGAGGAATAAAACAATTTTTCTTCTCTCTCTCTCTCTCTCTCTCTCTCTCTCTCTCTCTCTCACTCACTCATATAACAGCCATTCTTACTACATGACACCACTGCTAGTGACATTGATATATAGTGAAAATTGAAAAAGGATGTTTGGGAAGGAAACGTTTCTCGCCTAAGTTTAGAGTACCTCCCCAGCACTTCCCAATTAGGATTGAGAAAAACCTGGAAAAAATAAAACAAAGTCAGGGAAGGCAATTCTAGCAGGATCTGAACTGCAGACCTCCAGTTCATGAGTCCATGTCAGAGTATGCTAAAGGTAATGAAGTTTTCATTGATTAAGACTAATTACCAGCCACTAGATATACCTAAAAATTATATTTTTATGTACTTACCCAAAAATTGATGTTCCTCCATCTCCTGTTCCTGATGGGTCACCTGTTTGTGCCACGAAATCTTTTATTACAGAGTGAAACACTGCCATGTTGTAATACTTAGCCTTGCATAGCTTCATAAAATTATAGCAGGCTGTAACAACCAGTAGAAAAACTTTTAACAGGTATTAAGTTCACAGTGAATGATGTTCATTACTACAACTTATGACATGACTTAAAAGCAATAAAAGAAACAATTGCTTGTTCTTTTATGGTTCACTTATAAACAGTTATAATAAAAACATGCTCTGCTTTACATTATAATTCTACTCCCCACAGTGATGTAGTGGGTAGCCTGTCTGCCTGGTAACCCAGAAGACACCGAGATTGAATCTTGGCTGAGGAGAGATGTCAGGTTAAGATTTTATTTAGGGGTTTTCCTGTATTTTGCACAGATTTTTATCTATTGACTATTTGCATCCTTAGCTCATTTATTCACTCATTTCCTTACTCATCTTTGTGGACCAGAAAAGTTAGGTTGCATTTACTGCCAAATCAAGATCTTAGTTGAGTGGACTGTGTTATACTGAACAAAAGATCAAATAATTGGAAATTTCATAATAGGAACACAATATCCTTGGGTCACTTTGGTGGCCACCTTTTAAGTACTCTCCTTAAATTTAAAGCATACATGCTCACTTCCTAAAATTCAAATCTGTAATGCTTTCCCTTGTCCACTAAAGCATAAAAATTTTGCAACGTATGAAATTTATGATGTGTAAAATGTTCAGTGAAGTAAATGTAAATAAATTTCATGGGTGCACTAAGCAAGCAGTGTGACAGAGCAGACGTGTGCAGGGAACACTCAAGTAAGAGGAAAAAGGATGCAAAGAACATGACAAAGATACAGCAGACAAAGCGATAGCAGACCCGAAGGAAATAGAAAAAAATACTAGCAATGGAAGAGAAGACAGAGGTAAATAAGGGAAGACAAGTCATTTAAAAAAGAAGAGGAAATACTCAAAAATCTAGAGATGTTAAAGGAAGAATTACAAAATATCAAAGGAAGAATGGAAAAATGGGAGGAGAGAAGTAGGAAATATGTGGTGATTATAGGAATAGAAGAAAGGACAGGAACCGATCCAAGACAACAGGTAAAGTAAGTTCTGGAGAAGAGGTTACAAATGAGGATTAAGTAACAATGAAATATGGTAAGTATTTAGATTTGGAAGAAGTGGAAGAAGAAACATTCTAGCAATATTTATAAGTACACATACAACTTACAACATACTGAACAGACAAAAAAACTGAAAGGAACAGATATCTTTATTAATAAAGACTTATCATATCAGCAAAGATAGCTAGTGGCTGGCCCTGTGGCGCAGTTGGTAGAGCAACTGCCTGCTGTGCTAGGGGTCCCGGGTTCGATTCCCAGCAGGAGGGGGGGGGGTAGGAATTTTCCCTGAGTCTGGAAGTATGAATGAAAGTGTTATTGTGTGTGTGAATTCAAAGTATAAAAACCCCAAAGATCATAAAACCCACTGTTAAACATGTAACACCATTCGTCAATAGGCAAGGCCGCCAATATGACCTCTGCAGTTAAAGGCGGGATATAAATGGAAAAAAAAAGCTAGTGAAGAAATTAATAGATCAGAGAAGACAAGCAAAAGGTCAAGAGGAAACAGGCCCACATTCAAGTTTTGAAACTACGGACAGATGGACATATTGTAGAGGACACCATAAACACCACAGACACCATAGTCAAGGGCAGGGGTGAGAGAGAGAAGAGGAGATGGCATGCAACAAAATGACAGAACAGAGAGAAGAAAGAAGCCATGTTTGGTGAAGGGAAAGAGGGAAGAAAGAGAAGGTAGCACAGTCAGAGAGAGCACATGGTTATATGTCAGAGATTGAGGAAGGGGTGGCAAAAAGCAGGAGAAGGCAAATAATGATGAAATAATCAGTGGGGTGACCAGTAGTGCAAATAGCAAGGGGGTAATTTCATAAATAAGTGGAATTAAACCAAGCAAAGCAGATATGGTGTCCGAAGAAGGTGAATGGAAAGACAATGATATGGGTATTACATATGTTGGTAGAATGGGTTGGAAGAAGGGTGAACAACAAAGACTTGCATATATTTGGAAAAATGACGTCATGGGCAAGTGGTGGTCAGATAGCAAAACTGTGCTAATATGTTGTTGTTAGCTAATGCTGGATTTCTGACAATGAAGTCATTAATCCTCTTGCTCTCCAATATTTGAAGAGACTTCGCAGTAAATGTAACCGCTTTTTAGAGAGCACCATATTTTTATGTTTTGGCGGACACACAAGCTTCCAAATCCTTAAAAAATACACCTAGATGAAAAATTTGCAAAGAACGCATTTCTGCGTTATGACATGCTAGTGCAGATGGAGGCCATATTTTAAAGCCAGGTAAAGGTCGTAGGTAAAAGCAAACAAACAAGGGCTATTAAGAATGTAATGTCCACATTGCCTGTGCATTACATCAATTTAAAATATGCGCGGTTTACGGCAGACGTCACCCATGATTGGTTTCACAACCATGCTATACCTGAAATAAGAAGGCACCAAGAAAACAAAAACCAAAATGATGTGAAAGCCATAATCCTATTAGATAATGCACCAGCACATCCAGATGCAAAGAAACTGCACAGTGCCGATTTTGTAGTAGGATAGTAGTATGAATTACAATTATTAGAATACGACAAGGTTATCCCAGGGTAATATCGGTAACATTGTGCAATTGAAAATAATTATGGAATAATGAGATATTCGTAATAGAAATATAATAATATGTGAGCAACAGGTTTTAAGCAGAAGTATTCTAAAGAACTTGGGTGGAGGAACAGCTAGTTGAACTTTGACACTGGTATGTGTGACTGTTTGGAAGTTCACTTTTAACCTCAGGGGGAGATAACAAGGAAGGGTGGAACGTTCCAGAAGCCTGTCACATAACAGTTTCTTATGGTTGTGTGGAATATTGAACCCTAATGTGTGGAATATTGAACACAGAATGTTCTAGAACAATGTAGACAGAGTATATAAACCCCAGTCACCAAGGAGGTGATGTCTTTTGACCCGCCACTGTCAGGGAGTCCATGTCGGATGGTGTATCCTCTGCCCATCTTCCTTGAAGCTTGTTCCATACTGCACAGAAATAAATCCTTTAACACCATTTGTTGTGTGATTTCAACTGGAATATCCAGGAAACCTCACCTACTTGCTCTCGCTCGGCACTCAACCAGATACTTCCAACCCGCCTCACCTACAGCCAGGTGCCAGGTGCAAGAAGGATATAACAGATAGTACGATCAAATACGTGTTCTTGCCACCTAGCACAGCTTCCCTAATAGAACCGATGGACCAAGGTGTTATCTACAGTGCAAAGCGGTTGTACAGAAAGAAATTCCTGTCTGAAGTTTTCGAAGTTGAGGAGCCTCTTGCAAGTGCAGTAAACAGCATTTTAAGCTCTACATTGACTAATGCATGGAAGAAACTCTTGTATGATGACAGTGTTGAGTTAGACACCAATGCAATTTAATTAAATGACTTTCACCAAGCACTGGTTGCAGGTGGCGAGAAAGCAGGTACAGTAGATGACATCGAAGACTGGCTTGACGGAGATGAAGGGGATCTAGGCTATCACATGACTAACAAAGAAATTGTGCAAAGTGTAAGCAATGCAAGGGACACTAGTAGCAAATCTGAGGTTGAGGATGTGTATTTCGGAAAGTTGAAAGTGAAATTAAGTGAGGTTAAACAGCATCTGAATTGTGTAATAGACTTTGTTGAGAAAACTGACAAACAGATTTCCACATACTATCGACATATGAGGGGTCTTCGTGATCTCATTGTGAAAGAGATGTGTGATAAACCACAAAAGAAAATTGATAGTTTCTTCAAACCAAACAAAGAATGTGGGCCTATTGTATCTTACGTTCTTTTAAAATTATATAGTACATGCTCTAATTTCATTCACAACTTTTCTCTGTGGTGTTTATTTCACTTAACCTGGACTTTTGACAATCTGGACAGCATTAAGTCCTAATTGGTCCAGATTAACAAGGTTTTGCTGTATTTTTTATTTCGCATTTTTATTATTATTATTATTATTATTATTATTATTATTATTATTATTATTATTATTACTATTATTATTATTGATTTGTAGAATTACAAATCTACAAATCTATAATAAGAAGCACTATAACTTATGGAGCGGAAACATGGCACCTAAACACAAACCTGAAATTAAAATTGCTTTCTACTGAAATGGATTGTTTTAGAAGATCCACTAGGCATTCTAAATTAGAGAAAATTAGAAATACAACTATTAGACAAAAAATGAATGTTAATGATACATTATTAGATTTTGTAAAATACAAACAATTGGAATGGTATGGTCATACACGTAGAATGATGGAAACAAGATTGCCGAGACAAGTTTTGGAATGGATTCCACCAGGGAGAGGAAAGAGGGGAAGACTGCGGAAAACCTGGATAGATGATATAAGGAGTAGTATGAAGGAGAAGAATTTAGAAGAGCGGGATTGGGAAATAAGAGAAGAATGGAGGAAGAAGATACGTACTTAAACACTTTCGATACAGGAAGATGTGATCTCACATTGTAAACCTGTTGATAAATAAAATTATTATTATTATTATTATGATTATCATTATCATTATCATCATCATCACCATGCCCGCCTCGATAGCGTGATGGTTAGCGTGTCTGCCTCACATTCAAGAGGTCGCGAGTTCGAATCTCGCTTAGGGTAAGTTATCCGGGTAAGGTTTTTTTCCGAGGTTTTCCCTACCCTGAGAAGAGGAATGTTGGGTAACTTAAAGCTCCATGGACCTCGGGCTCATTTGAGCATCATTTCACCCATTTCATTTCATTCATTCGTCCGATATGACACAATGTTGGAGGACGTTAATTTAAAAAAAAAAACATCACCACCACCACTATTATGATGATGATGATAATGATGATCATCATCATCATTATCATCATTAATATTATTATTATTGTTGTTGTTACGATGACGACAATTATTATTATTATTATTATAATTATTATTATTATTATTATTATTATTATTACCATATTTTATTGCGTAATTCCCCCCCCCCCCCCCCTTTTTTTTCAAAAAATTTGCTTGAAGACACTGGGGAGGGAATTATGCGAGCAGTGCTTCTAGAAATTCAGAAAGGAAGGGAAACCATGTAGTATTATGTAACAGTTATATAGGTATACAGTAATTTGTGAATGAACTGGATAGATACCACGGTTTCATTGGGTCTACAATGTATTGTTTCTTTTCTCTGACTGTTCTGCGGTCTCACTTTCGTCACTATCATCACTATTTTCATTTATATCTGGCTCAGATAACACATCTTCATTTTCACTATTCCACAACATATCGTCAGAACCATTAATGGCACAAGAAATACCAGTGTTTTCTTTAAACTCTTCTTAACAATATGACGACTTGTAACAAACTGACTTAGAAACACGTTCTACAACTTCACATTTCAATTTTACAATACGTTGTGACAGTGGCAATACGAGTATTTTTGTGGCAAGCACTGCGTTCATTGTTGTCCATGACAGGCACCGCTGCGTCGATTGTTGTGCATTATCAAGTCATTTGAAGCCCACTCCAATACAAACGAACCAGGGGAGGGAATTATCGATGTTTAATAGGTAAATAATTTTTAGTGATGAAAAATCATAGGGGAGGGAAATATAGGAGGGGGGGGGGGGGGGGGCCTTTATGCGATAGAATACGGTATTATTATTATTATTATTATTATTATTATTATTATTATTATTATTATTATTATTATTATTATTATTATTATTATTATTATTATTATTATGTAGGTGTTGTTTGTAGGAATCAGAGTCAAAACACACCTCAGTGTAGAAATAACACTGGCTTAATGTCCACCTATTGTCCTGATTATTCTCGGACATAGCCGCAGCCTACAGTGGGGCACTTCTCTTCCCCTTGGCTCATTTAGTCAAACAAAAACTAAGAAGCTTAATAGGTTATAACTCTATTGCACAGTAAGAAAGCATGTTTGAATTGCGGCAGGAAGGTGATATCTTGTTGGTCAATGACAGGAGCACACTGGTGAATCAGTGGGAAACTGGTGATTTAAGGTCTGGATGGTGTTGGTAAATCCAGAAGATTATAGAATGTTTGACATTGGATTTAGTGGGAAAGTTCTATCTTCTGTTCCCTATTTAATCCTATCAAATTTTCTGCATTTCCATCTGGCACCAAAGCAACATACCCATTCTAGATATCACAGAGCACAAATATAGCCATCCCATCTAGGGGTGTGTGCTAAATCAAAATTTCTGAACAAGAATATTCAGGATAAAACTACAGAGAATTAAGATCGACATAAGATTGACACAACATCAGAACCATCCACAAGCCGCCTTTGCAGAGAGACCGGTAAAGGACAAACTGCACCTTAATGTACCAGGGGTATACCTTATCCCCTGTGAATGCGGGACGCCGTACATAGGGCAAACTGGCAGGACCATTTCCACCAGAGTCAAGGAGCACAAATGGTCCATATGATTAATGCAGCCTGACAAGTCAGGGCTGGCGGAGCACTGCTTTGAAAAAGACCACAGAGCTAACTTCAAAGATACGACCATTGTGGCAAAATGTAGCGGTTTATGGGAATGGAGGGTTAAGGAGGTTCTGTCCATCTCCTCCGAGAAGAGTACACTGAACCGGGACGCTGGATTGCAGTTTAGTCCATCCTGGAAACCAGCCTTAAAATTGGAAATCGACTGACTCAGAAAACACAGATTCCAACAGAGCGGTGAACCACCTCTACACTAGACCGAGTGTTTTCTACTTGGTACGCACTGGCTGACAGTACATACACTGGTCCCTTCACTCTTACTAAGTAACGTACTTAGGTCTAGTGATGGATCCGGGTCTCACCTGGCACCCTCACATAGAGGAAGTGCGCAGAAAAGCCTATGCTCAATTGAGCAAGTTATATCCATTAATCAACTACAGTAATGCCCTACAGCTCGACATGGGCCTAACACTTTATAAAATGCTTATACGGCCCATACTGACATACGCGGCACCTGTCTGGGGCTATGCGGCAAAATTGCATATTAAAAGAATACAACAACTACAAAATAAGATACTACGTATAGTAGCAAAAGTCCCATACTTAGCACCATCCAAACAACTACACGAAGACCTACACATGCACACGATAGAACAACTTATTAAGAAACTAGCTTTTGACTTATACAATAAAATCCCATCACACCACAATACACTCATCACTGCACTTGGACAATACGAAACAACCATTGACAAACACAAGAGACCACTATCCCTATTTGACAGAAATTTGACCAACCCAAACATGGACGACGCCATAAACCATTACCTTGACAACCTCATACATTAACGTAATCTACTGACTTTGCTTCTATGTTACAGACATACCACGTGACGTCCATCTCCCACAGCGCCCTCCAAGACCTTGCGCCACCTGGCCAAGGCGGTCCCAGGGGAGAGGGCCCCCTCGGGAGTGGCACTGGCTCGCACCTGCACTTCAGGCAGACTGCCCGCAAAGTGTGCACTCCAGACGACCAGGCAACACCCGGACTTGAAAGGCAACATTAAAACACAGACACGGCTCCCATCGAGGATGCCAAGCACTGACACGGCTGCCACTGTGGGCGCCAAGCACAGACGAGGCTCCCACTAGGGACGCCTAACATAGAATAAGGAAAACCACGATAAATTTTGTTATCAATGTCACCTCCAACTCCCCAGGCTGTAGCCAGGACTTGATTGTGACTGCAGCCTGGGACTTCATCGTTGACATGCTCGAATGCACTACATGCCAACATGAAACTGTACGTCACTGACCGGGGTGCAAATGCGGGACCCGACTATCATACCCACAATCACTCATTAAATTCTCCCCTGCAAGACAGGCACTTCTTCTGTAATTACCAGCTGTTACTGCCCCCAGGCAGGCAGCTCTCATCCATCACCATTGAACGCGGCTCTGCAAAGACATGTCTTCCAGTGGGGTTTTTTTAGTGAGTAGGCTGCCCGGGTTCGAAGCCAGGGTAGGAGTCTTACACTCGCATGCACGCATGCGGTTAGGGCGTAGGTAGCATTTTTCCCCACCACAAAAAAAAAAAAAAAAAACCCACACACTCTTGCTATTCATTCTTCATCCTGAAGATGGGAGAGATGTACACTCCCAAAACGTCGATGTCTCATCACTACACCTGGCTCGAAGCCCGACAGCATCTTGAATAAGATTGACATGTATATAAGGTAACTTGGGTTAGACATTTTTAGACCACTTCTTAATTACAAGTATTCTTGGGCTAATAGATGAAGTGGTTAAAGCAAAGAACAGAATTTCCTAGGCTATCATATTTCTAGTACACGCTTTACACTTCACAATGTGAAATGTACAAATTACTGTCACAAGAGACGGGAGACTTCTATCCAGCAGCCATAGAATGCAAATAAAATAATTTAAACAAGGGAGCTAAGGTCAATTAGCGAATGTTCCTGCCCATTTACTGTTGGTTACTACAGTAGTGCTTGCAATAAAATTCTAAAAATGCATGGTGTGCATTTTGTAGTAGCCCAGTAAAAGGGGGGCATGATTTTGATGACACACACAGATAATGTCGTAACTATCATAACACTGCACACAAACTAGTGCAGGGCTGGGCAACTGGTGCTCAGATTGCTCATGATCTTGACTGATAACTATGTTTAGCAGGTAAAAAAATTAAGTTCACTCAAGGTATTGCACGAGTCGCCCAGGCCTGAACTATTGTGATACATTCACCTTAATTAAAATATCATGCAATAGAACTTAAGGCTTTGTCATGTCCTGGTGTCTGTAACTCTTTTAAGTTGCCCACAAAACCGCCTCCTTTACCACAAAATTCTAATGTGTACTGTCAACTTGAGTTTACAGAGGGATTTCCTGGTATCACCATTCTTAACGTATTCATAATTTACAAGTGAAGAAAAATTCAAACAGACTGGGTACTTGTTAGACCAAAAGAAACATAGCCAACAGTTCTAAGAACTTAATGATGTAGGGAGTATTGCATAAAGGAATCTAAGAAAATTGCTACCTCACAGAGTGTTTCTGACAGCAGGCTAATTCACTTGCCTGGTTGCTCTCAAGATTTAGCTTCATGTAATTATCTGTGGGGACTGCTTAGGGATAAAATTTATGCAACAAATTCCCATAAGCTCAGCAAATAAGACACCTTCTAGCATGCATTTGCAAAAATTTGTCATGTGTTCAACAGGTGTCAAGACTGTATAGCTGTAGAGGAGCATCGTTTTGAGTACCTTTTATAATCAAAGTTGCATAACATTTTCACATTGTTTTGCATTATTAACAGTATCTAGGAGAGAAAAGGCAGTGATGTCAATGCAGCATGGTACCAATAACACCATGCAAGAGATATCTGGTATTTCTTGTATACTACATAGTGTTATCATTAGGGCTAGGAAGTTCATGCATTTGCATGTTTTTTCATAGGGGTTAAAAATGTATGCTTTTACATTATGTGCACGAATTATGGAATTTTCAGTTATTTGGACATGATTTTATGGTGCATATAACTGCATATTTTCTTGATTTTGATAAATGCATATTATTTCAGTATTATAGCCCCTATATTGCATATTTTAATGATTTTTATGGTTTTTTATTATTTTTTTCCATCTGGATAATATTTTTCATATTGGTAGTATTGCGCATGATGATGCAAGTCACGAAGATTTCAATATTATAGCCCCTATATTGCATATTTTAATTATCTTTATGGTTTTTTATTATTTTTTTTTCCATCTGAATAATATTTTTCAGATTGGTGGTATTTGTACATGATGATGCAACTCTCGAAGATTTCAGTATTATAGCCCCTATATTGCATATTTTAATGATTTTTATGGTTTCTTATTATCTTTTCCATCTGTATAATATTTTTCACATTGGTAGTATTGCACATGATGGTGCAACTTGCGAGGTGGTGAGAACTAATGCCGAGTAATGTTGTGATGCAGTGAATCCCGTTTCCAACCTTTCATTATATGTATGTGCGTAGAGAATAATCAGTGTGTTATCTGAGAGGTTTATACTAACAAATATAAAGTGCAGGTCAACGTTTTGAGCAGCACGATTATAGCATCGCTTGCTTGCTCACCAGCAGTTGTGTCGTAGTCTTCAAACATAAGTGTTGTGAACCGGGTCCCACCAAATTAAATTACGCGTATAAAATGTTAAAAAGCTCTTCAAATGCCGAAAATGAAACCAACTTCAAATGCTAGATTAATTAACTTACAGAAAGGGTTTTCGGGTGACTTAATATCTACAGATTATAGGGAACTGTTTTGTGGAGCGTGTGAGAAAAATGTAGGGAGTGAGAAAAGATTTCAGATAGTTCAGCACATAAACACAGCAAAACATAAGGAGAATTTAATCAGAAAACTCGCAAACAAAGAACCTGTTCAAAAAAAGCAAGTAGATATTCCCTTGTTCAAAATTAATAATCCGATATTTAAGAACTTTCTTGCCAAGTACACTCAACAACATGTGCCTGGAGAAAGTACACTGCGTAGGACTTCGGTAGGACATTGTTACAATAACACATTGCCAAATATACAAAATGAATTAGCGGATCAGTTTGTGTGATTGTCTGTTGATGAAACCCCTGATTCTGAGCGCCATTCAATTGCTAATATAATCGTGGGTGCTTTACATAATGAACAAAGGACTACACCTTATCTTCTTAATGTGTGCAAATTGTCGGCCACTGACAATGTAACTGTGACCCAGTTTGTGATGGACTCTCTGAAATTACTATGGTCTTGTGGAATCAAATACAACCGGTTACTTTTATTTGTTACTGATGTAGGTCCTTATATGGTAAAATCAGGGCAAACTCTGAAAGATATTTTTCCCAACTTAATTCATATAACTTGTTTGGCACATGCTCTTTATCGCATTTCTGAGACATACGTAATCCTTTCCCATTGGTAGATAGATTTGTGTCCGGTACAAAGAGAATTTTTCTTAAATCTTCTAAAAAAAGTTAAGTTGTTTAGAACAACAGAACCTAACATCCGACTTCCTCCTGCACCAGTGTTAGCTCGATGGGGAACATGGGTCCATGCAGTTTTATATTATGCTGAGCACATAGAAATAGTCCAAGAGGGTGTTAATTCATTGAACTCGAAAGATGTTTCTTAATAGCAACTGTGCAAAATATTCTGTCAGGCACTAGGTTAAAAGAGGATCTTAGTTTCATATCTGCCCATTTTTCTTTCTTACCAACAGCCTTAATGGCATTGGAAGCTGTAGGATCTCCTTTGCATGAATCAGTTACTGCCTTTGAAAAAAAAGATGTGCTCTAAGTTCTGTTCCTGGTAGCATAGGACAAAAAGTGAAAGAGAAAGTGAATTATATAATTTCAAAAAATTCTGGTTACAAACAGATGTGCGATATTCGAGATATCATTGAAAGTAAACCATCTGTCACACCAAAAGACTTGACTCTTTCTGTGAAGCAGTTAACATCATTTAAATATGCCCCGATAACATCTTGTGACATGGAGAGAAGTTTTTCACGTTACAGAAGTGTTTTGCGAGACAACAGACGATGTTTTACAGTTGAAAATTTGTGCAAAGTGTTGGTTGTAAACTGCAATTTTACTACTATGGACACCGGCCGCCGAAGCCTACGTAATTTATTGCAATTTAGCAATTAATACTAGCAGCAGGACCATTTCTGCTTCAAACTCTAAGGAATATAGTAACTTTATTTATTATTTATACTAACTCGTCTTGTCTACTGCAAAGGGACATTGTTTTAATTAAATAGTGCATATTTCTTGGCATATTTTCAACTTTTTAAGAGCATATTTGCATGCATATTTCAGTGTTTTTTAGGGCATGAACTTCCGAGCCCTAGTTATCATTTATGACCATAAAATTCTTATTCTTTTGTTCCCATTTTGCTTTATTTACTGGAAGAATATACACACTTTAAGTGGCACCTCATGGCATTTCAGCTTCAGTTTAGCAAATAAGGTTTCCTCTACATATGGGTTGTCAAGGAAGAGACTGTTAATGAATTAGGACTAATAAACCAATCTAAGGTACACAAGATTTGTCAGAATAGATGATACAAATGTTTCAACAAGACAATATATTGTATGTGTTTATAGTGCAAGAAATCTGCGTGGTTTCATGTTCTAAAAGTGTTCAGTACATCTTTACAGAGCATTTTGACCAAAATGGTGTCTAAATATACATAATGGAGATTACAAATGTTAAACTTTACTGTATTTTAACTTATGGAGCTATTCCCTTCCCCAGATTTATGATAGTAGCCGTATATGAATGAAAGAGTGATTATATAAGCAAGCTTAGGAAGTACTGTAAAATAAAAGAGAACAAAAGGCACCACTTGTCAAAAAAAAAGACAAGTGGTACTTCCAGGTAGTTTGCAACCACAGATACTAGTGCATGCAATACTTAGAAATTGATGAAAGAGACGGAAAGAACTGACCAGATCATACCCAGTAATATGCTCTCATGACGACTTATGAGAAATGTATAAGGCACAGCACTTTGAAGCGAAGAGGATATATGAAGCAACTACTATATGCAAACAAAAATTTAAATCACGGAAAGAATTTTGTAACTTGATTTTTTCCAGCAATCCGTGGAATGAGATATACAAACTGGCATCTGGCAAAATAAGGAAAAGTACAGCATTATCGACCGTAGTCAAAAGTGATGGGACTAGTACTATTGGCACAGAAGATACATTAAAACACATGAACTATTTCGCACCAGCAGATACTAAGGACAATAACCAATATCATTGAATAATAAGAGAAGAAATAAATAAACCTATAAACACCAAAGATGACCAGTTGTTTACACAATAAGAAATTACAAGTGTCTTAGAAAACATCAATCATACCAAAACACCTAAGCAAGATTTTACTTCACACTTTTGAAGTGTGAAATCTATGATAATGAATTCTTAACAAATGGAAAATTTCCAAAACTATGGAAGAAGGCAAAAATAATTCCCATATTGAAGCCAGGTAAAGAAAATAGTAGCAAAATCACAAAATTTCAACCTATTACCTTGTTAAATGTTGTACAAGTCCTGGAAGAACTCCTAATTAACAGGATATCATATCACGCATTTTCAAATGGTCTAATGAATAACATCCAATGTGGTTTCACACCCCAGAGGAATACTGGAATGCCACCATGGCATTGAAGGATTTTGTTGAAAGGTGTTTGAAAGATAAAACCCTTGTCAGTTTAAATGTAAAAGGAGCATTTGATATGGCATGGTGGCCAGCAATTTTAAATCCACTGACACAATACAAGTGTCCAAAAAAATTGTACACTCTGCCTCAGAATTACTTCAGTGACCAATCTGTCACCCTCTCAACCAACAACATCAAATTTGAGACAGAAGTAACTAGGGATGCCCACAAGGCTCTTGTTGCAGGCCTATTTTCTGGAACTTACAATAAAACTCACTTCTCAATCTACAGTTTAGGAAGCATACTAGAGTAATAGCTTTCACTGATTATCTCATCATGTTAACAGCAGGGGGAAGCAAGAGGTCAAAAATTATGCAAATATAGAAGTGCAGAAAAGAAAAACATGATCAAGGAACAATAAAATCTCTTTCAACGGCAACAAATCTAAAGTTATGATGATAACTAGGAAAAAATCAACAAGAAGGAAAGACAGTGACAATTTTTCTAACAACAAACAAATTGAACAAGTGAAATACCTCGGTATAATTATAGATTCCCGGTTAAATTTCGATGTCCACATAGATTACACTATTATAAGGTGCACCAAGCTAATTCACGTTCTGGTAAAATCTGCGAAAATCAGCTGGGGATTAAGTTACCATGCAACGAGAACAATTTACCAAGGAGCAATTCTACCCCTGCTGTTATATGGAGCACTAGTCTGGATAGATTCATTGACAAGAAAATACAAAGTATATGAGGGTGCATAAACTCATTTATATCTGAATTGCTGGCTTTCCGAACCATGTCTACTGAAGCTTCATGCATGATAACAGGGTTAAGTCCGATAATCATTAAGATAGAAGCAGTTGCTTTATATAAAGATAGTATAGGGAAGAAAGTACTTGACCTACTGATACCATTACAAACTTATCCTCATCCAGCGGACTTCAATTAACAAAGCACATGAACCTTCACACTATACATTCTAAGTATACCCAAAAATAAAAGTGAAAAAGGAGTTGAATCCGGTGTCGCCATATTCAAAAAAGAAACCCTGTCACACAATGAAATTAAGATTACACAGCAATTGTTCTAACAACCAGGCAGAACAGGCAGCAATACTATGAGCCTTGAAGAAAATACAGGAACCTACTACAATCAATACAGAGCAGAGAAAAGCCACAATATGTACTGACAGCTAAATTACACTAGACTCCCTAAGGAACTCTAATAACCGCAGTACACTCATAACATAAAGAAAAAAATTTGGACCTTCAAATCAAAAAAGTGGAACATTTCATTCAGCTGGATAAAAGCACATGGTGCACAGTATGGAATTAAAATGGTAGACCAATTGGCAAAGGAAGCAGCAAGAGACAGCAAAATTGATATATGCTGTAATAGAATTTCCAAAAGTGGTGTGTTGGCAGAAGCTAGCAAAATGAGTATCAATAAGTGGAAAAGCAAATGGCAAGCAACACCGAAGGCAGAGGTGACAAAGTCATTCTTCCCTAAGGTAAAGGACAGGCTTGGATCCATCCCTAACTCAAAGTTTGATGGTGCTGTTTGTCAGCCACAGAAAACTTCAATCATATCTTCATTGATTTAAGATCCTGGATTCACCAGTGTCCATGCAGTGCTTAAATTCAGATGCTGGATCATATAATCTATGATTGTACACAGAGCACAAATACGAGTAGTAATAGACATCGAATTTCTGATTGCCTGCAGGGAAATTTATAGGGCGTGCCCTCTGATATTGGTCTCCACTGCCTTACCTCCTCACCCTTCCAGTTGAGAGAGGTGACTACACCTATCCGTAATTAGCCTGTGAATTGACAAACCAGCATAGGTATGCTCTACTGGTTCAATACAGAACACAAGTGAGACGCGCCTACAAGGTAACAGTATCAGCCAATAAAATGAAAGCATGGCGTAAGAATGTACCCCACAAACGGTAAGAAATGAGGCATCCGCAAGAAGGAAGTGCTGATTTCTTTTCATGCTGTCTGTTCGATATTAACAAAGGAAAGGAATATTATGAAACACAAAATTCTTATAAAAAGGGGAACATGGTGAGCCGAAAAATATAAATTAGTAAAAAGTATAGGATGGACTTTGTTGAATTTACAAAACAAATTTTCATATACTCTAATGTAAATACTGTATATCGGTTGAGGATTAAGATTATTATTACGATATGTATGCACGCACACGCACACACACACACACACACACACCTACACATGCACACACACTTGCTATGCAAACAATAATGTGATGCCAGGCTCAGTGCCCAACAACGGATGGAAAGCACTAACCTGCTTCACACCACATGCCGGGCTGGCGAGCAACAAATGCATTTAAGAACAGGCTGCCTCGTGTAACTGTGTGTATGTGATGTGACTAATAATGGAAGCAGCTACGCAAACGGGGCTTTCTCCAGAACTTTCGAGAAAGATCTGACCATATGATCTGATCAGTGTGTGTAGAAGTCAAGAAAGATCTGTGTGAAATCATCCCCACTATATAAGGAGACCAGGAAACAGCAGTGAGTGGAGTGTCAGTTAGGCTGCGGACTGAGTGTAGCAGGGTATTTTGTGGGGCTTGCGGTCTTATCAGGTAACAACGTTCGAGCCCACTGAAGTGTCTTCAGTGCATTGCAATGCAGTGAAGCATTTGGTTCTGGTCATGTTAAATAATATAGCAGGCAAGTGAAATAAGCGTGTACAATGAAAACAGAGGAACCGATATTTGATGTGGTTTTAGAAGAAAACACGTTTCTTAAACTTCATTATTTAATGTAAAAAGGGGTCCAAGTGTTGTAAAACAAAGAGAACAGTTTGGAGAATTTCACATTATATGAAAATTTAAGATCTGATGCTGCAAAATTTCATGAATATAAAGAATGTCTATTTCAACCTTTGATTATATACTGCAGAAGATGAATTTCACCTAAGGATCAATGATACCTACTTTCATATAACAATAACTCCTGCTGAGAAACTTATTGTAACTTTAAGGTAAGCAGAATAAAACGAATATCATCTTTCAATGATTTGTATGCGAAATAAAATGCATGTCACTGGCACTAGTAGCATAGTTTACTTGAATTGAAATGGATTCAGGAATATAACCACTATGAGTATTGTCTTGACATATGTATTTTGTCATTGCACCTACTAGCCACTCGTTTATTTTTCCTCTGAAATACAATTTCTGGATTTCAGTTAATTGTTTCATAGTTAGAAGCACACTCATTAGAAACACATAATCAGCATATTTCTTTAATTCTTCATTAGCTTGATTCTCACAGATACGTTTTTCCATGAGAAGAAGTTTCTTCCTTTCTACATCCAACATATCTTCTCTAATTACCTTTAGATGCTCCTGGCACCAGCATATCTTGCAGGAAAGCCAATATTTGCAGATACCGCCACATGACAGTGTAACGTATAGGTGCTTCAGCTCCGGGTCTGCTTATTAGCTTTTTTATCGCCTCCAAGAACTGGTATTTGAGATGCTCCCACTTTTTTTTTTGTGATTCCTCTGAAAGGAAAAACACAATAAGAGAACCCCGTTTACATCTTTGTTGCAGATTATCTTGCTATTGGAGTGGCATTCAGAGCTTTGGCTTTCAACTTTTGCATGAGAAAGACAACCGTTGCTGCAGTAATTTATGAAACATTTGCTGCTATTATTATATTTTTACATACTTGTTACTACATTAAGTTGCTTATTACCCTTGGGCCCATTAGGCTCAAACACTGAGGTTGTCGAGCTAATGGGTCCCCATTTACATCTTATCTAAAATACTTCATCTTCATTTTCGTCACATTTACTTATCTTCCTCAACAATTTGGCTCTTACTTTGCCCAAAAAGTTCCCAATTTCAATTAAATTTTCCCTAGTTTTTACACTCATTAACTTCATTGTTTGAATTTCATTAGGTAGCCTTGTCCAATCTTTTTTGCCTATCCTCTCCCTAAGCAACCTACTATCTATTCAATCTAAGGTTGATCTGCGAGAAATTGAACCCAGGTGGCCAGTGCACAGTTGTAAGGTATCCTTCCGCCATTCGTGCCAGAAATAGTCACAACCACGTGGTGAGTGCATGCGGTACGTAATAGAAAGGAAATGGTACCTTATTCTGCCAATTTAAAGAGTGACTAACATGTAACTAGAGACAATAAGATTGATAGTTACAACAAAATAAACGATGCACATGTCATAATTATAATAATTAACTTTAAAAAATCAAGTGAAAAAGAAAATAACGGGTAACTTACATCTATTCGCTTTCTGGAAGCGGCTCTATCCCCTCCAGATCAGAATCGTCATCTGTGCTGCTGCTTTGCTCTCCAATGTTGATAACTAAGTTGTCAACAACGGTGTCACTTATACTGTCGATCTCCCAGAACAACGCCTCTTCTTTCACTATGTGTTCGATGCACTTTTTCCAGGAGGCTGATGTCACGTGATTACGAGCTGCTTCGATCAGGACCTTGACATCTCTCATCTTAAATGTTGTGTTACGTTGTCTAACGTAGCCTTTCACCTGACTCCACACCATTTCAATCAGATTTAACATGCAATGGTATGGAGGCAGCCGTTGCACAATAAGATTAGCCTGTTTTGCAAGGGAGTCCACAACATATCTGTCATATTTATGGCTTACATTTGCCTCCCGAACAGATTGCAAAAATTCTTCTTTTACCATGTTCCCATTATATGGAATATTTTTCGCTTCCATCCAAGCAATGATGTCATTTTTTACCCACGATCTATTTGGTAGACGTTCGGCTTTAACGCTATGGTAAGGAGCGTTGTCCATGATTACACTGTTTGGTTCCAGTTTTGACAAAATGTTTTGGAACCATTTCTTGAAAACTTCCCCAGTCATTTCTTCGTGGTAGTCTCCAGTCTTTTTGGATTCGAAAAGTAGCTCCCCGCCTTCCACAAATCCATCTTCACTCCCTATGTGTAATAATATTAGTCATTTCCCTTTACCTGAGGGATTTCTCCTCAGGCCAGTGCTCAGTCCCGATAGAAATGCTTTCTCCCTTGTTTGTACAGTTGTATCTACCCACACTTTGGATGTTGTATAGCCCTCATTAACCCAGGTTTCATCTAAATAACACAACTTACGTCCTTCTTCTCAAAACCTACGCACTGTCTTCTCCACAAAATAATGTCCCCCCTATCAATTATAGCATTTTTTCGGCCTCTTTTGACAAATTTGAACCCTATTTCACACAGAATTTTATAAAAGGTGGTTCTTCTGAAATTAGGCAAGTCTGGATCAGTATTAACCTGTTGTAGCACTTTGTCAATTGTTGGCGGTTCATTTTTAAAAAAGAAATAGTGCACTGTGACACAAATTGCATTTTTAACAAACTTGTCACATTCTTGCATGGCGTATTTCACACACTTTTGTTTTTTCCCAGGTGTAACCACTTTTCCCGTTTCAGCTTTTTCTTTACGAGCACTGTTTATACTGGTACTCGAAACACTGGTGAACTCAGAAGTTAATTTCACTACTTCTTTGATGGGAACAGTTGGATATTTCTCACACAACTTATAATACACATTCAACACTATTGTTTTTTCACCACTAGTCAATGGTTTTCCTGCCTTATGCTTTACATAAGTCGACGGAGATGCAAGAGCAAATTCACCGCAACCGTCCGCCATGATTCTAAATAGAAACTGCTGCTGTAAACAATACTCGGATATCAGGTAATTCACACGAGTTGCATGTTGGGACTTGTAGCTCTGTTTATCACTATACATCAGCGTTAATCAACCTCTCAGGTATTTGTGTAGAATATTATATCATTTAACCATAAATTCATTCTAAAACTCAGATTACTAGGATGGGACTACTTCCCTGCACGCATTGCTACCGTGTTGTACCACGATGCACTGATCATGTGGGTTTGTTTTGACGCGGACAAACCTAAGACTGAACTTGGTATAGTTTCTTCACATTCTAAAAGTAAATGCCATTTTTTATCCCTTTGGTGACATAATGGGCATTTCTCTAAGTCCCTCCCTCTTCTCAACCCCTTCAGTTTCACCACCCCTGTTCTGGCCCATGCAAAGCCTTCTCTTGCTGCTTTATCACAAATGTCTATATATTTTTCCCTGTTCCAGCTCACTTTCATCTCTCTATAAACTTCCAGTGAGCTTTTCGAATTGAAACATCCTATCATTTCTTGCCTTTCAGTATCTTCCGTTCTAAGCCTAAGTTCTTTCCAAAATCCACTTTGCAATAATTCCCTGTTTTCCCACATGACACCAAACCCTATTTTTAGCATCATTTCCTTTATCTTGTTTAGCCATGAATCTTTCTGATTTAGTCTTTCCTGTACTATCAAGCATTGACGTAGAATATTCTGTTCATCTAAACTCCTAATTCTCGCCCAATATTTTAACACCCTTTCCACCCTTATCCCTGTAGTTCCCAGTCTTCCCAATTCTGCTTGTGCCACTCCATTTGGTGAAGCTCGTGGTAAGCCCAAAACTTGCTTGCAAAAGTTTCTATGTATCACATCCATTTTTGCATCCCCTTCCTCCAAACCCCATATCTCCACCCCTTACAGCATTTTTGCTTCTACTACGGCTGTGTAAATTCTCTCCAGTTGTTTTATTTGCATTCCTGGTAATTTATCTAGGCATGCTTTAATAGCTTTTAATGCAATTTTACCTTTAGCCATTGACATTCTCTTCTGCTCTTTCCACCCTCCCTTTATAATTATAAGAACTACTTTTCAATAATATTGCAGGGCATGTAGCAGATGCAAATAGCAAATTCTTAAAAACAGAGATTGGTGGAAGGGGAAGACAAAGTAATGGTGGGACATTTCATTTTCAGTTTTGAAGAAGTTAGTTGATGAAGACAGGTATAATTTACCACCTCTGAGCATTGTTCCAGAAATACTATCTTTGCTGTATGTTTTTATAGGTGAAGAAGCGTATCTGTTAGAGATATTTGATGTGTCCATTTCTGGAAAGAATTTTGAATGATGAAAAGGTACTTTAATCAGAGACTATCTCGTGCAAGAAGGTGCTTTTGGAACTTTATATGCTCAGTGACACAAACTAGGTAAACCTATAGGAATGAATGTGGAACATGCTTGTCTTATAATAAAAACTGCTTGTCTCTTACATTAGAAGAGATCTTGATGGAAATAGTGAGTCATTATGTTATAGTTAACATTAATGAAACTGAGGACAACATTCCTCTCAATATATGAAATAATAGTTCCTCTACAGTAGCAGGAAGTATAAGGATCAAGTTTGTAAACTGTTTTAGGACAAATAGAGTTACATAATATGACAAATTACCTTCAATCCCAAGCTTTGATGCAATCTCATTCCATTTTTGCCTTCCAACAGTTCTATTTCTGTAAGCTGGGTGAGAAGAAAGCCATATTTCTGGTCTTACTTGCACCTCTGAAATTACATCCTCAAACGACTAATTTAAGCTAATTGTAAAATGCTCTCTAGCATGCTGAAAACAAACTGACTTGTGTTGCACACTGTGATCAACACTGTGTCAACAATCTGCCAGAATCTCAAAGCACTGGCTCCCAGGACAGCCACATATATTTACACTGATTTGTCTTGCATGCTGCATGCTCGCTCCAACACACAAAACACTCACTGCCCCACTACACTCCAGTCCGCACCCTAAAGGTATCAAAACTATAGGTTAAGGGGAAGCATCAGTGAAATTTGGGCCAAAATGATAAAAAATCTAATTTTCATTTTCACTTTAAAACTATGTCTGTGCTTTGCACTTTCGGAATCTACTGTTGCTTATACCGCATTGCCACTTAAAGGGCCGCCACATCATAATTTAAACACCTGTGTGCAGGTGGGCATGGCTCCTGAAATGCATTCATTACCCCCTTGCAGCAAAATCGTATAAAATTTTGAGGTTTAATTCAGGTGGTCAGATTCCTTGATGGTGAATGTATGTAAAATGAAGTATGGTGAAAGTTTTACCTGTGTACATGCGTCAATCACACGGTCATGTTTTTCTGAATTTTATACAAGAATTTTAGTTGCTAAAATTAAATTTCAAGGTGCAAGGACTGCAGCTATTAGCAGATTCAATATGGGTTACGAGGCTACTCTCTATGTAAAGGAAAGGGCCATAGCTAGTAAAGTAAGTCCAATCAGCAAAAGAACTAGTAATGTTAAGGATAAGCAAAGATTAAAGCAGAGTTCACTAAGTACATTACATACATTCAAATCAGCAAACAAAGAAAAAAAAAACAATTAAGAGTAGCAAAACTTAAACAATAAGAAGCTATACAATTATCTGAAGGACCTTCATATGCCCCAAGGGAATTCTACAGCAGTAAATGTATGTTGTCATACACTTGAGACAGAAAATTGTAAGACCCCAAAAGAAAATCATTTATGTAAATATCTATTGAAAATGTAATTCATTTTTAGTGTTGATACGAATTAGTTGAGTAACGAAAACGTGTTGCTATTGTTCATTGTTACAAAAAAAATTAAGTTTGTTTAAAGACGTCATAAATGTTAAGTTCCACATTTCAATTTAATATATATGTATAAATAAAAGAATTATAAGTGTTTAATATTAAAAGCGAAGGGAGAATAGCTAAAGATCGCTTCCCTAACAATACGGGAACTATTTGATGAATGCATATGCGGATGTACACTAAAAAGGTAGCATCATGTGAAGTGGCACTGGAATTGTGAATAGCGTCTGTGTGTTTGAGGTGAGAAGACATGTTTCTATAACGTGCATGGAAGTGGGTAGAAGACTTTAGAAAAGTGAAAAGACTATTAATATAATATAAATTGGTGTGACGAAAGATAATTCAATTGTAACGACGAAAAAAGTGTTAATAAAGTAATATATTATAGTGACGTTACATCGAGTGTTTATTCATTCCATCTAGTACCACGCCCTGAGAGAAATAATAGTCTCATTGTTCAATCCGAAACACATTCCTTTTTATAAAAACAGCACCACACTTAAAAGCTTTAAAGTCATTTTTCTGTGCTTTCTATTTTTTTTTTTACATATTTTAATCTTCAAAATACTCCTAGTGCAATTCTTAATAGATTTCTTTGAAATTTTGCACACATATTCTTAGATAGTTTCTTCATAAAACCTGGTATTTTAAATGCTGTAGATCTAGCAGGTTAATTGTTATTGAATTCTGATTTTGAAAATTATTAATAATTTAAGAAAAAATGGTCAGCAATGTATTCAATAATTTTTTCTCCAAAAGTATTAGACAGCTAAATAAAAATACCACATTTTGTAGACATAATCAAAAGAAATGCATACCCAGAGTTCGCTTTATTTATAACAAATAATATTTTATGTGAAGCATTTCTTATACTACACTAAAACAGCAGCAAAAAACCCAATAAATATTTTTTTTTGCAAAACCTTTCTTGCGTAGAAAAGTGGAATTTGGTAGATGTACTAGATATGCTTTGGCACACATACATACAAATTTTCACATCATTGTGACATAATCGTGGACCTTTAGTCATTTTCACAGATGCCTCCCCTAAGAGCATAACAAAACACAATACTGGTTGCAAAAAAGAAATGAGAAATCCACTTTTAATTGAATTACCAGTATGGGACATTAAACTCTGGCAATGGTTGATACCGGTGGTAGTATGATTGTGATGATTATTTAAAAGAATATAGAAAAACATGCAGAATTGCTGCTAGTATGCAGAGTATACTGCAGCACAGCCATAAGCAGAAAAAAAAAAAAAAAAAAAAAAAAAAAGAAGCATATTAGGTATCACGTTAAATAGCAAATAGAAATAGATTACCGGAAGTTTGATTTTGTAATATTAGTGGTTTCAAAACTCATGATACCATTAATAATTGACAGTGCCATGTTAAACTATGTATTGGACATCTAAAATAGATAAGACACAAAAATTCACTATTTATGCTGACACTACAAAACATGTCATCAAATTCATAAGAAGAAACGACAGAACACAATGACAATAGTGAGATTGACACACAAAAGATTCTTTGTAGAGAATATTAAAGTACACAAAAAAAGGTATAATTGTGTACATAAATACAAAAATGAAGGAAAAAAATTACGAAGATACCAGAGTTTGTAATCATATACAGAGTGTCCCACAAAAACACTGACAACACTTAGTATGTTGTGCGGGACGGCAAACTGATCAGTTTTCAAATAGAAACCCCTGTCCGGAGATGTACGGTTTGGACGCTGTATCACATGGAAGTGGAGATGGGTGCACATTCATATTTCGTTAATAAACATAAAATCAGGCTGTCTACATTACATACAGGCTTCAAACTGTGTACCTCCTATGCCATTGCAAAGCCTATATCGGCGGTGGTGAGCCTCATGTATGACCCAATACGTGCGATTGTCTTTGAAGATTTTCAATCGCTCCATGGACTTGAGACATAAGGTCCTTCACTGACTTTACAGGAACGTATACACCATACTCTTCATACAACTCCACAGATAATAGTAGAGAGGTATCAGATCTGACGACCATGCTGGTTATGGAACTGATCCACCGCTACCAATTGATTTGAATATGCAACGTTGAGGTGATTCCATACATTTACGTCAAAGTGTGCTGGAACTCAAGTTGGCCATTTCAGCACCTATGTACTGGTACATGTCGCACTGCTGTTAAAACTTTACTGCACTGGAAACTACCCAAGTAATGCAGTAGGATGTGCACCAGGGACTCTATGGAGTAATTTAGCACATGGGCAATTATGTTATTATTCTTAGGTAGTTCATCCCAGTACACAGATGGCTAAAGCATTGCATACCTTCCGTATTAAGATACCAAAATGAATAAGAGGTAGAGCTGGAACTTAAAAATTCAATGCCACAACTGGGATTTGAACCACAGACCTTCCGCTTGCCAGGCAGACGCTCTAACCACTGAGCTATTGTGACAAACTGCCAGAATGGCATTAAATTCTCAAGCCAGTTCGTATTTCTCCTGGTAAACCACAAAGGCAGTCTTACATCAGAGACAATTACCCCAATGGTGACTTACTATTGCAAGTACTTTATATCCCAGGATTAAATAACCTTCACATGGTAATTATTATTTATTTATGCCAACAAACTTACTGTTGGTGTTTTTAAACACACAAGCAGGGTGTGGGCAAAGTTTAAGAGGTAGAACTGGAACTTAAAAATTCAATGCCACAACTGGGATTTGAACCACAGACCTTCCGCTTGCCGGGCGGACGCTCTAACCACTTTGCTATTGTGACAAACTGCCAGAATGGCATTCAATTCTCAAGCCAGTTCGTATTTCTCCTGGTAAACCACAAAGGCAGTCTCACATCAGAGACAATTACCCCAATGGTGACTTACTATTGCAAGTACTTTATATCCCAGGATTAAATAACCTTCACATGGTAATTATTATTTATTTATGCCAACAAACTTACTGTTGGTGTTTTTAAACACACAAGCCGTGTGTGGGCAAAGTTTAAGAGGTAGAACTGGAACTTAAAAATTCAATGCCACAACTGGGATTTGAACCACAGACCTTCCGCTTGCCGGGCGGACGCTCTAACCACTGAGCTATTGTGACAAACTGCCAGAATGGCATTCAATTCTCAAGCCAGTTCGTATTTCTCCTGGTAAACCATAAAGGCAGTCTCACATCAGAGACAATTACCCCAATGGTGACTTACTATTGCAAGTACTTTATATCCCAGGATTAAATAACCTTCACATGGTAATTATTATTTATTTATGCCAACAAACTTACTGTTGGTGTTTTTAAACACACAAGCCGTGTGTGGGCAAAGTTTAAGAGGTAGAACTGGAACTTAAAAATTCAATGCCACAACTGGGATTTGAACCACAGACCTACCACTTGCCAGGCGGACGCTCTAACCACTGAGCTATTGTGACAAACTGCCAGAATGGCATTAAATTCTCAAGCCAGTTCGTATTTCTCCTGGTAAACCACAAAGGCAGTCTCACATCAGAGACAATTACCCCAATGCCCACACACGGCTTGTGTGTTTAAAAACACCAACAGTAAGTTTGTTGGCATAAATAAATAATAATTACCATGTGAAGCTTATTTAATCCTGAGATATAAAGTACTTGCAATAGTAAGTTACCATTGGGGTAATTGTCTCTGATGTGAGACTACCTTTGTGGTTTACCAGGAGAAATACGAACTGGCTTGAGAATTTAATGCCATTCTGGCAGTTTGTCTCAATAGCTCAGTGGTTAGAGCGTCCGCCCGGCAAGCGGAAGGTCTGTGGTTCAAATCCCAGTTGTGGCATTGAATTTTTAAGTTCCAGTTCTACCTCTTAAACTTTGCCCACACACGGCTTGTGTGTTTAAAAACACCAACAGTAAGTTTGTTGGCATAAATAAATAATAATTACCAAAATGAATGTTAACCAATTGTCACAACTGTTCGTTCTCAAACTTCAATGCCTTCCAGCATCCGTGCATTTCTGGACAGGGCTTCCTATTTGAAAACTAATCAGTTTGCCATCCAGCACAACATACGTTGTCAGTGTTTTTTTTGGGACACCCAGTATTTTGCATGGAATGTTATGACATGAAGGAACCAACAGATTACCAACATGATGTAACAAAAACAAATTAAAACAAAAATATGTCACAAACAATAAATGTCAAAATTAGGACTTATAAATTAACAAAGTAATTAAGGATGAATTGAAGGAAATTTTAATTGAAAATGGTAAAGTATTCAATAAGAAATGTGCAACATGCAACAAATACATATACTTTCAAGGTTACAAATATTTTACTGTATATACAAGTCCAGAACCATTCCTATCTCTATAAGTGAAGATACAGATTTAGTCATACAGGAAATGCTGAAAGATGGTGTAATTGAACCCTATGATTCATGTTTCGTAAATACTGTGGTGTGGGTACATAAAAAAGGTGGAACATTAAGAATGACCATAGATGTTAAGAAAAGTAATGCACATATGTTACCTGATCACTTAGACCAGGAGTTGATCAAATTGTACCAGAATTGAAAGGAGGAAAATATTTCTCTGGTCTGGATTTAATGCATCACTGACAAATATCTTTACATGAAGATATGAAAACATGTACCAGTATAATCCATAGTGGAAAAGTTTACGATTTTTTTTATGTGCTTTCGACTACCCACTAGTAGCAGTGCACTACGAAGAGCTTTGGATAAAGTATTCAGGAATAGCATGAAACAATTTGTTACTCAGTATAAGGATGACTTCTTCATATACAGTGAGGATCCTAAATCACATTATTATTATGCTTTGACTAAATTCCGTGACAGCAATATGACAATCTACAGAAATTTGAATTTTTTGTAAAAGAAGCTGAATTTTTAGGGTATGTTAATACCTGAAGGAATGAAACCTAACTTTGAAAGAGTTAAAGGGATAGAAAGCATTCCCTATCAAAGAATTTGAAACAATTATGAAAATTCATTGGAATTTTACAGTACCAATGGAAATTCTTAAAGAATTTACACCATTGAAGGAACTACAAATGATATAAAATGGCATACAGAACATCAAGTAACATTTGATAAAATAAAACTACTCAAAAGTGTGGTACTTTTGGAATGCCCAAACCCAAAACTACCTTTCTTAATACATACAGATGCAAGTATTCACTCTTTTACATTAATTCTAGCCCAAATAAACAACTTAGATGAACACTACACAACTGCCACAACATCAAGTTACCTGTCCAAGATTGAAGCCAACGCATGTATTACAGAATTGGAAATAGCTATTCCTTTTACATTGCAAAAGTTCAGACAATACATGAATGACTAAAAAAAATAGTATATACAGACCATATAAGCTTATCTTTTATACAAAAATGCAAACTAACCAGCTCAAAATCTGTAAATATATTTATGAAATTACCTCACGTAATTTAGAAATAAAACGCATTCCTGGAAATGAAAATATTTTCAGTGACATGCTATACCATGTCTCAGCCTAGTTCAGTCCTGCTATAATCAACAAGGTGGAGCTGACTCAACTCGCCACGTGTTAGACGTACAGGCACGCACAAAAGTTTTGCAACACTAGCAACACTTCAGTTAGCAGCGCTAACTTCTAGAGCTAGACAATAGAGTTGGATTATACATTAATTTATTAAATCTATGAGTTGGAATGTTAATAGAATCATGCAGTGACATAATGGTTACCTTTAATCGGATTCCTTCCTCTCTGTCCACTATAACTGATTTCCGCCTCGCTTTTGAAACTTCAATCCAATATCTATCAGCAAACGGTGGAGAGTACTTCGTGAAAAATTCGGCAAGTCTGTGTCAGAATTTACCGTATGCAAAATTTTGTTTAGAGTCAGCGGTTCATTTCTGAAAAAATAACCATGAACTTTACTGCGTATAGTACTTTTCGTAAAATCGTCGTATTTCTCCACGCGCTGTTTGCATTCATGTGATTTTTTCGGTGTTCTTAGAGTTCCGGATGCTTGCTGTTCTATTCTAACACTGTGTACACTACTTGCGGAAACACCAAGGAGATCACCAGTTTCTTTCTCAATGTTTTTTATAGACGATTCCGGGTTTCTTTCTTTAAGTAATGCGAAACAATGCGCGATCATTCGCCTCTCACCACTTTTTAAAGGTTTGCCTCCATTGTGTTTCATTTCGGCTGAAGCACCAGTCTGCTGATTTTAAATTGCATATACATAAGTGTCCTTGGGCTTGTGAGGTCCGCGAGATGTACGGGAAATACAGTGTTAAATATCAGAAGCAACCCCACACTATAAACAAAAACATCTTAATCAGCATTCAACTCGATACAGACCTCGTTGCGAGAAAGTTGCCTGGTATAGGAATGCAAAAATATTATATAATAGCCGTGTGCTTTAGTAATTGTTAAGTAAAATGCAGCTTAATTTAACATAATACGTTAATAGTGTGTATAATTTCACCTGTCTTCTGTCTAATCTGTATATAATATACTATCATGTATATATTCCCTTCAGAACTCACAAGCCGAGAACACATCTATGTGGTATGTGAAGCAGAAAGATAAAATGTGGGCCTATTTACGTTTATAAGAATCGAAACATTTGCATACTTTTCTGTGTCCGAAATGAGCTCGAGCAAGCAGCGATCAGAAAACTACTTACAATACTGTACTTAAAGGAGGGGTTTATCGTACGTATGCAAATAAAAGAAAATGCCCATTATCTTTGCCAAACCAATCAACAGCTTAACCATTTTCTGTCCCAATATCTGTCTCTGTCTCTCTTCCCGCCCAGATGTTTACAACAGGATGGAACTAGGTTGAGACATATTATATCAAGGTTAAAATCTGGAAAAAAGACATTGCCGAAATAAATCCTAACCATGAAATCAAAATTATGAAAAAATAACTGACTGCTAAAAGACTTCGATAATATAGCCAAACTGCAACGAGAAGATCCAGGATTGAGCTATTTTTAACAAAAAGCCCGAAACAAAACCTAGGATTGATGCAAAAATAGCAAAAGTCAGAGGAATAGCATTTAAATTACATGGTTGTGATAAAAAGAAATGGAAAATAATTGTACCAAGCACTCTTCAAAATAAAATTATCCTAGCATTCCACCATTATCTAGCACATTCTGGTAGCAAGAGAACATCTTTAGGGATTAGCGAAATATTGTACACTGAACACACAAGGAAAAAAGTGAGGAAATTGACATTAATGTGTGAATTATGCCAAAAAGAAAAGTCAATCAACATACAGTAAGACAGAACACTACAGTCAGTCATACATAATGAGAAAAAATGCATTGGTTATTATGGACAAATATGGTGGACTTCCAAAAATTAGATTCATATTTGTAATGCTACATGTTTTCACTAAATTCTTTGAAGTATATCCAGTCAAAAATATGAAAAGTAAAATAAGCTAAAATAAAATATAAAAGATTACATTCTTAAATTTGGAAAAATGCAATGTAGACTATCTGATAATGTAACCGTGTATAAGAGTAAAATATTTAAAGATACATTACAAAGCATGGGGCAATAAACTATTGTTCAACATATTACCCCCAAGGAAGTACTACAGAGAGGACTATCAGAACATTGATTTATTTCTGTATCCTATGCCACAAAAATCGTAGATTTGAGTATATTGAAACTGTAAATAATAGCATTAACCCACAACAAAATTTGCCCGCATAGAATTGATGCTGAAAGAAAGTCCTAGTTTAATCATCAATTTTCCAACTATGGCTATGCAAAGGGAACTGGAAAAGAAAAATGTAAATTAGCTTTCAGACAATTACAGGATTAAACTAATAGAAGAAAATAAATACAATAGAGATTCTAGAAAACATAGACCCAAAAACAGGAGATAAAGTACTTGTAAGAAAATATATTTCTAAAGCATCTGCAAAGCAAAATAGTAAAATGGAGTAACTGTACACAAGCACCTTTAGTTATCGTGGAACAATTTGGGGTTCATACATATGAACTACAAAACTCAAAAGGCAAAACCATAGGAGACACAATAAAACAAAATTAAAACCATTTACAGAAATAGAAAGTTAAAAATTAACAAAATATAAGATTCTGATCGAATGTAAGAACATTTTCTGATACGTATCCATGGTAACCATGCTAAATTTCATACATGATTCCTTTTCCATATATGAATTGATTTTAGTAGTTTTATATGAATATCCGAAGCATAATAAAGAATTAAAATAAATGGTAATAATAATTTGACATGAATATAAAGTGCAGGATTTAAGATAATATAAAAAATATTAAGGTTTTAGGAGAAGGATAGAACTGATACCAGTAACGCATCATATATGAATGTCAGAATATTTCTCCAATTTATTATCAAGCAAATGATAATGATCTTCACATGAGAATGTTTATATGTAATTATGATTCAAATGTTTTTGATGCTTGAATGGTTGGAAATGAAATAGAAGAATTATTATGCTAAAAATTAAAGGATTAGTAATCCATCTGAAGACCATTAATATTAGTAAAATATATATCAGGAATTAGGATGCAAAACAAAAAAAGAAGTGAACACCAATATCTGCAAATGCTTTGGATAGAAAGTATAGTTATTTTTCAAAACATGATCCTACTCACTCCTCTGTCAAAGGCAGTGTTACTTTAAGGTTTGGGTTTACAAGGTTTGTGGTTTAAAATAATGAAGTGAGGTTTTAGGGCGCAGAACCGGGAAGGTTATTAGTGCCCAGGTGTGGTTTAAAAGAATATAGGAAACAAGAGGGGCTAATGAGAGTTGTCTTTTTGGGGGGGGAGGGGAGAGACTAATGGTTACTACCCTGTGGCAGGGGAAGAGGTCCTATCTTGAGGCCATCATGTTTTGAAAAATACTAGAACATCACTGACCAACAGAAAAAAAAAATCTTTATAGGAATAAAGGAAGAAGAAAAGGAATTATCGCTGTGTGTAAATCATCACTAAAACAAAATGACATTTTCAAATAAGGATACTTTAGCTGCATTTACAAGACTATACACAAACCTAAAAATACATCAAGGGAAACTTGCACACTCTTTAAAATGCCAAACTGTACATAACAAAAATAGTATTGTACAATCTGAAATATGAAAATTCATAATTATATTTCAACATAAATACCTTATGAAACAAAAATATTTATGTAACCCAAATATAAAAATAATTAAGGGGCAACTGCAGCAGAATATATAACCTTAGAAATATTGTGATCAATGAAAGAAAAACACCTTGTTTATAATTGCTAATGATGGTTGTTTGAAATTTGATTAATATTGACTTGTATTAACTGAGAAACGTTACCTATGTTACAGGTCATGCGCTTACCGACACATGACCTGCAAAGGAGCAGTGAACTAGCCTACCTTCAATAACAAGTCAGCAAAATAGTTCATGTTACAATAATACACAGCTCTACTTCTTTCGTGAATACAGCTGACTGCAAAAGTTTTGTGAAACACAGATGTATGCAAATGTTAATGAGTGCTAGTTAGTTACTAACCGACAATGACTCCTAAGTAAAAGAAACAAACTCTACATACCCAAAGTTGTGAGATTATTGCTAATGTTTATGAGTACACAAAGGAAAAAGCCAAACATAAAGATCAATTTTCTCCACTGTATTTTAAAGAAATTCAGAAGATGCCAGAGTTACTGCAGATACCAAGACATTGCACAGCTCAGTTCACAGAAGTGTGGGAGAAAAAACGCAAGCATGAAGAGGAAGAAACTTCCTTGGATATACCGGGTAAAAAGCACACTGTCCCAAAAAGAGTTACTGAAATCGATGTTGATAAGTGTGTGATTTGAAGTTTCTATATACAATTCCTATGCACCTACAAACAAAATAAAAAACTGTGAGATGCCATCAATTTTCAAGGTAAACTCATGAGCTTTTGAGTTGTGATTAAAAACTGGGCTTTATATGGAGAAAGACAAGGAACAAAAGGTGCATTTTAACTGAAAAATATAGAATCATTCCTTGCGCGAGGCCTATCTTGCCTATCTCCATGAATACAGAAATGGACACCAAATAGTGAAACCTATATACATAGCATTCACACTGTTCTAAAAAGTTGGTATGACTTCAGGTTTCATGGTACCTGTATGCTAAGGGGAGCAATGATTATAGTACATGCAGATGGAAGACTTAGGTTTGTACCAGATGCTCTCCTTATTTACAGATCCCATCAGAAAAGAGACTTTCATAAAAAATGAATACTGAAAACTACATCAAGTAGCTTTGTACTATGTTAATTCTATATTTACCTCCAAACTCTATTTTAGCAATTGACAATGCTTCCTACCACAATGCACAGTTCCACAAACCCCTAACATCATATTCTTCTACAAAAGATATGCAGTCCTGGCTACAAAATCACAACATTCCATTTCATGAACACAGCATGAAGACACATTTGTATGATTTAATCCTAGCCAGAACGCCGACTCAATAAATATTTGATCAAACGTTAGCTGAACAAACCTCACAACTTTGAGAGAGAGAGGAGAAAGAGACAGGGGAGGGAGAGGGGGAGGAGAGGGGAAGGGGAGAGGGGAAGGGGAGAGGGGGAGGAGAGGGAGAGAGGGGAAGGAGAGAGGAGGCCTGTTCCGAAACTATCCGTTCAAATTAATACAAGAGAACATCAAAATAAATGTAATTTGTTATGGTACATATGGTACCTGACAACAATATCTGATGCTAGAGACTATTTACACAGTATCTGATGCTAGAGACTATTTACACAGAAGATAGTTTAGCATGCTAATCACAGAAGTGGTTTTCATGGGAACTGCTCAAAAGCATGACCATTGGCCTCTATGCACACAGCAGATTATCAGACCATTGATTATCCTGTCCAGTTGAAGTCTCCCGGTATGTCTGCAATGATACCGGAAACAACAGCAATCCTAGCGACAATGTCTTTTTCGGTTTTAAAATTGATATCACACACCAACTGCTTCATATGCCTCCAGAGGAAGAAATCCAGATACATGAGGAAAGGTGACTTGGGGTCGGGTCAGGTCAGGACACAGGGCTACCTCGGCCAATCCATCTTTCCCAAAGATGGCTCTCAGATGATTCCAAATGCAATGCTGAAAAGGCTGGTGCCCCCTCATGCTGGAAGTACATTTGTTGTCTAACATTCTGAGGTACATCTTCCAGTAGTTCTGGCAATGCATGTTCCATAGCTTAGCCTGCTGAGGCAGAATAGAAAAATGTACAGTCCAATCAACCTATCACCAAGAATACCGCCCCATGCATTAAGAACGAATCATTATTGTTGAGCAGAGGTCAAGTACCTCGTGGATTCACATGTGCCTAAACATGCAAATTGTGGGCAATGAAACAGCTGACACCAATGCTACCGCTTACATCAGCACCACTCACAAACTGTTCACTAACATTACAAGTTGACTTCAAACACCCATGTTCCTTATCGAAATATAGTTGTTTTGACGCTCTCTATCATCAGTACAAATCTGAACAAATAGTTTGGGAGCATGCTGTACATCCAGGACATGACTGATTTGAGTATACTGTGTGTCAGTCTCCCCTATTAGGTTTTCTAAATACAACTTCACTATTACCTCCTAATATATCAGCATACTGGTAAACTACATAATACTTTATTTTAAACAGAAGGTGACTTGTGACAATTACTGGAAGGGCATGTTTACATGGCAATCTACCCTCCAATATTGCTCTACCCAGTAAAATTTTACCACCCACCTTTACCTTTGCCTACAAGCTGAACCATGAGGGGTAACATGCTGCCTTATTATACATCATTGTGCATGTGCTTTCATACTACTTATTAGCTTTTAAATACAACATGGCAATGCTATTCTCCCACTTTCTTGCTATGAGAGAATTGTCATAGTCACTTTTTGTTTAAATGGATAATTGCATTTCAACACTTTCTCTTGCTAAACCCTGCTGTCCCAGTTTTTCCCCAGGACAATACAATATTCACTTCATGTAGGAATTGAAATTAATGTTCATAGCATAACGTTTACTTAATCATTAAAGTAAGAATAAAAGATGTTATTTATTGCTGTTGACTTACTAAAAGGGCACTGGTTAATGTACAGATCCACCATTAGATCACCCAGTGTAGTCTCCATTACCAGCGACATTGTGTACTGCAAATAAAAATAGGAATATTTATATTACACACATTACATAAACTTAGAACAAATGGTTACTTTTCTCACTGTCAGTGGAATTCGTTGAGAAGATACTAGCACATATAGCACCACCACCAATCATACATCACAAAAACAAAATGGAGGTTATATTGATCATTTCATTGTAACTCATACTATGTTCTCATCACAAAAGGACACCTTTGATCTAGATATCCTTATCTTATTACAAAACGAATGACTTCCTCATATATTCAATATTGTTGAAATAAGAATTAATCTGGGAATAATCATTCCAAAGCTGATACATTACAATTTAAATCTGAAGTTCATAAAGACTTTTAATGCATAACTTCATTTCTCTCTCTCTCTCTCACACACACACACACACACACACACACACACACGCACGCACGCACGCACGCACGCACGCACGCACGCGCGCGCACCCACCCACACACACGCACGCACGCACACACACACGCACACGCACACAAAAACGTGGACACACACAGTATGTGTTCATCTAAGGTCAAGAAAAGAATTCTACATTACAATGTTAAAATCAACATAAATCGTGATGAACAACTCATAAGGAAATATTAGGTAAGAATATCAGGTAGAAAATGATTAGTTAAACACAGATGTATAAATAAAAATAATAATGGCAAGGAATGTTTACAACGAAACACCTAAGTTAAAAAGCAAAGGATAATATAAATAACAGAATAACAAAAAAGATAAAAGACTTGGATGCTGAACAGAAAGAAAACCAATAAGGGAGTTGCCATTAAGTACCTTTGCAAGTGAAACCAAACTTTGCTCAAGGATAGAATTAATCACCAAAGAACAAATATGACAATTATTATAGGTAACAATTATAATCACATGAGGTAGAGCGACTTTCTATTGCAATTAGAAAATGAATTGGATAGAATTTCCTAGCAGAGAGCATAGTAGTACTACAAGCCTGTAGTTGCACATAGATATAAGAAGCTTATTTAAACTCTGCAGATAGGTAGAGGATACTGCATCTCCATATGAAGGAAGGACCAGCACTTGAATTAACGTGAAGTATTAAAATTAATTCATGGCCTCTAGCTGAGAACTTCCACATCAATACAGAAAATCTAATTATCTAACAAGTTGAATTCAAAAAGTAAAACATACTGTATGCCCAGCACAAGAAGGCGAGGCTTAGGAATGTGTAACGTAATCATGTTTTGCTTCCCGCGCGGTGTTTATGTCTATATAGCGTTTCACTCTTAGAAGACAGTATGGAGTTAAATGGGACATCTCTGTCTCTAACTAGCGCATACAGGTTGCCATTAGCCGCGTCCTTTTCTACCCTCGCTCTGTTGCCAGATTCCTAATAGCATGGTATAAATATTCATTTGTTATAAATTTCACGTTTGAACACATTATCCTATGCAGAATTTTTTTCTCTATCAGGTTATATCCTTTTCAGAGTCATTATACATTTCTATAGGTCCAAATTTCTTCAGAAAACGTTTTTTTCAATAGAAGTCCGATATTTGCTGTTTCTACACTCATCACGCACTAACTAACAAACTAACTGCTAGAATGCATCTATATTTTTTTCTTAGGTAGAGTAAACTATAGTGCTACTACCTGCCTACTTTGAATTCTCTATGTTTACCCAGTTAAGTGTTATAATTTTTTAAATTAAATGTTTTCGGAAAATTTTATATATGTGCACTGCAAAAGTTACGCAGTGTGAAACTTTTTTGTTATTGAGTTTACATCAGGGAACCAGCGAGAACAAATGTTGAGGAAGGTTGGAGAAAGTTTTTAAAATAAACCAAAAGGCAGTAGCCTCTTTCTTTTATCCAGTAAGGCAAACAAAAGGTATTCATCTATTCAGCGTCAGGCCTGACACAGAAGATAGTATAAGGAGCAGCACTAACATTAGTTCGAAAGAAGCCGTGTGTGTAACTGTGAGCTGTTATTGCGTTATTTGTTTAATATTTTTGTAAATATTTGTAGTTATGGAGGGTGAAGCTAGGAAAGGACGATATGTTGGTAAATAAAGAAGTAAGGAACGCCAAATAATTATGAATGTGTTAGATTATTTTTGAAGTAAAATGCGTGTAAGTAAGGCGGTAAAAGAAACAGCTAAGGCTATCGGGTGTTCAGAAGCAGTAGTGTGTAGGATTAAAAAGGAACTAATGAAAGGACCTCTAAGAACGCCATCGAAAAAGAAAGCAAAAAGGGCGGGACTTCACAAAACGCTAGGTTAACGCAATATGATTGAATAGTGCAAGGTGGAGTGCGGCGAATTGTTCATTCTTTACAGTTTGCAAATATTCCACCCACGCTGAATATAATTTTGTCACAGTTCAACAGTGATGAGACCCTACCAAATTTCTCAAGGGTCACTCTGATTTGGGGTTCGAATATGAAAGAAAGGGTAACAAGTGCATATTAATAGAAAGAGACGATACCATCAGATGGCGACATAAATATCTAAAAGACGTAAAAGGTTTAGCGACCAGGGGAAATCAATTGTTTATACAGACGAGTCATTTGTAAATTTAGGTCATACAGTAACAAAGGCGTGGAGGGATACCAAAGTTAAAAGTGCCCGTCTCGTCAAGCAGCAATTGAAGGACTAAGTACAGGACTCAGGCCACCTCGAGTCGCTCACGGAGAAAGATTCGCAACTAGTACATGTTGCAACACTGCGCTCCATTTAACGTGTACTGTCTTCTAAGGGTGGAACGCGCTTTAGTTTCCGAGTATGATAAGGATGCTAGGTTCGTTTAAAATACACAGTGTTGTCACATAACTCACCTAGAAGTCCAGTTGTCGTGCAAGATCCGAGTCGGAGAAGTCGTCACCTTCGCTGCTGTCACTACCGCTCTATGGATCTTTGTCAGACCTCCTAGTGATATAATAAAATTGTCTATTGCATCTTCCACTAGCCCATCCTTTTGCCTGAACTCATCCTCAAGTTTCTTAACGTGCCTAACATAGCCCTCCCAATCAGCTGTTGTAACGGAGTTCACTGCACTTTCACACACCTGCCGTAGATTTTTTAAATGTAGATCACCGGTTACATTATGCTCTGTCTCTTACATGTCGTTTTATTGCTGCCCATGCCAATTCTATAGGGTTCAACTCGCACATATAAGGAGGTAATCTAAGAACCGTATGCCCATGCATTTCTATTATTCTGTCGATATGGTATATTTTTTCCTTTGGTTTATGTATTTGAATTAAATCAAACAAGTCGGTCTTTCGCATTGCAGCAGAATATGAAATATTGTTGTTCTCCAACCATTGTACCATTTCTTGCTTTACAACATATTTCGACGGAGGCTTATTTTCTTGTACACTATGGTATGGAGCATTATCAAGCACGATGACACTATTGCAGGGTATATTAGGTAACAGTTTCTCCTCCAACCATTTCTGGAAATTTTGTCCATGATAATCGCCGCTAGCAAGTCCAGCTTTGAATATCAAAGAAGCTCCGGGTATGAAAACTTCGTTGCTGCCTGCATTTACAAGAATCAGGCGGTTCGAAGAGCTAGTGTTTGTCGTAATCCCGTAGATATCATCACTCTGCCAGCACTTCCCAAATGTCAAATTATTGTCCACCCAGGACTCATCAATGTAAATGATATTTCTCCCAGCATTTCTGTATCCATTTATAGCTCTTAGGTATTTAGCTCTCCAGTTAACTATATCTGGACGTTCAATAAGTAATTTTCTTACTTCCACATCGCTTCCATTTGAAACCCATATCGTGCAATAGCTTCCGCAGAGTTTCTCTTCCCCAAGACAAATTTATTTTTTCCCTAATTGCTGCAAGTAGCTTCGGTACAGTGGGCACTTGTTTTTTAACCAAATAAAAGTCTCGAATTACGTTTTTAATTACTGTTCTATCAAAGTCATCACAATGAAATTTGCATTCCTCGGCCTTTGGTCTCTTTTTTCCGAGTATGAAGTGATTTTTCACCAGCTTTAACACCTCTTCTTATTCTTGTTACACTATGTTACGATATCCCACAATAATTTGCCACACGTAAATTTCTTTGTGATAATAAACATTTCAATTGTCCTGATTTCGTTTCTTCGTCACATACTTCTATCACTTTTCTAATTACCTCCCTTGATTCACTGTGAATACTTCGTCCCTTCTTTCGAACTGCAGCCATATGTAAATATTAAGCCAAGAATAAAACTAACAAAATACGAGTATATAACTGTAGCGCCGTAGCACGAGAGCCAAATAATGCATAATACTAAAAAATCTCTGCACCTGCACCTAATACTGCAAAGCGCATTAGATCTGGCAACGCGGGTGACTCATATGCATTCTCATGCACTCATTTCCTAGTAAACAGATACGCTACCGGAGCAGTTAAACAATTGAAGCCCCCTCTGCCCTTCATTCCCCTCTAGCCTTCTTGTCGTGGGCATACAGTAGTATATGCCTCATAGCAAATTACAGTAGAACCACGATAACTCGACATTCCTTATAACTCGACAACCTTTTCTATTATATTTTTTAAAATTTTTAGCATTAAACTTGACTGTCACTACAGGGTATAAACAGTATAGGTAAATTTTAATTAGTGTACGTATAAAACGTGCTGCATTCTCCCTGACAGTAGCAAAAGGGCTCACTACAATATCTAATCATAACAAAAGCAACTGGCATACCATTGTCACAAAATGAAAAGCTTGGTGCTAATGTGGATACATAGTGGTGCAACCAACCCTGGCCTGGACTTCTAATCCTGCAGTTAAGCACTCCAAGATCCCTTTCCCACTAACTGCCAGGGGGGGGTGGACACAAATTGTTAAATCAAATAAATTAAATGGAAGAGAAAATTGACCAAGTGTAGGAAGCTAAGGATTTGTGGATTGACTGGGGGAAAAGCTAATACAATATTATGAGCCCCATTCGATGGATGGTATGCTGCATGTGCTTGTAAATGAAGGTCTAAAATTTTAAGGTGGCATTTGACTAGCAACATTTGACACACACGCACACCCCCCCCACACCCACCCCCGCCCCCCCCCCCCCCCACACACACACACACATATAAAAAAAAGATAGCAAAAGGCAATCTGCAGTTCCTATAAAGGATGAAGAATTATTTTAAGCCACAAGTAAACAAAACTTCTCACCATCTATCTAAGGCTTGTGTGTTTAAAAAGACCAGCAATAACTTTGTTGGCATAAATAAATAATAATTACGAGGGTAATTCAAATATAAACGGTAATTGTTGCGTATCTCTGACGAAGCAGTTCAGAGCGGGGAAGTTGGGTGGGGGGATTGAAGGCTGGTGTGTTAGGGAGGGGGAACTAGCTTTGTTAGCTCCTCCGCTAGGTTTTGGCGCCAGTATAGCCATGAGTGAACAAGAGGTTCCTTCGTCTGTTGCGCAACGCCTTATTATCAAGTTTTTAACCAATGAAGGGGTTAAACCTTCGGAGATTTTAACTCGTTTAAGGGCACAGTTTGGGGACACTACATTGTCACAGAATCGAGTGTTTACTTGGGCCAGACAATTAAAGAGTGGCCAGAATTTGTGGAAAACGTAAGTCATGCTCGACGCCCAAGGTCAAGTCTCACAGATGACAATATTCGTGCCGTTCGAGAGCTTATTGAAGGAGATCGCCGCTGCAGTGTCGAAGAAATCACATCAGAAGTTGGTGTCAGCATTGGTAGTGCTCATACCATTATTAGGAACCATCTTGGCTTCAGAAAAATAAGTGCTCGATGGATTCCGAAGTTGTTAACCGAGCAGCAAAAACAGGCCAGGTTGGAGATCTGTGAGAGACTCCTGAATTGATTACAGCAAGAAGGGGAGGATTTCTTGAAACGGATCGTTGCATGTGATGAGACATGGGTTCAACATTACACTCCGGAATCCAAAATGGCGAGTAAGGAGTGGCGACAGAAAAATGAAGCCTGCCCAATGAAGGCCAAAAAATGCCACTCAGCCGGAAAAGTTCTTGCGACTGTGTTTTTCGACTGCAGAGAAGTTTTGCTGGTTGATTTTCTTCATGATCGACGTACAGTGACTGCAGCTTACTATTGCCAGCTGTTAAGATCTGTAAAAGCTGCCTACCGAAGCAAAAGACGTCGTATGCCCATCAGAGATGTCGTCCTTCTCCAAGACAACGCCACGCCTCACACTGCCAATTTGACAATGGACACAATGGCGGACATGCACTGGGAAACCCTTGAACACCCTCCCTATAGTCCAGACTTGTCCCCCCCAGACTATTTTTTGTTTGCGCCCATGAAAGAATCGCTTGGAGGGAAACATTTTGAAAACGACGACGTCGAGGAGCATATGCGCAATTGGTTAGCAACATGCCCTCAAACTTTTTTTAAAGAAGGAATGTTCAAGCTTCCGAAATGTTGGGAAAAATGTCTGCAACGTGAAGGAGGCTATGTAGAGAAATGTTGATGTAGCCACTTGGTTATATATTTAATCAATAAATATTTTTAACAAAATTACCGTTTATATTTGAATCACCCTCGTACCATCTAAAGGTTACTTAAACCTGGGACATAAAGTACTTACGAATATTAAGTTGCCCTTGGAGTATTTATCTCTGATGCAAGATTTCCTGGTGGTCTACAGGAAAAGTAGGAATCGGTTGGGGAATTTAATGTCATACTGGCAAGTTGGACATGGTAGCTTAGTAGTTACAGCAGCCACTCGATTAGTGGAAGATCCAAGGTTCAAATCCCAGCTATGGCATTAAATTTTTCAGTCCTAATTTCCACCTCATAAGTAATTCCAAATTTTAATTTTTCAATTGTTACAGATTTAACTTATGCAAACAAAAGCAACTGTGCATCTAGTCTTCCCTTATTGGTTGCAGGGCGCATAACCACTCATCGCAAGAGAAATTATGTGTGTTTAAAACAGTAGCTTGTCTTCATATATTTGAAGAATCACAGGAAAATCCAAGCACATTTTGGAATTAGTACGCGGAGGCACTAACTCATTTGTACATTAACACCATAGTATTGTGAAATATGTAGGAGGTTACTTCTCATGTAACAAAAACATGCATACATTTTGATTAGATAATCACAGATGGTTTACTGCTTAGTGCTTGACTGCACATTTACTAATACCTCAATTAAAGCTAAAGTGCATTGAAATCTGGTATAATTCACTGGCAACTGAAAAATCGCGAGTTTTCTATACCTGCATGTGAATGCTGCACAATGGCAAAATCTACAGCTACCTTTGAGCTCGAATATTAAGAGGGGAAATTCATATAAGGAGGCAAGAAAAAATAGTTACATGCTTTTAGTGTCCTTTCAGAAAGAAATCCAACTCTACCAATACCACAAATTGAAGAGCTCATATCTCAATTTACAGGTGTGTCATCAACACAGGAAAATTCTGAAATGCAATTAAAACTGGAAAGCTCTTCCAATAGAGACATCAAGACTCAGACTATGACAGAGAAGGAATTGCACCACTAACAAGAACTCCACAACTCAAATATTATTTAATAACATCTTCAACTGCATTTTTATGTCAGAACTTTGTTACAATTCAACTGTGACTAAGTTACCTGTTGATCTCAAGATCTGCACACTTTATAGTGCAAACAGCTTTAGCCAAACAGAGTAAAGTGGATGTTTAAAAGCACAGTAAGCTTAGAAGAAACTAGTTATTGTAATAAGTACCTACAGAGCTCATTGAAGAAATGTTTTATATTTATGCAGCAATTAACAAAGCACTCACATTTTGCTCAATGTTTACAAGGGTATTATGTACAAGCAGAATCATAGTTTAAAGCTAATGTGTTGAAAATGGATTAAAAACATAACATTTTGATCTGCATAAAACACTAATGACAGTACATGTGTATGTTACTTGGCATACATTTAGATGAAAAATTAAAATATTAAAAATCTATGTATCACACTCTCAGTAGATATTTATCTGCTTAAAAAAATCATCTATAGGACAAGAACATTTAGTAGCAGCATTTGACATTTTTTCATGTCCATACATCATATACAGAGAGATCCAAATACATGTGAACCACTATGCAGTGTTTTCCCACTGCACACACAGAAACACATCACCAGCAGCTGATATACACAAGGTCACGAGCATCACTTGGTTTTCTCTGCTCTACTCACAATCAGTATTGAGTTGACGCGATATCATGCAGCTGCATTAATACCAGTGTGCTTTATTATTTAGTCCTGCACTTAGTCACAAAGTGTATTATGGCTCAGTATTTACTTTCTACTGCACAGCGTGTATTTATTTATGATATGTATGTATTAACTCAGTCAGCTTGCCAGGTGTACGGTGCACCATTAGTGGAGAAAGAGTTACTGGTCCAATTCTTTTTGAGTCAACAGTTAAGGCCTATACATAGGTGAATACAATTTTGCGCCCTTTATTTTTTTAGAGAATTAACCGACAGGGAGCATGATTTTGCCTTTTTTCAACAAGACTCTGCAACAGCTCATACAGCCAATCTTTTGATGAGAACAATTGAAAGTGTGTTTCAGGACAGAATTATTAGTAGAAATTTGTGGCCCCCTCAGTCCCCCAGCCTAACCCCCTGCAATTTCTATCTCTGGGGTAACTTAAAGCATAAAGTGTACAAGACAAACCCATACACCCTGGATGAATTAAAACAAAATATCCATCAGGAAATTGCCAGCATTTCTCAACGTGAACTACGGCGAGTGATGGATAGCTTCCTAAAGAGGTGCCAAAAATGTATGGACGACGACGGTGGTCAGTTTCAGCATCTGCTATAATTATATTGGTAAGTAAAGCCTTTAAAAGTAGTTTTAAAAATGCTGTATGGTTTTATCCACACTGTTCTATGACAGCAGCAGTCAGCGACAAGTGCAGAGGACCCTTACAGACAAAACACAGCACAGCTGGTTCACAGTCTTTTGGATCACCCGTTAGAATTTTATTATAAGTAAATAATTCCCTTAAAAATCAAGTTTTGTATTACAAAAGAAAGCTGAATCATACAAGGATTAGAGAAAACTCAGACATAGACCATTCTTTTCAGCTTCAAATACGGGGTGTCTGGGCTAGAAGTATACAAAAACATTCGTTTATATTTCAGTACCTATTAAGGTTTATACCTTTATTTGTCAAACATTGTACACATTAGCTCAAACTTTTTTTATACATACTGGTAGAGTTCAATGTGTGCTCCATTTGTAACTTGCCAGATATCGAAACGATAATCACCACATGCTCATAAGCATGTCCAGTGTTACAGCCTCTACTGCAATGTAGATACATTGGCTCAAATCCACCAGATCTCAAACTTTTGTTTTGAAAACAATGTCCTAGACCAACCACCATGCACTGAAATTCAGTAGCATCAGATCAGGAGAACGAGGTCAGGCAGCAGGATCACCCCTTCCGATCCAACGCTCAGGAAAAGTCTCATCATGAAATGTGGTAACATCCCTACGGAAGTAGAATGGGACACCTTCATGCTGGAAAGGACATTGGGAGGCATTTGTATAACTCCATAGTTCTGCAACATGTGGAGCCAGGTGTGCCCTGTCATCGTAAATTCCATAAAGAAATGGACTGATCACTCCATGTTTATGTAGTCCCAACCACACAATAACTTTTGGTGTGTCTCTTTTATAGTCAATCACTTGTGGATTCTCACTTTCCCATACATGACAATTATGTCAGTTAACTATTCTACAGATGTGAAAGGTAGACTCACCACTAAACAGCATTGTGACTATCATTTTCACCACACAATTAAACATTTCAGCAGCAAAATCACATTGTCCACAGTGATCCTCTGGCTTAATGTGATCAGAAAGTTAGGGTTTGTAAGTGAGCAACCAGAGACATTTCTGCACATCATGAACTGTCGAATGGGGGCAGGACCCTCTGGATTAACGGACCTGACTCTGCCATCTAAGTTGTACAAAAATGGCGTCGGCTGGTGGGGGTGATTTCTGAGGTGTTTCCACACGCTATACTTCGTATTATTTTCTATGCCTTTGAGTTATTGTTTCTTATAACAATTCCTATGTAAGTTTGTCTTCATATTAGCAAAGCGAGTGTTTAAAAACTTTTAGTTGGGCAGTATAGGAAATGGGAATAAATCTAATTACGTGTTGACTGTGCTGTGTGTTTAACCACGTGTTCATGTTTATTGTGTTTCATCTAAGGCTATGGCTACGTTAGCCGTATAGTGTGGTTAATTTATATGTTTGCAAATACAATTTGTGTCACGATTACAGTGGTAAGAGGTTGTTGAAGAAAAACTGTTCCAGTAGTGTAGGTTAATGTTGTTGTTAGCTAATGCTGGATTTCTGACAATGAAGTCATTAATCCTCTTGCTCTCCAGTATTTTTCAACATAAATACTGAAGAGACTTAGCAGTAATAGTAACCGCTTTTTAGAGAGCACCATATTTTTATGTTTTGGCGGTCACATCGCTCTCTCACAACCCCCAGAATGCCTGGAGGACCACACCTGTCGTTGGTTTACGGGTCTCACTGACCTGACCGGGAGAGTTATCAAAATAAATTCACCGACCATATCCTCTGATCACCAATCAGAGGACGTATTACATGCCATGACAGGTCAGCATGTTAGGGTTTAAGATTTTATAGAGAAATTAGAGAAATGGAGAGGTTGGAAAAATAAAGACTCCCTAGTCCTCGGGAATCCTAATAGCATCGGGGTCGGAAGAGAACAAGAGATGACCAAGGTAAGGTCAGATAGAAAAGTTACAGTGAGGAGCAAAACACCAGTAAGTGGAAGTAATGTTCTGCTCAGCTTGGGTACCTTGTGGTCGCTATTCACATATCCCCTAGACGCTTTTAATTTAAGTTTATAGCAAATTCTGCAATACTACAGTTATTTTCAAGTTTTTTACAACTCTTTAACACGACTTTCCTTTTAAGAATGGAACATACACAATGATCACAATTCGGAGTATTGTCTGTAACCAAGAAAAATAATCTCAATTGTTAATAATTATAAAACAATGCTTATGTTATGTTGGACACAATTTTTCTTGCTTATTAAATTTTCTTTAGCATGCACTGATAATAATTAATTCGATTACAATAGACAGGGGAAATACCGTAAACATTTCTTACATAATGGTTTGGACACGAGGTGGCAGGCGTGGAGAGAGAACAAAGGAGTAACACGTTAATAACAAAGCCGTGGTGGAAAATGAACTAATTTTTAATCCACTCTACACAAATAATAACTTAGTAAAACAGTTGAACAAAACTGAACATTAAATTGTGCATGAGATTCTCTTCTTATGATGTGAATATTATATACATATACTTCTTACTTTTATTTCCCGATGAGGGTTACTTCTTTGTTAACTTTGTTCACACGCCTATAGGTACAATGTAACTATTTTCTTTCAGCTAGCGGAGGTAAGCTATAGCCGCTCTGCTGCATAATCATTTATACAAGGACCTAATTGTCCTGCTATGTATCCACAATAATGTGGAACTAGCCGTGCATGATGTTATACATGCTGTTTTCTTTTTGTAGTGTTTAGCGCCCGCTTTTACTACATAGGGCACCACAGGCGGTGACACTGATGATACATGGAATGAAGATGGAGCACCGGTGGAGTGAGATGGCGGGGCAAACCGGAGAACTCGGAGGAAACTCGCCCCAGCGCCGTTTCGTCCATCACAAATGCCACATGCGGTTGCCTGGGATCGAACCCCGGCCGCTTTGGTGAGAAACGAATGGTCTAACCATTCGGCTATGGCGCAGCCATGCATGCTGTGACAAATGTGTACCATATACAAACCTTTTAGTCTGTGTTATCTCAAAGTTTCAAAAATCAGAGACTGCCACAGAATGTTTCGCAAGAACTATACTCTCAACTATTAAAACTAGGTCGTGTTTTTCACATACGTTGTCCCAATGACTCAATGACAACTTGTGGAGGGGGACTTAGCACAAGCATGGGCAAAATCGACTCAACTGGGCCACTCCAATGGAACACGTTCTTGCCTCACTCCACCTGCCATCCCTCCTGTGCACTGTTGTTCAGGTTCCAACACGCCTCATTCAGTGGCGAGTATGGCTGTTTCATGAAGAGTGGTAGAGAGAATTTGTTGTGAATTACACACACAGGAAAGTTTGCTGCTTAATATGCGGATTTCAATTTGCAAATATAAAGCATTACAATATCGAACGCCACTTTGATTAGAAGCATAAATCAAACTTAATGTAGTCATACCTCAACCTAACCTCAAACATCACAATGCCCCGTAAATGTTGCATTCCCGGATGCAAATTAAAAATCAGAAACTTTCAGTTAAAACAAGAGGTAAATTGAAACGTAACGCTTGTAAATTCTATTTAATTACTATAAATTGCAGCGTTAATGTGTGTTGCCGGTGTGTAAATTACATGGTGAATAGTGAAGGACAATAATTTCGAGACGCCGCTCTCCTACAGTTTTACCCATGTGAGTAGTATGCTGCTTGTATTTAAACATTATCTTTTGTCTTTGTAATTTAAATGTGTAGCTGTAGTTTAGAAGAAATGTGTTATGTTGCTGCATGTAAAACCGTAGACTATAGCAAAGTTGGGAAAATGTTTACAAAATCGGCCGCTCGAGAAAATGAATGAAACATAGTGCAATGGATGCAGTTTTTATTGCTGATTACGATTTTGTAAGTTTTATTGTGCGCTCAAGCTTCGTTTTTTATTTATGAGCAAATTTCGTACGTGCGATGCAGTGGTTTTATTTCGCTTATGCGGCGGATATTTAGCTAATAAATGTGTATAAACGAGTATAATATATACTAGAATGATTGATTAATGCATTTACGTTGAAATGATTGCATAAACACTGCCCAAATTGTAAATATTTCGATAACACAGGACCCTGTCACCCCACTCATATACATACACTAACCTAACCTAACACGGGCAAACTTTCGATAACATAGGACCCTGTTACTACACTCATATACATACACTAAACCTAACCTAACACAGGAAAAATGAAAACGAAGCTTGACTGGCAAATAAAACTTTCAAAACCGTAACCAGCAATAACAATTTCAACGTAAATACATTAATCAATCATTCTAGCATATATTATACTCGTTTATAAACATTTATTTGCTAAATATCTGCCACATACGTGAAATAAAACCATTGCATAGCACATACAAAATTTGCTCATAAATAAAAAACGAAACTTAAGCGCATGATAACATTCAAAATCGTAATTAGCAATAAAAACTGCATCCATTGCACTATGTTTCATTCGTTTTCTCAAGCGGCCGATTTTATAAATAATTACCCAAAGTTGCTTTACAATGCTGATTTAAGGTTACGTATTTCATATATGTATTTCATTTACAGTGCTGTTTTACGGTTATTATTTTTAATATTTCATCTGCTTTTGTGGATTCCCCCTGTAAAATAAAGTGTCATGAAGTGCTGAGTAATATGTTGTTGCAAACTGAGTAATCAAAAGTTTTCAGTAATAGTAAAAGCAAATTTCCACCCTAAAGCTTTTGAATTTAGTAGGTAGCTAATTATTCTAAATGGCAGCATTTGTATATCAGCCATCCAGTATAGTATGTTTGGTGTAGGTATATAACATTATGTACATTGTACAAGTGTGACAAAAGTGTAAACAATGATTAATAATTGAGTCAACTCAATGTCAACACTTCTGTTTTATTTAAGTAACATGCTGCTTGCAGTTTTGTCTATCTTCTTTGTAATTTGAGTGTGTAATGAAGTTACATAATGGCATGTAAACTTGTAGATTGCATGAATGATATTTAAGGTTATATATTTCATTGCCCATGGGTTATCGTTTAATATTAAATGTCATCCTTTTTTGTTTACTTGAGGTTATGTTTAAGACAGCGTTTTTGTGTTTAACACAGCCCATATTTACAAAATAGGCGTGTTATTACACAACATTTTTATTTTACTGCGTTGAAATCGTAGCCTGTAGACGAGTTGTTTATGAGTAGTTCCCACCACATAGGCCGCCATCTTGAATCACAGTGTCAGGTCCGGTATTTAGGAGGTCCTGATGGGGGCCTGCTAGTTCCCTACTAGCTCATCTAATGGATTTGTGTGGGCTTGTGGACATATTCCATGGTCTCTTCATTCACATGCTTTTTAGGGTGTTTTCCAGCATTTCAAATCAAATTTCCCGTTTCTTGAAGAGTTCTGATAAATGGATTTACATGTGGGAGGGTCCACGTTCCATTCTCCTCTTGCACGCTGCTAAACATGTGTTACTGATTTTGACTCTGCCAACAATAGCACTCACTGCACCTTTCGTTCTGGAATCAACATGTTGACTGTCAGATTACTAGCCTTAACTGCTTTAAATTAAACATTAGTGCAAATGTGTGCCATATGATTCAGCACTGTCCATGAAATGGTGGTGATCAAATCTTTGAGGGTGTGTCTACTGAATGAGCATTTAAACAACATAATATGTATAGTTCTTTCGCTATAAGCAGCTGTTTTTGTACGCCTCTAGCCCAGACACCCTCTATTGTGAGTTTATTGTTGCAGCATATAATTCATACAATTGTTTTCCTAGCTCATGACACTTATTGTAATCTTTTGATTTGCTCAATGGTAAATGAAGCACGATTACAATATTATTATTATTACTATTAGTAGTAGTATTAGTAGTAGTGTTGTTATTGTTATTATAATTATTATTATTATTATTATTATTATTATTATTATTATTATTATTATTATTATTATTATTATTATTATTATTATTATTATTGCTACATACTCATCAACTTCTTTAGCTTGAAACCCATAAAACTTTTACTCCAGCAAAGCATAATAATTAGGGCTAGGAAGTTCATGCATTTGCATGTTTTTTCATAAGGGTTAAAAATATATGCTTTTACATTATGTGCACGAATTATGGAATTTTCAGTTATTTGGACATGATTTTATGGTGCGTATAACTGCATATTTTCTTGACTTTGATAAATGCATAATATTTCAATATTATAGCCCCTATATTGCATATTTTAATGACTTTCATGGTTTTTTATTATTTTTCCATCTGAATAATATTTTTCATATTAGTAGTATTGCACATGATGATGCAACTCACGAAGATTTCAATATTATAGCACCTATATTTCATATTTTAATGATTTTTATGGTTTTTTATTATTTTTTCCATCTGTATATTTTTCATATTGGTAGTAGGTATTGCACATGATGATGCAACTTGCAAGGTGGCGAGAACTAATGCTGAGTCATGTTGTCATGCAGTGAATCCCCTGTTTCCATCCTTTCATTATATGTACGTGTGTATAGAATAATCAGTGGGTTATCTGAGAGGTTTATATTAACAAAGATAAAAGTGCTGGTCAATGTTTTGAGCAGCACGATTATAGCAATGATTGCCTGCCCACCAGTAACAGCGTTGTGAACTGGTTCCAGCCAAATTAAATTAGGCGTATAAAATGTTAAATAGTTCTTCAAATGCCGAAAATAAAACAAACTTTGAGTGCTAGATTAATTAATTTACAGAAAGAGTTTTTGGGTGATTTAATATCTACAGATAATAGAGTACTGTTTTGTGGAGCTTGTGAGAAAAATATAGGGAGTGAGAAAAGATTTCAAATAGGTCGGCACATAAACACAGCACAACATAAGGAGAATTTAATCAGAAAACTCTCAAACAAAGAACGTGTTCAAAAACAGCTAGTAGAGTGTTTAGGAAGTAGGGTTACTGAATTTTCTTATGACTTGTGCCAAGCAGTTTTAGGTGCTGATATTCCCTTGTTCAAAATTAATAATCCGACATTTTAAAACTTTCTTGCCAAGTACACTCGAAGAAATGTGCCTGAAGAAAGTACACTGAGTAAGACTTATGTAGGACATTGTTACAATAATGTATTGTCAAATATACAAAATGAATTAGCGGATCAGTTTGTGTGGTTGTCTGTTGCTGAAACCCCTGATTCTGAGCGCAGTTCTATTGCTAATATAAGCGTGGGTGTTTTAAATAATGAACAAAAGACTACACCTTATCTTCTTAATGTGTGCGAATTGTCGGCCACTGACAATGTAACTGTGACCAAGTTTGTGACAGACTCTTTGAAATTACTATGGCCATCTGGAATCAAATACGACTGGTTACTTTTATTTCTTATTGATGCAGGTCCTAATATGGTAAAATCAGGAAAAACTCTGAAATTATTTTTCCTAACTTAATTCATATAACTTGTTTGGCACAAACTGATCATCGCATTTCTGAGACAATATGTGATTCTTTCCCACTGGTAGATAGATTTATGTCCAGTACAAAGAGAGTTTTTGTTAAATCTCATAAAAGAGTATGATTTGAAGCTTTCCTGGCGACGAACATATTCATGTTCTTGGGCTTTGAGCCAGGTGTAGTGATGAAGAGCCATTGACATTTTTATGAACAAGTAGACAGTGCGGCAATGGGCTCTCCATTGTCACCAGCAATAGCAAATTTCTACATGGAACACCTGAAACACGAAATACAGCCCCACTCAAGCCATCTAATTTCTACCATTACGTTGACGACACATTCGTTATATGGCCACACAGACTAGACACTTTGCCAAGCTTCCTCACACACCTCAACAGCCTCCGACCCCAAATTCAGTTCACCATGGAAGTGGAGGACAGAACTCTGCCATTTTTGGACATTCTGGTCTCCAGAAACAACAATGGTACTCTGGGGCATGTAGTGTACTGCAAACCAACACACATAGACCTCTATTTGAATGCTCGCAGTTTCCATCATAAATCACAATGGGTCAGAGTTCTCAACACTCTGGCCCACAGAGCTGTGTCTATCTCCGATCCCAGCCACCTAAAGCAAGAACTACAGCACCTTAGGCACACTTTCCGCCAAAACGGCTACTCCGTAGATGATATTCAATCCTCAATCTCCAAGGCCAAGAGAGGAAAACCACAAATTCAGCAAACATCAGACAAGCCGACCGCCACTGCCTGCATCCCATATACTGGCAATCTATCCGGCAGAATCAGTAGAATTCTCGCCAAACACAGTATCAGAACCATCCACAAACCGCCTTTGAAGATCAAACACCTAGTGAGACGGGTAAAGGACAAACTGGACCTTAATGTACCAGGTGTATACCTTATCCCCTGTGAATACGGAATGCCATACATAGGGCAAACTGGCAGCACCATTTCCACCAGAGTCAAGGAGCACGATTGGTCCATACGCTTAATACAGCGTGACAAGTCAGGGCTGGCGGAGCACTGCTTTGAAAAAGACCACAGAGCTAACTTCAAAGAAATGACCACTGTGGCAAAATGTAGCAGTTTCTGGGAACAGAGGGTTAAGGAGGCTCTGTCCATCTCCTCCGAGAAGAGCACACTGAACTGGGATGCCGGATTGCAGTTTAGTCCCTCCTGGAAACCAACCTTAAAGTTGGAGATCGACCGGCTCAGAAAACACAGATTCCAACAGAGCATTGAACCACCTCCACATTAGACTGGGTGTTTTCTACTCGGTACGTACTAGTCGACAGTATATATACTGGTCCTTTCACTGGAATTTGCGGACTCTATGATAGCCATAATAAAGGACTATCACACCGAACGTTCCGCACGGCAGTCGAAATAGAGATATCAATGCGACAGCCAATCAGGGCAGGGGTCCCACAAGGGAGTTTATTGGGGCCCACCCTGTTTAATATTTACATAAATGATTTACCAGAGACGATAAAGAGTAGACCGATATCTATATGCGGATGACACACCGCTTGTCACACAATCAACCATGCTGAGGATTATACGCACCAGGCTACAAAATGCTCTAAATGACTTAGAGCCATGGCTCACGAAATGGCGCATAAAGGTAAATACCAGAAAAAGCCAGGCAATTATATTCACCAAGCGAATTAAGCACCATCATGGTAAACACGGCCTTCAGCCACTAACGCTTGGACAAGAGCCAATTCAACGGAACAGCAAAACCATCACCTACTTAGGTGTAACGATGGACCAGGGCCTTATGTGGAAACAGCACGTAGACACCATAAGAGCCAAAGCCAATGCACAACTCAATAAGCTATACCCAATAATCAACACAAACAGTACTCTAAAGTTAGAGATGGGCACAACATTTTATAAAACTCTAATCCGGCCCATCCTAACATACACTGCACCCGTATGGGGACATGCAGCGCAAACACACATAAAGAGACTGTGAACGATGCAGAATAGAGTACTCTGAATAATCACGAGACTACCCGAAGTAGCTCCAACGCTCCAATTACACAAGGAGCTAAAAGTGCATTCCATTGAACAATTCATAAAAAGGCTCACCTTTAACTTACTCAATAAGAAAAACAAAAACCACAACGAATTAATTCAAAACCTAGGAAATTATGATATAACGCACGACAAACATGCAAGGCCACTATCTCCATTCCAGAGAACTATTGGTCTCGGGGAGCCAGATGTTGACATGCAACAATATCTGGACAATCTAGTAAATTACCCCGATGTTATTCACATGTGAACTGTGCATCACTCTCTCTTTCACACACACACACACATTCATATCTACACACAATCTCTCTAATAGCCCTCAAGTCCTTATTTATAAGGCGGACCCAGAGGGATGAGGGCCCCCTCGGGAGTGGCACTGGCTCGCACCTGCATTTCAGGCAGACTGCCCACCAAGTGTGCACTCCAGATGACCAGGCGATACTACGGACATGCATTCACCTAATTGACGATGCCGAATGGTATAACAATACTCTAGGTATTTAGTTGCAGACGCCGCCGTATGGTGGAGCGTAACAACAATAATTTACTGCAGACTGATGACGCCACTAGCGCGCAAATTACTATTAATCTAAGAGACTAATTGTATGCACTTTCTTTTTCCTTAGTGTATGTACATGTATATTTAGATTGTTTCAGGGATGCAGCATGCAGGGTATCGACACGCTCCCAGACTTCTGAGGCGCACGAGCAGATGCGGCGTATAGACGCCAAGCAACATAGCACCCTGATTCCTGCAAACAATCACAAATGACTCCTTCTAAACCATCCATGACTCCGCTAGGGGGCAAGTTGGGCTTCGGTCAAGCTCGTCTCCAAGCTCCTAACCTTCTCCTTCTGGTTACGCTATGCGAACCAGCTCTATCTTTCACCACTAAATGCGCGGGTGCTACAGGCGGTACCACAGCAGGCTTTCACCTTCCTAATCCGGTGGATGGGGTTTTTTAGTGGGTATGGCCATCTTCCATGGCGACTCCCACAGTACCATGGGGTCTCGCAACAAGATTTTCCCCCTCCACCTAAAAAAAAAAAAATCACTCTTACTAGTCATCCATCCTGATGATGGAAGAGATGTACACTCCCGAAACGTCGATGGCTCTTCATCACTACACTTGGCTTAAAGCCCGAGAACATCTTGAATATACTCCTAAAAGAGTTGTTTACATCAACAGCACCCAATATCCGACTTCCGCCTACACCAGTGTTAACTCGATGGGAAACATGGGTCAATGCAGCTTTATATTATGCTGAGCACATAGAAATAGTCGAAGAGGTTGTTAATTCATTGGACTCGAAAGATGCTTCATCAATAGAAACTGTGCAAAATATTCTGACAGGCACTAGGTTAAAAGAGGATCTTAGTTTCATATCTGCTCATTTTTCTTTCTTGCCAACAGCCATAACGGCATTGGAAGCTGTAGGATCTCCTTTGCATGTCTTTGAAAAAAAAATATGTGATCAAAGTTCGGTTCTGGGTAGCATAGAACAAAGTGAAAGAGAAAGTTAATTATGTAATTTCACAAAGTTCTGGTTATAAACAGATGTGCCATATTCGAGACATCCTCAAAAGAAAACCATCTGTCACACCAAGAGACTTGACTCTCTTTGTGAAGCAGTTAACATCATTTAAATATGCCCCAATAACATCTTGTGGCATGGAGAGAAGTTTTTCATGTTACAGAAGTGTTTTGCGCGACAACAGATGATGTTTTACAGTTGAAAATTTGTGCAAAGTGTTGGCTGTGAACTGCAATTTAGCAGTTAATACTAGAAGCGGGACCACCTCTACTTCAACCTCTAAGGAATAAGGTAACTTTATTTATTATTTATACTAGCTCGTTTTGTCTACTGCAAAGGGACATTAATTGTTTTAATTAAATAGTGCATATTTCTTGGCATATTTTCAAGTTTTTAAGAGCATATTTGCATGCATATTTCAGTGTTTTTTAAAGCATGAACTTCTGAGCCCTAGTAATAATTTTGTGATAACATTAAATTAAGAATATGTAAAATATTGAGTATAGTAAACGTACAAACATTACTATAAAATAAATATGAATTCCATTTTATAAAATTCCTTAAGACCTGATAGTACTACTACTTTCTGTCACACATGCTAAAATTCTTCCTTGTACCACAGATATGCGCATGTTAAACAGTAACAAATAACACCACTTCCTAAGTTACACACCAATTTCTGAACCTTTTACATTTCATAACACGAACTATAACACAATTGTCACAAAAACTTACAAGCTCATATCCTGCAGCTGTAGGCTGTAATTGACTACAGTTCATTTTGTCCATTTGTGAATGTACGCAACCATTTACTACTGGTGCTAACAAGTTTAAAAATCTGTATACTATGCATGTTGTTGTAGTCCAGTGAAGGGAAACCATGATAGACACACAGATAAGCTATGGACTACCATAGCACTGTATACCAATTATTGTGGTGAGTGAGTGACATTCAAGGACCCATCGACAACTGGCCATTTGGGCCCAACAATTAGTGTAGTACAATCTGCAATCTCAGAACAGAATTTAGTGCTTTGTTATATCTGTGGTGAAAATCTCTAACACTCACTCTGCCAACAAAGCTGTAAAAATGCCTGCTTTACTGTGAAGCTGTAAAAAGGGCTACGATTCTGTACATTTAATGGGCAAACTATAAAAGTTGCCATATCATTTTTATAGAGGTATTAATTTCAAGTGCAAGAAAAGTTGAGTTAAACTCACTACATGCAATATTCACTCTGGTAAATACAATCAATTTTCCACTTGAATAACAGCAGAGTAGCATAGAAATAGACAATATCTTTATCAATGCAGACAAATTATGTTGTTTTCTAGTGCCTTGCATCTGGCAATGAAGCCATTAGCATTCGTGCTTTCCAATACTTTTGAACTGTAGTTTCTTCTGATCTTAATGCTTCACAGGTCTTCAAGTGGTCTTCGTTCATTTCTGCTGGGTCGTTACACAGGACACATATGCAGACAAATTATAGCCATAGCAAAATTTAATGGCAGCTGGCTCAACACAAAATCCAATCATAGGCTTGCCTCACCTTGCAGTATTGTGTAGTTAAACATGCTGTGAAATCACGCTGTAAAGCCGGTGATATAAATATCATTTGCACCCACAAAATTTATTTGCACAACAGGAAAAAGAATAGAAGGCATTAACTGGCTTTCTGATCCTAATGCAGAAATTGCCAACTTTTATTTTATACAAGTACAGCTTGTGACAAGAAACTTGTCAGAAAGTGAGAGATATTAGTACACAAAATCTTGCTGCATTTATTCAGGCGCTCATAAGAATCTTGGAACCTCCTTACTCCAGTGGCAACTATTCAGGTGAAGCTAGTGAAGCTCCACTTCACCAGTTTTAGTTGTATTAAATATGGTGGCACTTACTTGGAAATAATTCTAATTTCCTGTTCTAGTTATGCTTTGTAAGCACCAGGTGCACATGGTTTTGTATGCCAACTTGTTAAGCATGGGAAACAGCTATTTGCAGAATACATGCGACAAGCACAATCTCTGCATACGTCAGTCATGTATGGCTGATGTCATCTTACATGGTAACAGGGGTGCTTCAACGTTAAAAACTTTTCCAATAGAATAAGACGTGGTTGGCTATGTAAAAAGGGGACACTGAGTAACAGGGGTGGGGGAAAGGTAAGTTTTGTTCTTTTTCAGACTGAAGCATGAGAATTATTATTTATTTATGCCAACAAACTTACTGTTGGTGTTTTTAAACACACAAGCCGTGTGTGGGCAAAGTTTAAGAGGTAGAACTGGAACTTAAGTTTTAAGTTCCAGTTCTACCTCTTAAACTTTGCCCACACACGGCTTGTGTGTTTAAAAACACCAACAGTAAGTTTGTTGGCATAAATAAATAATAATTACCATGTGAAGGTTATTTAATCCTGGGATACAAAGTACTTGCAATAGTAAGTCACCATTGGGGTAATTGTCTCTGATGTGAGACTGCCTTTGTGGTTTACCAGGAAAAAATACGAACTAACTTGAGAATTTAATGCCATTCTGGCAGTTTGTCACAATAGCTCAGTGGTAGAGCGTCCGCCCGGCAAGCGGAAGGTCTGTGGTTCAAATCCCAGTTGTGGCATTGAATTTTTAAGTTCCAGTTCTACCTCTTGAAGCATGAGAGTTTAGCTTTGGCACCTGAGCCAGTAACATCACCACGTATCTTCTTTGGGTCAGTGTGAATCAACATGTAATTCAGGTATTTCATGTAAAATGTAAGTTTTGTTAATACAATCTGTCTTTAAAGAATCTGTTTTATACTTCTAGTGGTACTTCTGCACTTGCCTAAATTACGTTGAAACCATAGCTTAAAAGCTCCATATCATGACCATATGATATAGGTGATTAATTTGTTGTACACTTAAATATACAACCATTCAGAAATATATCTGTGAGGGTAAAGGGAAGGATGAAATCTAACAGCTACCTACCTTCTCTATCACATTTTAGCCTTGAAGAGGCCGCTTACTTTATGGCACAAGGTGTAGCTATTTCTGTCAGGCAATATATAGCTGCATGTTTATATCTGGCTGCCAAGACAACAAAGCAGAATATGAGGTTCCATGTATTGCTAAATAGATCCGCTGCTAGGGTAAAGTGCAGCTACTCAGTTCATGGATTTAGTAAACCTCAGCCCCTTGTAGACGCTAGTCTATCGGTTTATTGCCCTCGTGAAAGGCAAGCTAACTCACCTCCCTCTCTTAGTGTTGTAATTAACTAAACAGTGTAAAAATACTGTTCGGGTACAGTGCTTGGTACTCTAGTTGCCCATTTTACTGAAGTTAGCTTCGCTACAACTTCTGTATTGTTTAGTTAAAGTTAGTGGAGAAATGAATCTGCAAAATGATATTGTGTGTAGTATATTACACACACCATTTTCACAATGGACTGATTGTGATAAAAGGGATGTGCTAGTAACAAGAAGACCAACTCCTATTCTCAATTAATCAGCACAAAAAGTGGAACAAAAAGGTGTGAAATGTTACAAAAAGCATTTTAAAGGTTCGTGGTACAGTGAATATGAGTGCCTATGCAGTAGTTATTATATGGAAAAACTGTTTGTTAGCCTTGCCTATTACTTGATGTAAGAAAGACTGTGGAACAGTGATAACATTCTAAACATCAGTCATTACATAAACATTCGGATTCTGCTGAACATCTGAAGTGCGCACTTCAATTGAAGCAACTTGAAAAGAATTAAAATACCATTGGTGATGCATTGAAGGAAAACAACCAGCTGTAGGTTGCTCAGTACAATGAAAACGTAAGACTGAACCGATTAGTTTTTAATGTTGTAATCAATGCAGTAATGTATTTAGCCAGACAACAGCTTGCTTTTTGTGGTCACGATGAAAGCTCATCTCCATCTAACAGGGGAAATTTCAAAAAACTGTTGTCTTTATTAACTTTGACAAGTCCATTAGAGATTCAGACTCATCACAATAAAATCAAAAGTATCTTCACTGGGGACTCAAAAACAGTATAGAATGAGACTGACTGTACTTCGGAGTACATTATGATTATATTAAGTTGGAAATAGACAGCAGCAACTTTTTTCTGTTCAAATTGATACTACAGATACCACACAAAAATCTCCATAACTGTCAGACTATAAGCTGTATGGAATAAGAAGGCACATGAGGCAGAGCTAGAAGAAGGTGTGTGAGAGCAAGTAGCCAATCCTAGAGAGGCGACGTTGCCCAGTTCGGTAACGCGCTGCCTAGCGCAATATTTGGTTTTCACTTTTCTCTTTGCGCTCAACAAATCCAGCAACGGCTCATTATTACAAAGAATTCCATTGAAAAGAGCTAGAAATTTTGAAGCTGATTGTCCAAGAAGCAAAATTTTAGGTGGCCTGTAGCCCAAGATATGATCAATTGAATAAACACTGTGCTCAGCGATAACAAACAACACTTGCCTTGCATCATAATAATTGTTTATCGTCTCAAATAATTATCTTCTCAATGGGCGAGATATCTGCAAGAAATGGAATTTAGTTTATTCTTATGAATGTTCCAAGGCTGACGTATATGTGCAGTGTAACGTGTGTCTAATAATTACTGTAACTCGTTTTGTTGTTCACAAACATGTCATTATCAAAACCTGGTACAAGTGGCTTACAGGCGAGTAGATCGAAAGGAAAAGTACTACACTCAGATGCACGGGCTATTATTTTCAATGTTTACACCTTTTTAAAAGAATTGTCCTCAGAAGAAGTGCGTGCGAACATTGCATTTAAACAGAGTCGGGCGCTAACAGCTAAGGCATGCAACGTAAGTGAACATTCAGTGTCGCGTATAGTGCAACAAGGTAAAACAACCTCTTCAGAATCAGGGCGGCCCTTGTTTAAATCCCCCGGAAAACACCGTAAGACAGAAAAACGGGTTTCGAATCTGGACGACTTTCAGAAAGACGTTCTGCGTCGATCCATTTTCCAAATGTATAACAGTGAATATCCTACTATTAAAAAGCTTGTTCGCTTAATGAGGGATAAAATAGATTATAAAGGTTCCACAACATCTTTGGGGTTAAAATTAAAAGAAAATATTTCCGGGCTTTCGCTCTGATAACTTACAAATTGCATCATAAGGAACATTTAAGTGCTGAAATATGTCTAAAATACACAACCGAGAAGGCCACACAGGAATATTACTCGTAAAAGGTTGCTTGAAATTCTGCTTAGTCATTTGTTGTTGAATAATGTAGATTTTCACTTAGAATACCTAATAAGAAACTTATTAACACAAAACTCTGCATAGACACTAAATTGAGAAAAAAATGAGAAATACCTATCAGAAAATGTTTCAAATTGCGCAACTATGATCACACTTTCACTCCGACAGTAAAAATATTTACACGAAAACGTTCCTAGAGAATCGGATGTAATAAAAAACTTAAGAAGTCAATAGGCCCAATTTTCAGCTTGAAAGATGTGAACTCCGTTGAAACATTAGATTGCAAATGAAAATTGTCTGCTTAGATGAGGAATTTATACTTGAAGCAAATTACAGGATTAGAGAGCCTATTGTCTCATTTTAAAGAGATTGAAATCGTTGTGACAGGTTTTAAATGTGCACCTTGCAATCCTTCACCGTCTTCGCTGCTGTCTACCGGTAACGCTCACGTGCATATCTCCCCTCTCTTTCTTTTGCATAGCGATATGCTCCGGCAACAGTGCTCCATAGCTGAGTAGGGATTGGAGCTACTCATGTGCCTTCTTATTTCGTGCTCCCTTTAGTAGATGCCAATGGTGAATGAGTCAAACAGTTTTTGGACTTTTTAGATGTTAGTCATGATAGAACATCGGAACCATTGTTCGCCTTGCTTAACTCAGCTATGACCATCAGTCAAAACTTATAGGACAGTGCTATGATGGTACCAGTGTCATGTCTAGACATTTAAATGGTTTGCAAAACACGGTAAAAGGATTTTCCATCTCTGGAAGTCTTTACTCATTGTTTAGCCCATAGGCTGAATTTAGTCAAAGCAAAAAGAATGAAATTTCTCAATGCTGCATCTTTTTTGCTGATTATTACTGGAATCCCTTCATTTTTTCACAACTCTGCCAAGAGGAGCTATGCCCTAGACACCCTTTTAGGGTGGCGTGTACCCACTGCAACAAACACCCAATGGGAGTTCATAATCAAAATTGCTAAGATCTCAGTAAGGTTTTTCAGGAGATCACAGATGATTTTGAGTCAGACCAGACAGCAATTCGGGTTTGAAATGGTTTTCTAAATAATCTGAATGATCTAGAACTTGCATTTTGGTCATTGTTTTAATGAGATCTTTCAGGTTAGTCTTCTGTTTGTTATTCGTTTAAAAAAAAAAAAAAAGGCTCTTGATAGTTTTCTGTCAGAAGCAAATAGAAAACAGTTCAAATAAAAAGAACTGAGGAAGTTTTTGTAACATTTTTTTAAACAACAAAACAATGGGGGGACTTTTCAGGACAAAAATATGCCAAACCGTCCCAAGGTGAACTTTTCCAGAAGTACAAATTGTTATATTTTGAAATTTTGGATTTGATCTTGGTACAATTACTATTAGATTCCAAAACCTTGGAAAACTTCAGTTTTGTACTCTCGCTGATTCTTCGAGATTTCTGCAGCATTCAACTGTTTTCCCCACTGATGCTCTCACCTCTCTTCAGGAAATATCCAAACTTATTTAAAACAAGTCATTTGAAAATGGAACTTGAGATTTTTTATGGAAACGAATATCAGCATAATGTTTCCATTACACAAACATTGAAGCTGGTCAAAGGAAACAGTAACACATTTCAACAGGTGTACAAACTTTTTTCACGAGCTAGCTTCGTACGTAGCCCACAAAAATCAACTCTTGGAGCCAGTAGAGAATTGAACATCCCACGCTTGACTGTTTGGAAAGTGTTAAGGAAAAGATTGAAGGTGCGCCCTTACCATTTGCAGCCGTTACAAGCATTATCACCCAAGGTCAAAGTGAAACGCTTTAAATTTAGTAGCAGTTTCCAGGAGCATATGGAAGACTGAGTTTTGTGATATTGTTTTCAGTGATGAAGCAGCATTCTTTCTGAGTGGTAAAGTGAACAGGCATAATTTAAGGATTTGGGGAACCGAAAAGCCCCATTCTGTCATGCAGTACGTTCGTGATTCGCCTAAACTGAATGTTTTATGTGCAATATCACAATCTAAAATTTATGGTCCCTTCTTCAGTGAAAAATCCATTACAGGGAACATCTACCTGGATATGTTGGAGAATTGGCTCCTGCCACAGCTGGAGACCGATACTGTCATCTACCAACGGGATGGTGCTCCAGCTCATTACCACCGTGATGTTCGTGACTTCCTGAACACCAGACTTCGAGATCGATGGATAGGTCATATTGGGAATGAAGATAATGCACTCATGTCATGGCCTCCATGCTCTCCTGACCTCGCCATTTGCAACTTTTTCATATGGGATTATGTGAAGGATGCAGTTTACACACCACCATTACCTGCTGATCTACGAGAACTATGGGTCTGCATCATCAACGCATTTGGTGAAATTAACAGGGACATGCTACAATGAGAGTGGGCTGAAGTTGATTATCAAGTTGATATTTGTAAAGTCACTCGTGGAGCACACATCGAGCACCTGTAAGCTATCAAAAAAAAACTTTTTGAGTTGGTATATCTGAGTATACAGTGTTTGTAGTGTTCAGTCAAATAATATTGCTATAATACATTTTTGAAACCACTCAGATAATTTGTGTGCACCCTGTATTTACCTGATGACGAAATATTATAGAATTCCTCCACAGCATATGGGAAGTAAGTATGTAAGAATGACTTTAAATTTTTCTTACAGATTTTATGTTTACTGGTAATGCCTAAAAGTTTAAGGTAACGTGCAAGGTTAGCATACATTTTTATTGCAGAATAGTAACATCCTTTCTGAATTAGTTTTAAGCTATTTGCAAATCATTTGCAATGCAAATCACCTGCATGCCTTGTACTGCTGTCATGCACAGCATGCTTTTGTTGTCGTTATCATAATTATCAGTGAGATAGTTCAACAGAAAATATATGTACTCACCAGCAAATGTAAGTATATTTTGGACTTTAAACAATCGCCTACAGCAAGGACAGGCCCTTATGTCACAAACATTGTGTATGGCCATTTTTACTTTCTCTACTGGTAAGTAGGGGAAGTATTGTATTCCACCCAAAAATTCGATGTTGAGATTTCACCGGAAATATAAGTTTTGAGACCCCCTTAATCCAAAAAAAGGATTTTTAGAAAAAGGTCTGTGTGTCACTGTCTGTGGACAGCATAACTCAAAAACGAACAGTTGGTTAAAAACCAAAGTTGGTATTTAAGTTTAATGTCTTTCAAGGATGCGACACAAAGATTTTGAAGAAAATAGCCCAACCCTAAACTACCCTTTACATGGAAAATTTTTTGAAAATTTTGATTTTCTTGAATGGCTCAAACGATTTTGATTAAAATGTCATATGTTTGAGGTATTTTTATGACAAATGAAATGTATATCTCGAATTTTCTGCCTATAGCTGCTGTAGTCGTATTTACTCTGGACGACTTTTGCATAACTGGTAAACCGTTAGAGATACACCAAATCATACTATACAAAAAATGTTATTAGCTAATGCTGGATTTCTGACAATGAAGTCATTAATCCTCTTGCTCTCCAATATTTTTCGCTGATGGATGGGGCACTAGAAGTGGCCGGGCATATTTGAAGGTGGTCTCGATCCATTTCCTCTTGCAGATCACATAGAGGACAGAGTGGTGAAGAATATATTCCAATTCTGTTTAAATGTTTTGCCAGACAATCATGTCCTGTACTCAACCTGAAGGTTGTAACCGCTGTTTTTCAAGGATACTCAGGAATTACTGTTTGAATGTTTGGTAGTTTCCATCTTTTATTCTTTGATTTTTCATAGTAATATTTTGCAATAATTTTTTTGAATTCAGAGTTGACTAATCTTTTAGCTGCATAAAATGGTAGATTAACTATAGATTTTTGTACACCGCTGGCACCCTTTTTTGCAAGAAAGTCAGCTTTCTCATTACCACTCAGTCCACAGTGAGCTGGTATCCATTGGAAGACTAGGTGTTTTTGAAGTGCTGTTAGATGGGTAAAGATTTTCAAACATTCTATAATTGTTTGGTTTTTTGGTGACAACTTGGAAGTAATTGCTATAATTGCTGCCCTGGAATCTGAGAGAATAACTGCTTGCTGAAAATGTGAAATTCTGTACAAAAGATTTTGTAGGGCCATTCGAATTGCTTCAATTTCTCCATCAAAGTTTTTAGTTCCATAACTTAAAGATTTGTAATAGGAAAAGAGGTGACATGTGACTCCAGCACCTGCTCCATCTTGGTTTGATATCAGTGATCCATCAGTATAAATATGGAGCCACTCATGTTCTGGAAATCTAGTATGGATTGTCTCTAATGCCAATAATTTTAGAACACTAGTTGGAGTATCACTTTTTTCAACTTCTTCTGTCAGGTGTAAATAATATGTGATGTCTAATGTATGTGTTGGATTGACTTTAGATATGAAGTTTTCCTTTGAATTAGGAAGGTGTACATTCTTCTTGATGTCTTGAATTTTGGAAAGAAAGCTCTCCTGAGTCTTTAGTGTATGTGTAAAATTTCTCTTGTGCCATGTATTGAATGGGAGTCTGGTCAACTTTTCGTGTTGAATAAGAGCCACTTTTTCTATTTCATATTCAATGGGGTATTGGTTGGTTAGTATTTCCATAGCTGCTATTGGTGTGGTTTTGATAGCACCTGTAATTAATCTGACTTTGGTTTTGAAAGATTTGAATTTTTTTTTTTGTGTTTGCTGTTACAAGAACTTCGCTGCAGTAAGTAAATAATGGCTTTATATATACATTGTTGTGTTAAGAGTTGCTCTGGAACATCCCCACTTCATTCCTGTTAGACGTTTTAACAGTGAAAGGCACCTCTCTGCTCTTTGTATTACACTTTCTATTTGTTTGGTCCATGTAAGTTTGGTATCAAATGTAACTCCTAAATACTTTGCTTCCTTTGTTTCTGGTAATTGTTGACCCTCAAAATTTATTTTTATTTTTAGTGCGTTTTTTTTTTCTTAGTGGAAAGATGATAGTTTGATTTTATTGTATTAACAGTCATTAAATTTTCTTTGGTCCACCTTTGTAAGTTGGTTAAGGATTGTTGAATGGTTTTTTCTAGTTCTGTACTTTTGCTTTTTGGTTTTGAAGTCCACATTACTAAGTCATCAGCAAATAGTGCACACTTTACACCTGATTCTTGTATTTGTTGTGGCAGACCGTTAATAAATATATTAAAAAGTGTTGTGCTGAGCACTGCACCTTGTGGTAAGCCACGGTGTACTTGTTTGTATTTAGATATATTTCTTCCATATCTGGTTGCAATAAAGCGCTGTGTTAGGAAATGACATAGCCATGAAAACATTGGACCTTGTATCCCTATTTTTTTACTTTCTTTAGTAGTTTTGTTCTGCATATAGAATCATAACTACTAAAGAAAGTAAAAAAAAATAGGGATACAAGGTCCAATGTTTTCATGGCTATGTCATTTCCTAACACAACGCTATTGCTATACAAAAAATGTAGATCTTGCTAAAATACACAATTTATGTCTTAATAAATTTTCCTGTAGAGTGATCCATTTCGGAGATATTTCTTGTTATGTGTGCGAGTTTCGGAAAACTTAAAACTTTCGTGAAATGAAACATCATTGTTCATTTTATTATATGTTAAGTGTGCAAAGAGAACAGAATCTCAAACCTTTAAAAGATGTGACTATCGCACAAGGCCTACTGTATTCTAATATTCCCCTCGCACCTACAAGGAAATAAGCAATAAGATAATTTGTACAAATGCTTATCTTTACTAACAAGAAGAAGATATACTCGTAGGAATAAGTTTGTAAGAATGGTATGTACAAGAGTAGAGAAAGTCATGTGAGTGTAACACATCAAATTTTTTGTAATATAAACGCTTGCTGTATGCTGAATTATCTCAGAAGATAATTAAATATCTCGACAGGGAGTGAAAGTAAGCAAGACATGCTGTTCTTAAAGCATTTTTGTTACGCAGATTCTTTAAATTTCTTAATGCAAAGCAAGCAGAACCAAGTTTTGATAATTTTTTTTTTCTCCAGCTGAGCCCTTTTTCTATTTGTAGCCCAAGACATTTTGTATCAGATACTTTACTTATACTGTAATTGTTGTAGATGATTGTTAATTCATTTACTTGCTTATGCTTTGTTTTAAATTAAATAAAGTTTGTTTTATTGTAGTTTAATGATAGCGTGCTTGCTTTAAACCAAAATATGTTGAGCTGTTCAAATGCTTTATTGCTAATTCAACTTCTAAGATATAAGTACACTAGTATCACCTGCATCGAGCACAGCTATTGACTCTTTGCTAAGATTATAAGGCAAGTTGCATATCAAAAGCAGCAAAGGTCTGAGTTTGGCGCCTTGTAGAACACCCTTAGTAATAAGATTGTATGACACCAGTAAGGCCAGTAGCCGTACCAATGTGAAGTTTGCAGGGCTTCTTCATAGACGACAGGCTGCAGTTTTGTAAGAGCATGAGGGATATGAATCAGCAACTTGAGTGCCTTGTTGAGCTCTGTGGCCTCTCACATTGCCATGATAGATGTTAGCAGAATAGGCCAAGATGGTTACATACCTTACAGTCTACACCAATGTGATCCACCCGATTTGCTCACCAGCGAGTAGCAGCGTATTCGCCGCCTTGCAACATGCAGCACAGTTTTTCTCTAGGGTAAAGCTCCTGTCACGGCGCAGTGGCCTGCAATGGGGAATAAGTGGGGTTGCTATGACCTTAGCCCAGTCGTATTGGCTATCACCCTTCGCCATCACTTCCTCTACAGCCATGATTCGTGCAACGCTGCTGCGTACTTGCATGTACTCAAACTCACACTCATGGATGTGGAATAGCCTAGTCTACACCTTAACTCTAAGAGTCAAAAAGCAGCTATTGCAGCTTATTACTAGTAGAATTAGGTACATAATTCCTGTTGTGCGTAATAAAGCTTTTTTTTAGGCTAGCTAGGTCCCCACTAACAACTTGGAAAGATGTTGAAAGATAATTAATATAGAGGGCATCCACAAACAACAGTAATGCAACAGTACAAGAAACTCTTCATACATTTTTCACCAAAATATAAGACATTTAAGAAATAAAGTAGATGAACTTTCTCTTACTACTGAAGCTTAAAAACTGCAACCACACTATTGTGTTTACCTGAGCATCATTTGACTTCTTTTGAGAACAGGAATTCTTATAGATTTCATTATATGGGTACCCTTTAACCTCTTGAGCACTATGGACGTGAAATCACGTCCATTTAAAATGACGGATGAGCGTTATGGGCGTGTATACACGTCCTGTGCGTTTGTGCATTTAACTCTTATCTAACTCAACTTATTTTAATTTTCCGGACTTCTTTGCTTTTCAAGGTATTCTTTTAGGATAATGTTTTCCTTGAAGTCTGAGGGGTGCAGGGGTTCTGGATTTTCTGCCCCCAACATGATATTGTTAAATTAGGCTGCGAGCTATTGATAGTTGGAAGTCCAGGTAGGTAATTTTCTTGTGTGGGTATAGAGCTCTCCAAATTACCAAACAATTGTATATGGTTATATCCAGTTGATGCAAAAATACCTTTTTATACCACTTCTCACTTCAGCTACAAGCAGGAAAGTATATGCATGCATTTCAAGAAAGAAATCAACGGAGCCTGCTATCCAAGTTACGAAACACGCATAAGGAAAAGTTGCTAACATGCTTTATTCTGATGACTCAGACCACGCATACACTAGTGCTTTATTTCATACTATGCTATGTTTTGCTGACGCACAAGCCACACATACAATGGGTCGACAACTGTTTCTTTCAGAGAACTTATATTAGATGCATTCGACAAAGCAAAGTTAACTTTTCACCACAGTGAAACAAAATAGTGCCATTTCAATGATTTATTAAAGCAGCTGTACTTTGCTGATGACATACACGTATACTGCATATAACAAGTTTTATACCAGCTTTTGTTTCATTAAAATAACTTAATATTTATGCAAAATACAGCTGTGTATTTATGAAGCACTTTTAGCGCATTTAACAATTTAAATGCCCGGCAATGGATATTGGTTAGTAGTTCTCGGCCCATGGAGGCTTTAAATGACCATCGCTCAAGAGGTTAAGAGCAGCATTCTCAAGGCAACATTTACATAAAGGAGGGCTTTGTATATTTTTGAGAGACGACATGCCTTATCTTTCCTTGTTTTGTAATGAGCAGGAAATAGAAATGTATGCAATTCAACTAAAAATAAATGAAACAAATTAAAGTGAATGAGTGTGGTTTAAGGGCCCATCGACAGCTAAGTCATTTGGGCCCTTGGTCAAAATTTAAAATATAAAAATACTCGCAAACTTTGCACGCTAAAAAGTGAAGGTTAAAATATACAACTAAAACCGTAAACACCTATAAACACCAAACAACAAATTAGTACGATAACATTAAAATCCCAGAGAACGTACTAAACAGGGTAAAAGGTGAAAGTTAGAAAAGTAAAATACAAAACAGTTAAAACATTAAAAGGTAAAAAGTATTGGAGTTAAAAACAAAGTGAAACCTTAAGGGTTAAAACCCCATAAAAGAACTAAAAATATGTTACACTTGCGTAGCAAAACCAACCTGGGCAACAGACCGCAGAGTCTTGGCTACAGACACCGGGTTGTCACCCAAAATTGAGGCTACTGTAGATCCCAGACCAATTGACTGGCGCACACGAGCGTGTCCTGGACAATCCAGGAGCACGTGTGCGACGGTGAGTCGGACATCGCATGTTGGACAGACAGGTGCCAGGTCACCACGCAGAAGATGGCTGTGAGTGGCTCGCATGTGACCTATCCTCAGGCGGGTAAGAGTAACTTCAGTCCACCTGGAATCCCTGTAGGTCAGCCAGGGTTGCACGCTGTCCTTGATAGTCCTCAGCTGTGTGCCAGCCAACGCTTCCCAAGACTGCTGCCAAACCGATAGAAGCTGGCGATGGAAGTACCGCTGAGTATCCGTATATGTTATAGTGACGGTAGAAGACTGCGGCAAACGGCATGCAGATTTAGCTGCCGCATCTGCAGCTTCATTACCCAGAATGCCTGTATGGCCTGGGATCCATGTAAACACTAACTGGTATCTGCGTGAGAGCAACTGATTAACGAGTGTCTGAATTTTAAAAACGAGTGTGGACGTGCAGAGGAACTGCTGCAGGGTCTCAATTGCACTCAGAGAGTCGGAGCATATTATAAAACCTCCAGGAACTAAGTTGGAAATAAAAAGTAAGCAGTAAAATATAGCAAGCAGCTCGGTAGTACAAACAGAACTTAAGTCCGGGAGATGGTATTAATGTGCCTCACCGTTATATACGAAACTACATCCCGTAGCATCACCCAACTGGGAACTATCGGTAAATACCGGAGTGTAAGACCGGTAACGTCCCAGTAGTTCGGTGAAGAGTGACGAAACACCGACTTAGGGGGGTGGCCACCTTAGCACAGCCCAAAAGTGCAAGGTCAAACCGGGCTCGTTGGGAGTTGCCAAGGGGGGAGAGCGGGATAAAGAAAACCGCTCTACACCAGGCATTCGGAGCTCATGTGAGGCGAGTAGTTCGCGAAACCGAATGTCGCTTGGACGGGATATAGTCGTATTCCGAAGATAACGGTGGGTGAGTTCAAGGCGCAATACAGATTTAAAAGAAGAGTAACCATGATGAGCTGCCAACCTGGTCACGTAGGAACATAATAACATCAAGCGCCGAATGAACAGTGGAGGTTCCCCGGAACAAACATACAGACACTCAACACTAGTACGGAAAGCTCCAGTGGCTAGACGGATACCAGAATGGTGGACAGTGTCTAAAAGCCGGAGTTTAGGAGCTGACACCGCGCCGTAGATAAAACTGCCGTAGTCCAGTTAGGACCGCACCAGCGAGCGATAAAGCCTCAACATAACAATGCGATCGCCACCCCAAGATGCCCTGAGTACCCGAAGTGAATGATCGCAGGAAGCCCGAAGCTGACGAATATGGAACTCCCAAAATAGCTTGCGGTCGAGGTGAAGGCCCAGAAACTTAACGTGCGGAACAAACGGCAGACGTGTACCACGCAAATACAGATCAGGTGGAGGGTGTACACCACGGAGTCGATGAAAGTGGATACATTGCGTTTTCGTAGTAGCGGAGAACTGAAACCCGGTACGAAGGGCCCAGTCAGCGATGGAGGTTATGGTCAGCTGCAGTTGCCGCTCGGGGTGCTCAAGATTATAAGAGCCGTAATATAAATCGCGAAGTCGTCAACGTACAGTGACATCGGGATTCCGCTACGAACAACTCTGACGATGCCGTTAATGGCCACGGCGAAAAGCGTTATACTGAGAATCGACCCCTGGGATACATCATACTCCTGGATCCGTTCTTGTGAGAGGCTATGGCCAATGCGTACACGAAATCGGCGAAGCTTTAAAAAGATAAAAACGAAGATCGCTAGATGACCGCGTAAACCGTAGTCATGCAAATTACGGAGGATATCATAGCGCCATGTAGTGTCGTAGGCCTTCTGTAGATCGAAGAAGACCCCCACGATGTGCTGCTTCATGATAAAGGCATTATGGATATAAGCCTCCATGCGTGTCAGGTTGTCGACACTGGAGAGATGGCGACGAAAACAGAATTGAACATTGCTCAGTAGGTTATTCGTCTCCAGCCACCACACTAAATGAGTGTTAATCATTCTCTCCAAGGTCTTACAAACGACACTCGTTAGATAGGGCGGAAGCTAGAGGGAAGTACCCGATCTATCCCGGGTCGAGGGACAGGGATGACAATACCCTCGCGCCAGGAAGATGGGAAAACCTGATGAAACCAGATACGGTTGTACATGCCCAAGGAGAGAGCCTCAGATGGGAGATGAAGCAGCATTTGTCGGTGGATCTCATCAGGACCAGGAGAAAAGTCCTTTGCGATAGACAGAGCATGGGACAGTTCCGCTTAAGTAAAAAGAGCGTTGTATGGTTCACTACAGTGTGTTAAAATTGAGGACTATCCGTTCCGCAGATTCCTTGATAGGTAAAAAGGCGGTATTATAACTTTGCGTTTGGCTATCGGCAGCGAAAGAGTCGGCAAAGGCGTCAGCAATATCCTGCTCACTGGTTTAAGTGGAGCCCTGTACGACAAGACCGGGAATTATAGTCCGGCGGTACTTGCCATACATACGTCGCACAGCAGTCCACACCTGTTGTGCTGAACTGCGACTGGAAACGGAAGAAACATAAGACTCTCAGGAGCTCCGCTTTGCACTGCGAAGTACAAAACGCGCCCTTGCACGACAGCATTTAAAAGAAACAAAGTTTGCCTCCCTTGGATGTAAGTTAAAAACACGCAGAGCATGCTTGCGTGCTTTAATAGCCAAACGGCATTCCTCGGTCCACCAAGGTACAGGAACACGTCTTGGGGTAGAAGAACCTCGAGGAATGCTGGAATCCGCTGCGAGCAAGACAGAACAAGTAAAATATTCCACCATTTCATCAATGGTGTCAAAATCATTGTCGCGAAGGTGAATGAGGAAACGAAATTTCCCCCAGTCAGCCTAGGAAATAATCCAGTGAGGATGCCGTGTCGGCACTGATTGGCTACCAAACAGGTGAAATTTAATGGGGTAATGATCACTGCCAAATAAGTTGGAAAGTGCCGATCAATCATGAAGAGGTACCAATGACGGGCTGCAAAAGGAAAGATCTAGAGCGGAGTGTGTACCATAGGCAGATGAGAGGAATGTAGGGACATCAGTGTTTAACAGAATTAAGCCGGACATATCGCAAACATCTGCTACAAGGCACCCACGAGCATCGTCAGTGTCGGAGCCCCAGTGAGTGTGCTTGGCATTCCGATCGATCAGAAAGATGATCGGTGGCGGCATCTGTGCAAAGAGAGCCCGAAGATCGTTCTCGTGTACGGCACTGACGGGTGGCAGATAGACATTACAAAGAGAGAAACAGACGCTCTGCAGCTGTACACGTATCGCTACAGCTTGCAGCAGCGTGTTAAGTGGTATGCTGGTGGCAGAGAGGTTATGCGCTACCAAAATAGCCACACTGTGGATACATGCTCGTCCATCAGCTGCACATCTGTCTATATGCCGAAAAACCACAAAGACGAAGAGCGTGGTTAGGATGCAAATGGGTTTCTTGCAGACAGACGATTGATGGAGTGCGTTGAGAAATTAGATACTGTATGTCCGGAACACGTGCCCGGAACCCATTAATGCCCGCCTCGGTAGCGTGATGGTTAGCGTGTCTGCCTCACGTTCATGAGGTCGCGAGTTCGAATCTCGCTTAGGGTAAGGTTTTTTTTCTGATGTTTTCCCTACCCTGAGAAGACGAATGTCGAGTAACTTAAAGCTCCATGGACCTCGGGCTCATTTGAGCATCATTTCACCCATTTCATTTCATTCATTCGTCATGACACAATGTTGGAGGACATTAACTAAAAAAAGGAACCCATTAACATTCCACTGGATTGTTTCCATAGTAAATAGTGATTAGTGCATTGTCTTTATTTTTTTTATTTTTTATTTTTTATTTTTTTTTCTGTTTCATCTTAACCTTAACAGACTTCGGACACGGGATGTGAGTTTTGCCATCCTCTGGTGACTCCTCGGATGTTCGGGAGTCTGAAGATCCCCTGCGGCTCGCGGAACGGGACTTCATGGAGGATGTGCGGACAGTAGGTCTAGAACTGTGGTTGACAGCTTGGCTACGGCTAGTTTTCTTGTGAGCTGGAGTCTGCAAAGCGGAAGATGTTGCCAGTGCAGGTGTGGCACGAGACTGTGGAGGCACACTCGCTGGTAAGTCTGTGTCGAAGCATCGGAGACGGGAACGTGTTGGATACCAACAGTATTGACAGGAGTGCGGCGAACCGCAGACGCGTAACCTGTGGTGGCAGCAGGTTTTTTAAGTTGCTCGAAGCGGCGACACGCTTCTGAAAAGGTCAGGCGTTCTTTGATGCGCAACTCCTGCATTGCCTTTTCGTCCAAAAACTTCGAACACAGACGCGAGCTAGATGGATGACTCCCTCCACAGTTCACACAGCAAGGGTCACGAGTACATGTGGTGTCCTCATGAGCTGGTGAACCACAACGTTCACAAAGGGCAGGATTGTTACATGGCGTCTTAGTATGTCCGAAATTCTGACACCGAAAACAGCGCATAGGGTTCGGAACATACTGACGTTCCTATCCACAGAATATATACTCCGGCAGCTGAGTGCCCTTAAACGTAAAGAACACCGTGCGTAAGGGAGACTCTTCGCCATCCTGCTTCCGAGTGAGGCAGTAGGCTTGACAAACCCGTTGGTCAGATACGTAGCTTACAATTTCCTCATTTGACAGACCGTTCAGACTGGAGGTGACGACAACTCCTCTGCATGAGTTTAGCAATTTGTGTGGGACTACCCGGATGGGCTAGGAGCTCAACAAAGTCGCTTTTAACAATTTCTGGCACTGGTTTGCAGTGGTCACTCCTACCAAAAGCATACCGTCTCGAATTGGGGTAGCGTTTTTAACGGGGCCACAGATCCTGTCGACTTCTCGTTTGATGTAAAAAGGGCTAATATCCTTCATCGTTTTCCGTTCACTTGCCAAGATCATAACTAAAAAACTATCGAAATGGGAGGGTTTGCACGGATGCATGATGAATTGGACCCCCATCCGGAACCGTCGGCGTTAGCCTGCCATCCGGGGGTCAAACAGAAGAAAGACACCAAAATCTCCATGGTCTGTGCCGCCATGGAGACCCCTCCATGACTGACCTCAAGGTGTACTTCAGAGAGGCTACCCTCCGATCTCCACTGCTTGTCCACAAAGGGTAAACCGTTCACCAAGCGCACCCCGGCTTTATTCCCTCACCACAGGAATAACCGCCTGTGGCTCCCCACTTTAGGCCACACTGCCTCAACGGAGTCAGCGTGGATTCAGGGGACTTCGGGTTAATTACACCGGGGTTCCGCAAGCGGTACCACGTCCGGCCGGTGATACTAACCCGACGGCACACAAGTCGGGGGCCGCGCTGAAAACCGTGGGACAGGACCACGGAGATAGGAAAGATCCCTGCTGGTGAGACAGAAGTTACAAAACTAAGGCCTTACTAACTAATAATCATAATAAACCTAGAAGAGGAAGGGAGTGATATAAAAAAGCAACATCAAACGCTGCACGTGGCGCAGCTAATGAACATGGAAGGGGTGAAATGTGGGTGAACGGCTCGGGGCCCCGGGTGCGCCAAACCCGGACCTACCGTAGTATGTCCCCCTGGGGAGAAAAATTAAATAATAGTAGCATTGTATTATTGACCAATCGGTAATTATGAAGTGTTCAAAAACAATTAAAATGCTCCCTAAAGTTTATGTTTAAACCAAAAGGAGAATTAATAATTTGTGGTGATATAAATATAGATTACATCACAACTAGCCTTCGGAGATATCAAGTCAGCTCTATATTTGCAACCTACATGTCCCGTGCAGTAAACTTTCCCATAAGATTTCAGAATGGCTCTTCTACAGCAACTGATAATGTATTCCTTAAGACAGATAAAATTAAATCATACACTGTTATTCCATTCACAAATGGCCTTATCAGATCCTAAGTCACAAGTATTAGAAATTAAAGAAATGAACTTAAAACTAAAACCAAAATTTAAACATCAAAGGTCTAGAAAAATAAATGACAGTAATCTAAAAAGTTTCAATGAAGCTCTCAAACAAGAATCGTAGAATGAAATTTATCTAATTAAGGGGGTAAACATGTTCCATAACTTTTTACATTCCAATACTCACTTTGAAGCATGCTTTCCAGTTAAATATGCCAAGTACATACAAGAGGAATAAATTCTTGATTACATTAGGTATTAAAACATCATGTAAATGTAAGAGAGGATTATATCAGGAAATGAAATTTAACAGTCCAAACTTAGAATGTCATTATTAAAGCCCAGATTTTTATGTAATATCAAGGTGCAAAATATGTACATATTTATGTAACAAAAAACATCAAAATATGTAATGAAATATGTAATATCAACAAAATATGTAAAATTATGTAATAATCTAAATGCTAAGATTACAACCTCAAATCTAAATGCAGACTGCAAATTACCCAGAATTTTGTAATTTGATGGACCTCTAAGTGCATAAATTAATTACAATGAGTTAAAATGTACTAAATATAGAATTAATTATAGGGAAAATGTTTTGTTGTATGCAGAATTTACCTAAAATTTATTTTCAAGTAGGTAATCACGAAATAAAAATATGTGTTTTGGATTATGTTTATTAAACTTACTCATTTCACATAATCATTTTACTTAAATAATGTTGAAATACTAAACCAATTTATCAATGAGTGAAACAATGAATTCAAAATAATTAAATTTTATAATGAAGATGCATTTTCAGTTTTATACCTCTTGACATACAATGAACAACCAAGCATTTTCATTTTGAATCTTTTGCTTCTTTCAACGTACTGTGAATAACCATATACTTCTCCATATTTTCAGGGGTCATTGTTTGTCTCCTAATGGATAAAATGTTCTTTTAGGAAGAGAAGCTTCTCCCCACGTTAGACAAATAGAAGCATATTTTAGTATAGGAATCTGATTTTCAGAGAAATGTTTTGATAAATCGACATTGTCACCATTTAGCAGTTTAGACATGGACAAAAACAGAGTACCCTGGATTCCTGTTTAGCACAGCTTTGAATTTTCCACCTACCTTCCTTCCTGCAACTACACTAAGCTTCTGTGATGCACGTTTAATTAAATCCATAGATTCGTGAAGAAGGGAATCTGTTGTCTTGATGGTGCTAGGCAACCAGATGAAGTTACTTTTGATGTAAGCACAGGAGCTTGCCACTTTCAGATCTTTAAAGATCCCATCATTTACGAATCTTGCAATTGTAGAATGATTTGTTTGTTCCAACACCTTGCAGCAGATTAGGACTTTAAGAATCTAGTTTTCCTACTACTAAATTTGCTATGTACCGACCCATGTCATCTGTAGTTTCATCAATGGCAAACCAAATACAGGAGTCCCCAATTTCATTCCGTATATGATCAATTGCTTCTCCAAAACACACATGAAAATACTTTTTCCTCAGAGTAAATTCATCTGGAATAACTTTCTTGCAATATTTTTTTTTTAGAAAGGAGCGAAATTGAGGAATTTGAAGTTAATGCCACGAAATATTAGCTGCAACCATTGCACTGCACAAGTCTTTAAAAAATCAGTTCCAGACAGTTCCTGTTGCATTTATGTCAATAGAACTTGCTTTCTAGAAGACCGTAGGTATTGGTTGCGTATGTGAAGAGCACTTTTGATATGTTGTTGCAATTGAGATTTCATGAAACAGCCAATTCTTTTACTGCATGCTTGACAGACTATTACTTTTCCGTCCATTGTAAATACACTGTCTAATTTCACCCATGAATTCAATTTGCAGGATAGCGAGGACGCAACTGGTGCCATTTTACTAAGACTTGCAAAGAAAGCAACTGCAGTATTATCGCCTCTCTATATTGATGCTTGTCCAGTGGCTCACTTTGTTTCCTCGCAGCTATTACAAGATGCCGACTACCGCGACAATGGTAACAATCAATTTCTCCAGTTCTTGTAAATGCCCAAAGCGCTACGAGAAACATGACACTGGAGGTCAACACTGTTGAGCGGCACCTGCTTTGATATAAACTGACAACAATCAGAACGAGGCGATTATTATCGCATTCTTAATTTAACTTGCATCCTATTCTGCCGATTGATTTTTGTTGCTTTCACCAAAACTTGTGAAAACAGTAGTTTATAATGTGACTACAATATTTGTTAAAAAATAACAAAATTCTAACAAAACCCAGAAAATATGTACGTACGTTTTATGTAACATCGTTAAAATATGTTGTTGTTAGCTAATGCTGGATTTCTGACAATGAAGTCATTAATCCTCTTGCTCTCCAATATTATGATATTGAAGAGAACAATAGCAGTAATAGTAACCGCTTTTTAGTGAGCACCATATTTTTATGTTTTGGCGGTCACATCGCTCTCTCACAACCCCCAGAATGTCTGGAGGACCACACCTGTCGTTGGTTTATGGGTCTCACCGACCTGACCGGGAGAATTTTCAAAATAAATTCACCGACCATATCCTCTGATCACCAATCAGAGGACGTATTACATGCCATGACAGGTCAGCACGTTAGGGGTTAAGATTTTATAGAGAAATGGAGAGATTGGAAAAATAAAGACTCCCTAGTCCTCGGGTACCCTAATAGCATCGGGGTCGGAAGAGAACAAGAGATGACCAAGGTAAGGTCAGATAGAAAAGTTACAGTGAGGAGCAAAACACCAGTAAGTGGAAGTAATGTATATAGACCTTACTAAAATGTTTCATAAAGGGAAAATTATAATAAGTTGAGTTGGATAAGGGATAAATAAGGGTTAAATGCTTAAATGCACAGGACGCCCATATCGCTCATCCGTCATTTTAAATTGAGGTGATTTCACGTCGATATCCCTCAAGAGGTTAACAATGTCTCAATCGTATGTACACTGTAACATACTAAATAGGACAATAAAACTGAATTTGAATTTGAGACTGTTGGGTAGAAGGAAAACTAAATAAAATGGGCATTAAATGCAGAGAGATAAAAAAGATGGAAAACAAGGAAGCTAAGGTAGCATACAAAATAATCAACATCTATTCACTCATTAAGCTTTTGTGGAATTATTCTTTGAGATCAGGTTCTGCATTTTCTATGCAGTTTCCAATATTTAAAATTGCCTGAAATATTATGTGAACAACCTTTTCAAAAACATAAAACAAGTTTCAACTTCTACTACACTACTGTGAATAAAGCTGCCTTGGACATAAATGCTCATGACATACATGACATCTTAATAGAAAGAACTTACACTAAAGAGGCATCACCCCCTATTAGATGTCAAAACATATGCTGTTTTAATAACAAGAGGCTTCCTCCTTGCCCTGTCATTTGCAAACAAGTTTGAGTTCGTTATAGTCCACTTTCACTGGTAAGTCAGATTCAATTGCAAGAACACCAAGATAACGAAGACGATCCCTTGTGATGTTCTTATTTATGCGTCTTCGTTAAAATATGTAGAAACGTGCAAAATATGTAAAATAAAAATTTGTAAGGGAGTCCCAAATGACGTAATTCTCCAACATTTTTACTTATCATTGAAATATTATGCAGGATTTAAAACATGTAATTACATAAAAATCCGGGCTCTAGTCATTACAATAGATACTGCAAAATCCTCCAAGAGACAATAAAAACAGTCAAAATATTTCAGAATAATAAACAGATAATTAGTTCAGAAAATAAAATTAGAACTACATGGACTATAATTAAGACGAACGGTAGGGGCTCTAAAGAAAGCCCCAAAATACCATTAAGTAAAGGCAATCAAGTAATTAGAGATCCTCAAAACATTGCAAACATTTTCAACTTCTTTCTTGATGTAATAGAGAAGTTAAACATTAAGTATGGAAATAGGGAATCAGCACTAGATCTTTTGAGCACATATTTCACAAAGAATGCACCAGAAATAAATGTGACATCATCTGAAACTAATAAATTAATTAATTCTCTCAAGACCAAAAATATGCAAGCTATGATGAACTAACATCCTAAAATCATGTTCACACCATATGTGTCAAGTGTTTGACTGCACACATCATGAAATTTTGGTAGCAAAGCTACAGTTCTATGGATTAAAAAATGAAAATCTGATCTGGTTCATCTCATACCTAGGAAAAAGATAACAAAAGGGTGGTAATAATAATCTCAGTGTCATACCACCACCTCATAATGGAAATCAGTAAAATATGGTGTTCTTCAAGGATCAATATTAGGATCACCGTTATTTTTAATTTACATTAATGACCTTCCATTGTACATTAACAACATTGCTAGTAATCTCCATATTTGCAGGTGACACCAGTGTCTTTGTAACAAGCAATCATTTAAATGATTGTGCTATAAAGTTAAATCATGTCCTAAATTGTATGTAAAATTGGTTTAAAGCAAACAAACTTTCACAGACTTGAGAAAACAAAAGTAGTTAAATTTAGAACTAATTGTTCACCAACAGTTTACTTACAAAGAGAAATTGATGACACAATTTTGGAACAATCTAAAGGAGTCAAATTTCTAGGTCTTCTAGTAGACAGTCCTTTAGGTTTGGAAGTTGAACACCAACAATATCATACCTAAGCTTAGTGCTGCATGTTACGCCATTTGAGCATCGGTTGACTCTCATCCAGTTGACGCTCTTTAGTCAATCAATGCAATTAATCATTCTTCCACACAACAGCCATGTGTAGGACAGGATTGGAAATGGTAGAGTGGGACTGTCCGTACATGGCTGTTATATGGAAGAATGCTTAATTGCATTGTTTGACTTTATAGTTGCTGAAACTAGAAGCCTTGAACTTTGAAATATTTACAATATTGTTAAGTCACATTAAGTTGTTATCTCATATGAATTGAGATCTCCTTGTGTGGTTTACTGGAAAAAATGTGAAGACAGGCTCACACTTGGATGCGCAGAAGCGAAATGGGGCACACCGAAAAATATCTTGTCCATTAAAAAAAATAACTTCAATAGGAAAAAATGGAAAGAGGAAGCCCTTAAGCTCAACAAAACTTGGTACCCCATCATCGATAACATTAAACAACACAGACAGTCAAGCAACACAAACCAATCAGAATCTAGTAGCACCCGAGATGCAGCTAGCCCCCTCCCACCAACCGCACTGCCTCGGCGAGCCCCGAGCCAATCAGAGAAGACCCCTCCGTGTATAAATTCCGCATCCCAGACAGTCAACGCCTCAGATGCAACTGTACCTTCACCAAGAAGACTTCGACCACGCCACCGATGATGTCCACCACAGTAGTGGACGAAACGTCTGGACCTAGTTACTCCAGCAGACCACGACAAATCAGCCCGGAAGACTCTTTTAGAATTTCGAACACCGGCCGTGAAAGCCTACGCCTACTCATATCTTTTCCATGTTAATAAATGGAACGACTCTCACCTAAGCGCAGCGCGACGCGTAGAATTTCATGCTTCCACTGGCTTTCGCTCGCAGAGAATACTTCTTCTTCCGCGGGTGTGGTTTCACAATCGGTATCAATCGTGTCTCTGTCGGGAGTCTTCGTGCTAATCAAGGTCATCTCTAATGCTGTGTGGCTGTGACATTTGTATTCAGTAGCAGTAAATCATTCATTGTGCTTGATATATCTACAGCAATAGATGAGGAAAGCTTATCACTTTGGTTCAACAATAGATATACCTTTTTGTTCGATAAATGCCACAAATTATACAGTAATAACAATGCCTGGGATAAGCTTGGGAACAAATACCTGTGGAAATTGGAAATATTCTAAGAAAATTAGTATAAACGCTATAATTTAAGGAAGAGCTGCATGGAATTACTACATATTTGATGTTATATTGCGCATTCTTATTAAATAGTAATACAAGAAAAACTATAATCATACCAGAACAAGCTTCGTAAGGGCTTGTGCAGTGTCTTGGTCATACACACACACACGTGTGAAAATTATTATACTCAAATTCATTTCTTATGGTAAAATGGGTGCAAGATCTGAACTTGAAAATAGTTTACAACTCTCTAAGGTAAAATAAAACACTTTCTGTGAGTATGCAGCCACTGTTGCTCACTGTAAATATTTATTCCCCTCCATTAACAACTCTGAGCGGTAGTTTTTGTTACGGATAGCTTTTCCTAAGCTTAAAGCCCTATAAAAGAAATGGATTCCCATGATGAACAAATATTTAATTTAATTTCCATATATGGTGTGGTCTAGATTATTTACAGATAATACTGAGTTGATGCATGACTGACAATGGTCATCAAAAGTATACTTTATGAGCCTGTTTTGCAGAGAGAGGAAATTAGTATCTATATTTCCTGATGCCTAGGACTACAAGTTAAAATTTGACAGTCTGTAGCGTTACTTTATTTTTTAATATAGACAACAACCTCTGAATCGTCGAAAATGCTGCAAGCCTTTTATTATAGTAACCACCAATGTTTAAAACATAATCCTCGATCAATATGTAATAATTATTACATAAATAAAACCTTACTTTGAGTCTAATAATTTTTACACCTCTGTAATTCTAAATCACTTTATAGTGAATGAACAAAACGGTTAAAAAGTATCTAGGTATGTTTATTTAATTGGGCATCCAGTTAAAAAATAAGAATAGCTAATTTATCTACTATGGTTTAAACGTTATTGTTTCAAATCATCACAATATATTAAATGCCAAACAAGCATAATAATAATAATAATAATAATAATAATAATAATAATAATAATAATAATAATAATAATAATAATTAGTGCTGGAAGTGGGGGTGGTACAAAATATCTTGTGAGGGAAACAATAATTAACCTTTCTAACAATACGAGTAATACACGCATACTTGAATTTGGAAAATGGACATGTAAAATAGTTTAACATGAAATGTATTGTATTGTAATGCAGTAAGATGAAATATCAGCTGAAACTTCGTTACACTCATTCTAAAGTACACTTTCAATTTTTTTTTATTTTGTTGTTTTAACGACGCTGTCAATTGCCGAGATCACATCAGCGTCACAGGTGTACCGGAATTTTGTCCCGCAGTTCTTTTACATGCCAGTAAATCTACTGACATGGAGCTGTCGTTTTTAAGCATATCTACTTAAAAAACATCGGTCTGGGCCAGATTTGAACCCGCGACCTTGGGATCAGTACACTTTGAACTTATCTTCGCGCAACAGACAATCAAACAGTGTAAAAAAAAAATCATACTTTATATTCCTGTATAAGTTTATATCATGCACCAAGAATCTTCTGTTTTGCCTAAGCTCCTCTTTTTCTGCTTCTTCGAAAATTAGGGCTAGTACAGCCAAGCGATCCATTGTGCTGACTGACAATAACTGGCCTTGGCAAATCAACTCTTCGGCACGTCTTGCTTCCGATAGGTGTGAGCGAGCTGGTTCTGTTCGGCGCGCCACGCTTCGCTTCTGCACGTCCAAGTGTGAGCCTGCCTTGAGTGAATTGTAGAATTTAATGTCCTATCGGCAGGTTGGCCATGGTAGCTTAATGGGTAGAGCAGTCGGATGGTAACTGGAACATCCATGGTTCAAATCCCGGGTATGGCATTGAATTTTTCAGTCTCACTCTACTCTTTCCAACTCTTTAATTTTGCTTATTTTAATTCTATTATGGAGTATGGAATTATATCCTGGGCTAATTCAGTGGATAGTAAATGCAGTACTTCATAATACAAAAGAAAGCCACAGAAATAATTTGTAGCACCCATAAAAGAGTCCTGCAAAGAACTATTTTGGAAGCTGGGTATACTAACCCTACCTTGTGCCCATATATCATCCATTGTAAAACTCAACACAAACAACCTAACTTGATCACAAATGCTGAAATATGTAATTTTAATACCAGGCGAAGGAAAAATAGCCATCACCCCAATGCAAAACTTTCTTGCTTCCAGAAAGGAGTCTACTATAATAAAAATCAAATATTTAATGGTCTCCCCAGTAATCTGAAGCAAAAAGTTAGCAATTTCAAAGGTTTTCAAGCATCCCTTAAAAAGTAGCTCTGTGATAACTCAGTTTACTCTGTAGAATATTTCAATTATAAATCAAACTGATACATAAGTGTGCTGCATACTGTGACATATTTAAAATTCCACTATGTGTTTATTGTTCACAATAATATTCTGGGAATGTACCTTTTGACTCTTTGCATATAAGTAAAATATGTAATATTATGCAATGGCTATGGCTGTAAAAGCCAAATGAAGTAATCTTATGGCAACAAATATAACTTTGGGTTCAAATATTAAGTAGTTATAGAAATGCCATTATGCAACTTGATAATTTTTAATGTATGTCTCTTGATTTCAACAAGTGCAATGGTTACAAAAGCCAAAAGAAATATGATTTAATGTTTTGGTGAATTATGTTAAATTTTGATAAGTTGATTACTATGTGCATTTGGTTTGTCCATCACCAACTGAAAGCACAAAGACAATGATGAGTTCCAGTATTAAGCATTTTGTAGAAATGTCATTGAGGTGTTTTTGTGAAAGTATACAACAATACAACACACTTTTCATATGAGTAAGCAAGAATTGTGCAATGGCACAGATTTTAATGGCCAAGTATAGTGAGTTCATGATGTAAATACATGCCAAATATTTGCTTACAGTGAATATAGTTATTCTGTAGGTGTGTATCATAAGTACAACTTTCGACACTCAACTTATTAGTAAGCATTGTGTGACAACAACAGTAAGTGGAATTATTTGGTGTTTGCTAACAGATAGTTTTTTATGTACTAGAACTGATATGATTGTTTATGTAGTTATGTATTATATACCCAGAATCTGAATTTCTTTACCTTTTGTACATGTTTATAATTATCTATATTTTTTACTTGTTCTATATTCTAGGATTTTTTTTGGTCATTATGAACCTGCAATTCTATTCTAATCCTAACACCTGGTTCAGAGTCATAATCATTTATCCTGGTGTTCTGGATTCTAGTGTTAATAAGATCTGAAGCAATTTATAGAGATCTCGCTGAAACCACAAAATTTTAACTTTTCAGCAAGAGGTTGTAATCTATACTGTCAGAAGCCTTAGCTAAGTTACAAAATATTCCAAATGGTATATCCTTTAAATCCAAAGCTGTTACTACTTCAAAAGTTCGTAGCATTTTCAGTTGACATTTTTCTAAATTTGAACTGGGATGATGAGAGAAAGTTATTTAATTCCATCTTATAACCTGATTAGTGATTATATACAGCTTTCTCCATTACTTCAGAAAATGCTTTCAACAACAATATCAGCCTATAATTGGAAGCCAGGCTTTTATTCCAGTTTTTTGTATAAAGGCTTAACAATTATTGTCTGTTTCATTTTTTTCTGGAAATATTCCTTACAAAAAGAGAATGACTGCATATACGACTAAGAGGCTTGCTCAACTCCGGTAGGCAATGTTTTAACAACTACTTATTCTATGAGAGGTTTTACTTTTAATCTTTTCTACCTCTCTGAGAGTTGTGGAGTGCATCTCAAATGTACAATCAATTATTTTGAAATATGCTTGTTTTAGAATTTTAAATTTGGGTTGTATCTGTTTGTTTTGCCTTTTACTACATAGGAAATATGTGTTAAAGGCATTGGCTATGGCACAGTAATTACTGACTTTGTTTTCAATACTTATGTGAGCAATATTATCTTTGGATTCCTTCTCCCTTTTTCAGTTTTTATCTATTCTATGCTGTTATAATGTCATTATCAGATTCATGTCTTCTTTTCACTTCATTAGTTACTTCTTAAGTATTTTACAATGTTTTATAGTATACTTTAATGTTTGGGGCATTATTGTGGCTTTTTTTGGTAGTGTTTAGCACCAGCTTTTACTACATATGGCACCGCAGGAGGTGACACTCATGATACATGGAATGAAGATGGAGCACCGGTGGAATGAGATAACGGGGGAAACCGGAGACCCTGGAGGAAACCCGCCCCATTATTGTGTAATATAGTAAGAACAAATTTCTTTTATTTGCACAGGACTTCCTCACACCCGAAGTAATTCAAGGTTGGACCTTTCTTCTTGTCATTAATTTAATGTTTTCTTAGGGAAAATAGCTTCAAATGATAGAACATTTTGAGGAATTCATCCTTGGAAGATGCTAAACTTAAATAGCAAGTTTGGTATATAACTGACTTTTCATTTTTTAGTTATGCTGCTCATACACACACCTTTTTCTAAAATTGCTTTTTTTTTTTTTTTTTTTTGGACTAGGGGAGTCTAAAAACATGTATTTGCACTGAAACCTCAATATGAAATTTTTGGGTGGAAAGCAATGCTCTGCCTACTTATACAAATGGTACTGAAATTAGAGTCAATGCCATTACCAGAATTTGAACCAGGGTAATTCCATGAAAACATGGACATGAATTGGAGGGAAAAAAAAAAAAAAAAAAAAAAAAAAAAAAAAAAAAAAAAACAACAACAACAACTCCAGAAACGGAAATTTTGTTTTGACTTGTGTTATTGTTGATTTATGGCTGTGTATTATCAGAACTGTTTTTTTCCTCCAATTTGTGACTCCAATTTGTGACATATGTATATGGTCGCTGTTTTCTCTGAGTCAACTCACTCAAGAATTTCAGAGAAGAATTTTACTCAGATTCCAAGGTAAGTAAAAATGTTTTATACATAAAATCTTTTCCTTTATGTGATTCAAATTAAAAGTTTCATATGTCCTGCAAATGTTAAGGGAGAGTTTTAAGTTATCATTTAGAATTTGGCCCTTCATTTATATACATTTACAATTGTTTTCTGTGTAACATGAGTTACCAAATCAGCAATTTTTTTAAATTAGTCCTTTACCAACAATAGGAAAAGCACAATACTTTATATTTTCATTGGTGCCTGTGTGACTAAATGAAATATATGTCACAAGAATTTTCTTAATAAACAAACTATTTATGTCTTGTAACGTGAGTTACCATTATGACCTTTAAAACACAGCCTACATTAAGATGACTTTATATCATGATAATGCAAATTTATATTAAAAATTGTAATAATAAGCCATAAATTGGATGAATATATAGTGTGTTTATTACTTTACACACATTTTTGTGCAGTTTTCTTACTAGTACTCTCTTTTTTTTTTTAAGAAGCCCTTAACACCAGCTGAAAAAATGAGAAGGTAGAAGTTGAAGGAAGAAGTGAAGGTATGATGATTATAATAAAAGGCATAGAGAAGTTGTTAAGGAAAGCAGGAAAAGACAGCCAGAAAATGAGAAGGCATTGCCAAAACATATCAGAAATAAACTTCACAATATGAGAAAGATAGGGTTTCTAAATATAGAAGGGCTTAAACAGGAAAAAGTACCTAACAACTCCCAAACAGTCAGCACAAGAACACACATTAGCACTTAAATCTTCTGCAAGTTTAGGGAAAGCTGCAGCCAGAGTAAGACAAGCACTGCCTAAATCCCCTAGAAAACAATGTGCAGTTATTAGGAAATTGTATGCTGAAAAACTTGAACCTATTAAAGTAAAACAGAGTACACCTACTGCTTCTGCTCTCAGTCCTACCACAGTAAAAGCTGTATCTGAATTTTATTTGCGGGATGATGTAAGTCGACAGACCCCAGGGAGGAAGGATGTTTTACCAGTCAGAAGCACAAAAGGAAAAGTTCAAGTACGGCATCTAATGTTTCCAGTGAGAGAAGCTCATGCACTGTTGGCAATCAGAATGGATCTGTAATTGGAAAGTGCAAGTTTGCTGAACTTCGACCAAAATATGTGATGTTAAGTAGCAAACTTTCACATAATATGTGCTTATGTATGTATCATGAAAATTTCATCAACACAATACATGCATTTCATAAGATGGCACCAGAATTTCCTGAATATACAACCAGGGTAATCCTGTAGCTGAGCAGCAACAGGTGGCTCACAGGCACCTGTGTTGTGAATGATGAGTGCTGTCGTCTGCTACTATAGCTTGACTCACCCTTAGGTTACAGTATGGAGTTAAATGGAATATATCTATATCTAGCGTATACAAGTTGCCATTAGCTTCGTCCTTTTCTACTCTTGTGCTGTTGCCAGGTTCCTAATAGCATGGTGTAAATATTCAGTTGTTATAAATTTCAGGTTTCAATACATCCTATGCAGATTTTTTTTTCTCTATCAGGTTATAACCTTTTTAGTCATTATACATTTCTATAGGCCCACATTTCCACAGAAGACTTTTTTCCAGTAAAAGTCTGATATTTGCTGTCTGTATACTCATCAAGAACTAACTGCTAGAATATGTCTATATTTTTTTCTTAGCTAGAGTAACCTATAGTGCTACTGTCTACTTTCAATTATCTATGTTTACTCAGTTAAATGTTACAATTTTTTAAATTAACTGTTTGTGGAAAATTTTATATCTGTGCACTACAAAAGTTATGCAGTGAGAAACCTTTTTGTTACTGAGTTTACATCTGGGACCAAGTGAGAGCAAATGTTCAGGAGGGTTAAGGACAATTTTTAAAATAAGCCATAAGCCTGTAACCTCTTGTTTTCATCATGTAAGGCAAACAAAAGGTATTCATCTGACAGTATAAAGAGCTGCAGTAACAGTTTGATAGAAGTTGTGTATGTGTACACTGTGTGAATCCTGTGAAGCGTTGTTATTCATTTAACATTTTCCGTAAACATTTGTAGTTATGGAAGGGGAAGGTAGGAAGAGAGGATATATTGGTGAAGTAAGGAATGCCAAATAATTATGAATGTGTTAGATTATTTTTCAAGTAAAATGCGTGATAGTAAGACAGTAAAAGAAACAGCTATGGCTATCAGGTATTCAGAAGCAGTAGTGTATAGGATTAAAAAGAAACTAACGAAAGGACCTCTAAGAACACCATCAAAATAGAAAGCAGAAAGGACGAGAAAACAAAACAACGCTAGGTTAATGTAATATGATGGAATAGTGCAAAGCGGAGTGTGGCAAATTGTTCATTCTTTATATACTGTTATGTAGGGTGTTGTATGTTACATAACTTCCTTATCACATTTATAATATATACAGATTTAACAGGTTTACTTATTGAAACTATGATCATTATTGCTCTGTTTGATGTGTTAATATAATAAATAGAAGTTTAACAGGTTTACTTATTGAAACTATGATCATAATTACTTTGTTTAATGTGTTAATACTCGTACAATATATTGCTGATGCTACTTAGCATATTATTATTTATTGTCCCAGGAACAAAGTCACATTTGAAGCAGGGTGTAAAACATCAGAGGGAGAGAAATAAACAACAGAGTGCTATCTTTAGGCTCACTTGTGTCAATCAGAAGTTGTCGCAGTTGAGCGACAAACTCCAAGACACACATATAGTACATGTTGCAATGTTGTGCTCCACTTAACATGTACTGTCTTCTAAGGTTGAGACGCACTTTACTTAATGCTACACCTTGGGTGCACTAATGACATATATGTAGCCAACTCCGGAAGTACGAAATCTGCCGAAGCATGTGAATGTTGCCAACCAACTCTTATCTTCTCAATGTTATTTCTCCTTGTTGTTGTTGTTATCATCATCATCATTTTGTAATCATGTGATGTCACTTCAGTTTTTTTGCATGTTTTGAAATTATTGTAGAACTCACTAAAAATACCAACACCTCGTCATGAAATTGCCAATACCACAATGAATGATACAATTCCTGAAGAAACACTTTCTTATTCCTATTATTATTACTATTAATTATAATAATATAATATAATACGTAATTATAATTTATTAGATTACCATTAATAATAATAAAAAAATAAAAATAATAATAATAATAATAATAATAATAATAATAATAATAATAATAATAATAATAATAATAATAATAATAATAAGAAGAAGAAGAAGAAGAAGAAGAAGAAGAAGAAGAAGAAGAAGAAAATGTTTCTTCAGGAATTGTATCACTCACTGTGGTGTCGGCAATTTTGTGATGCAGTGTTGGTACTTTCAGCGAGTTCTACAATCTCAGGTCGGCAACAGAGGACACGCCTACTTCCTCCATTCCAACTCCATAGCAGATGACACCAGTCAGTGAACCACATGTGGCCGCTCAGCTACAGGATAACCACAACCTGTTTGCCTGAGTCCTTCATGTGTACTAATGCTGCAGAAAACTGCTGGATGGGGAAATGTGACAAATGTAAAAGTCTAACGAAATCAATGTTGGAGGAAAAATGTAGAGATCATGTGATGGAAGCAAAATGGTTTGTTTGGAAGGAATGTGATGGAAAGCTTTCAAAAGTTCAGGAAGAAGGAACCAGTAAAGATTTAATTGCATTTATATATGTATTGGGCCCCAGTTTTTGCAGCACTGCTACATCAAGAGGGAACAAGCAAAAGCTTACCAAGAAGAGAAGGCTGAAGTCTTATCTCAACAAGATGTGGCTTTGGTACAGGTTGATTTTTCGGAGAATTATACCTGCATGATGCAGAATGAAATTCAAAGTGCACATTGGCAGCAACATCAAATAAGCACTTTTACTGATGTCATTTGACATTTAGAAGATATTTATTCTTGTGGTCTAGTGTCTGACAATACAGATCATACCAAGAACACTATTGTTGCTTATGTGGACAGATGCTCCCAGTTTAAAAATAAATACATTGCAGAGTGCATCAAAATTCTAGAAAAGCATGGCAAAAAGATCCCATGGAATTACTTTGCCACCTCGCATGGTAAAGCACCTGTTGATGGAAATGGCAGTCCTGTAAAGTGACAGGTATGGGAAGCACTAAAAAGGAGAAAATGTTTGGTGTCAAATGCTTCAGAATTTCTCAAGGCTACAGATTCAGAATCTAAAGTAAAGGTCACTGAAATTACTGGTGTAGAAATTTATGATAGAAACAAAACCTCAAAGGTAAATTCATTAATTAAAGATTCTAAAACTGTAGTGGGCATTGCAAGCATGCACTGTATAAACATTGAGAATGATACTGTCATTGGGTGTACAACCCCCAAACATTTAAAACAAGCAAAATATAGCTAAGACTTGCAGAAAAATGAAAAATGATTGAAAGTTGGTGACTGGGTAGAAGTCAAGTACGATGAAGATATTTTTTCCAGGAATTATAACTGAAATAGCTGGTGAGGAGTTCAAAGTTAATGTAATGGCTAGGAATGGCAAGTAACTGGAAGTGGCCTGAAATTAAAAATGTATATTTTATACAAAGGAACATGTGTTAAGAATAATAAATCCACCAAGTATTACAATTTATAAATAATTGAGGACACTCCATGTTTTAAGGGACTGTATAATATGAGTTATCATGGATATTATTATTTATAAACAATCCTATTTGTGAAAACTAGTTTAGATTATTTTTTCTTGTATATTACCATTTTGTTAATAATGCAGTTGAAAGTCAATTTCATTAACTGCTTAACAGAGCAGAAGTTTGTAATATCATACTGTATGTTGTAAATCTTGTCCTAGAGTTGTAACATGAGTTACCCAATTATTATGACTGTTATTAAATGCATTAAATATTTTACTTTTACTTTATACCAAGTGCGTCAGTTGCCCCTTATTTTCCAGTTTTATGCAATCTGCATTTTATACTCTAACATGAAAAAATCGGCTATCCAAGTATTCAACATGGATGTATTTGTCTTCAGTTATCTCTGAAGTTACTAGGTAGCTCAGTTGGGACTAGCACATGATTCATAAGTTATATATGTGCTGTAAAGGTGGTTCAAATCCTCTGCATGTATTAATTTTTTTTACTGTGTAATGTTTACAAATCACGTTAGTTAAACAATTATGCTGTGTAAAGCTGTTACCCTTTTGAATTCGTAATTGTTTTATTTCTACTGTATGGTATTGTTGCATATGAGGATATCTTTCCCGGTATAAATTTTGAGTTGCTTGCGCTTTGGCTGTTGCTTCTCCGTAGATCAAAGGCATATCAACGTACTTATCTGTTGAATACATTGTGAAAGAATAGCACAAAATATTGTGTGACAGCATACACGTGGAGATTGAAGGGAGTCAGCATTCATATTAACACACTACATAATGCCAGTCCAATGCGGCAGAAGTCATCATACCCGTTCTGTTACAAGATACAGACAACCAAAAATGTTCTAAATTATATCCTAAACCCTAAGAGACTTTAAAATTAGATTATTGTGAATTCAGTTTCCAAGTTTTGAACAGAAAAAAAAAATTGTGCAATGTTGAGACGCAAACCCATGTTCCGGGGTGTTAGTGCACAGAATATGTTCATAATTCTATTCAGCTACTTGGAGGCTTGACTGAAAGCACACTTCGAGTTCCAGCCCTAGAGACAGTACTCCATGTGCTATGCCATTGGCACCTCGCGACTTTTTGAGCGGAGTTTAGCCCTTTAAGACAGTTTTAAACCTTTGCTTGGCATTTTAATATTATTACTTAAACGGCAAAAGCTATTATGCATGTTATTTGAGTTGTACGGCACATAGTTTACGTCAAAATTTAAATAAGCTGTTATTTAATAATTTGTGTGTTTTGACTGTATGGGTCCATTGTGGATAAGACATGTCTGTCATATTTTTGCAGCCAACCTGGCTCTAAGTACAAGAATCCACCGTTTTCTTTTTACCTGTACTCATATGATTGGTCCATTTTTTCAAAGGCATTTACTGAACTGCATTGCTATGTATACTCTAATAAAAAGTTTGTAAAATCAGCTGGAAACCCAGAACTCGCTCTCAGTAAACCAGTTGTATGCTTTTGATGTGTACTTTAGCGAGGAGTACGTTCTGTCCCTTAACCTGCTGTTGCTCTAAATTTTGCGCATTCATCTGTCCAAGAACATCAAGAAATACGTTTTAGTAAGCGCAAAACTGGACTAATGCTCTCATGGCATTTGATGAATGGCCTACCTTCCAAAAAAAATAAGGCGCGACTGACTCACCTGGTATGTGAAATGCTACCAACTTCAGGAGTGGACTATTAAAGAGGAAAATGCTGCTTCAATGTTTTTGTGTATTTTATGTTTACATTCTCTGATTGCTGCCAAACTGTAACTGAGTTACCATAAATGACCCACCACAAACCTTCCGCTTTGTGCCAATGCACTGACCAACTGAGCTACCATGGCAATATGCTGTGACATTAAATTGCTCAACTGATTCACATTTTTCCCAGTAAACTGCAATGCGCTGTCAAACTCTTTTAGATAAAATTCCCTAAAGGCAACTTTCAATTTTGTAAATACTTTTTAAGTCCCATACTTTACAGTTAAACACTCTTAGATACAGTTGTCATTGAGGTATATTATCTCGAATTGTGATTCACCAGCAAAATGAGAGTAAGTTGGAGAATTTAATGTTTATGCTAACATGTTGCCAAGCATGTTACTGCAATTGGTCAATGCAGTGCCATGGAAAGCCAAAGATCCGGGGTTTAAATACTGATCATAATATTGAATTTTTCGGTCTGATTCTAGCTTTCCAATTTGTTTTTTACTTTCATATGTCAATACAACGCACATATTCCATTCAAAATAACAAAAAGACATTCACCAACACAACAAAGGCTGAGTAACATTAGGCATTCAAACTTCTTTATTTGCAATGCAGAACCAGCAAAGACAAACATCACAAAGCCTTTTGAGATTAATTCCAATATCCCCCACAAAATCATTAAACAAATCTTACTATGAGGATATAATTAGCAGCTCATAGTAAAATTTACCTTACATGGAATTAATTTGAAATGATGGTTATAAAATGATGCCAAATGAGCAATTGCTAACATAAAAAGTGAATAATAAAAGTGTCTATTGGTTGTTAATGCTTTCCACAATTTGTTTAAGAATACATTGGATAACTTAAATCTAACAGGTTGGTTCATAATAATCAAGAACAGAAATCATATCTAGAATACCAAGATAAAATATGAGTACTATAATGTGACCATTCACAATTAAAGAAAAGTTTTCATATACCCTGAGAATAGAAAAGATAGCCAAATTTTAGCTTCCTCGTTCTCAGGGGCAACATGTTTGATTGTAGAAATTAGTGAAGGAACCATTACATGAAACAGCCACTAGAGTTCCCTCTAGCCTCAAGCTGGGAAAATAAAATTAGAAATTCTACCAAATGTGTCTCTTGACATCCTCAGGTCCATTGAATATTTATTCTTAATGCACATGTCATTTGTAGCTTGTTTACATGCAACTAAAAACTGACCATTCCCTTCTCCCCCATAATACAGTAGAAATCAAAAGAAAAATAAAGAACAAATAACTTCAATGCATGCTATTAATAAAGGATGTTGTTCATCTGTGGGCAACTAAGGAATCTGAAATAGAAATGCACCTGCACATAAAAAAAGCTTACAGGATTTTGACTTTGGCTAATGTGCATTGTTGGCTGAATTGGAAGCATGTGAAAAAACATTATTAGTCAGTTACAATCAGATGGTTTCCAATGTGCAAAATCAAATTTCCAGCTTGATACTAAAGTGGTCATCAACATGCACTCACTCACATTTCAGTTCTCGTTCCCAAGGTATTATGAAACAAAATGTTGTATGCTGTTTTGCTTCTCTTCCTGATTATTGTGATCCAGACTTAACACTAGAAATACAGAAGAAGCATTAAGCCTAAACTGAAAATTTGGTCAAAATGTTTAAAATCTTGGAATTTTATTTTTGGGCATTTTTTGGTAGCTCAGGGTGTGTAGAAATAGGAGACGTGCTATTTTTATCATCTGTATCATTTTAGGTCACTGTATGACCATTTAAAGAGACACCTGCAAGTGGTTGTCAATGTATAAACAAACGCCTGTAAGGCTACACTGAATGCTCCAACTTCTTTAATAATCAAGCCATCATTATGAAAATTTAACCACACAATGAGATTATTATTCTAAACTAACATACATATTTTCAAGCTGGTATATAAAATATTTTATTAGTTATTAAATACTCTGTGTGAGAATATTGTAAAAATTACTTGCTATAAAGTATTCTTTAGGACAAAAGATTTACATTTTTAAAGCTGAATTTCTATTTTTGATTAGTACACTATTATAAAAAGACTCATTCTTATTTTTTGAGAGTGTTCTTTTAGCATAATTATTTTTTTCTTATGTTACCTCAAAAATTCTTAAAAAGTAACTTTCTTATTTATAACATAATATAATTTTTGAAACGACTATAAGAAAAGAGGAATGTAAAGTTCCTTATTTACATATTATGGACTTAACCTGCACGTTTCACTCAGCTAAATAAAAAACTTTGACATATGGGGCATATTGTATACTAATTGTGCCATTGCCACAGAACAGCCATCTGAAGCAACACACATATGAAGCCAGTCCTTTCAAAAGAGGTTATCAAGAAAGTGCTGCTATTTTACATTCATTTAGCTTCTGATGAGCTGCTGGAAAGATGTACCACAGGGAAAACACAGAATGCAAGTGAATGAATTAGGGATAAAGACCAGTCAGTGAAGAGATGAGACTTCAGCGGAGTGCCACTTTTGGTCAGTGCGATAAAACGTCATCCTGCAGGATGTTGAAAAATGCTAAACTTGTTGCACAGCAGAAAAAATAGCAGAAAGAAGGTCCCATATATGCAGGAGGAGAAGCTTAGCTCCTGAAAAAGGTTAGGAATATAAGGTTTGAACTACTACTTCAAAACTAATTTTTTGAGAAACATTTTTTTTAACATTTTTCAGTACACAAAGTGTCCCATGTGTCAAAACTTCACATTTAGCTTAGTGAAACTTGCAGGTTAGGCCCATAATATGTAAATATGGAACTTCACATTCCCCTTTTCTTATAAATGCTCATGTTTAGAAAATTATATGATGTTAAAAATAAGAAAGTTACTATTTCCAGAATTTTTTTAGGTATCACACAAAAAAAATTTAAAACAAACGTTAAAAGAATATTCTGAAAAAAATAAGAATGTAGGTCTTTTTATAATTCTGTGTATTAGCCAAAACCAGAAAGTCACTTTTAAAAATTCAAACTTTCTGTTGCATGGAATATTTTATACAGCAAGCAATTTTTGCAATATTTTCACCCAACATATTTAATAACCAATTAAAATTTGATATACCAGCATGAAAATCTGTATGGTAGTTTAACATCATTATGTGGTTAAATTTTATAGTGATAGGTTTATTAAAGAAGTTGGAATTTTCAGTGTAGCCTTGCCTTACATTTTCTTACCTTTCCTTTCCACATAAACTTCCTGAATGTAAACTGAAAACGGCTTTCCAGTTTGAAAGCAGTAATATTATATACTCTAGAAATTCAAAAAGCACAAGAAACCACGATAGGATTATAAAGTCATCCTCCCTTATTATATGCACACCTTAAGTTAATTGTATAATGAGTCATTCAAAGGTAACATATACTGTGACAGACTTGTATTTAATCTCTGCACAAAAAGAGAGAGCGGTATAAAGAGGAACGACTGACCAACTGCTCTTCTAACAATATTTTTAAAAGTATTGGAGGAAATTATCTATTAAAGCCTTTACCCAACTATTTAAACTACACAACTTACTGGTAAAGGAGCTGTTTGGCTTTAGTTTGTTTTTCGTTGGCCCCACCATAAGCAATGTTTAGGGACAGTAAACACATCATACAGTTATGGTACATGCAACCTGACTAATAATATACCCACCACCATGAATTGTTTTCCTTCCACCTTGAAGAAAATAAAAATTTGTAAACTTCCACCATTTCAAGAATTAACTTTACAGCACACATTATACTAGGCCAACAGTAACAAATAAATGTAAATAAGCTTTACATGCAAGCTGCCCAATGTACTGAATATTCAGAAAGCAAAACTTCCACTAAAAATGCCATATCCCCTTTAAACTAAAATACTAATACCTAAAAATAACAGAATGCATATAAAAGTAAACTTCTGTATGGTACTTATTTTTTGAATGCACACACCATTTACATTCTTCTTTGCAAATTCCTATTGTGTATCATAATCTATTCCTGCATCATATTTAAATAAAGGAAACAATGAGCGGAAATACAAAATAATGGTGTAGAACCTGCCAAGATTTGCATAATTTACATGGATGTAGTTTTCTTAGAACCAGCTTTAATCCAGTTTATACAAAACACTGACAAAATCTCCAGATCATAGAGCTCTGTGGTTTCGCTGTGGCTCATTACAGCCTACACTCTTCTCATCGTTTAGTCCTGCTGTGTGTGAATGGTTGTCAGGTACTGTCATCAACTCAGGAGAATGTCTTTGTCCTTGAACGCGCAATCGTGCTGTGGAGTGCAGAGCTTCTTGGTACGATGTGAACAGAGTAACACCAGCAGTTCAAAATTACTGTCTACAAGGCAGTTGCCTGTAAGCAAAATTAAAATATTTTGTTCTTTAACGACGCTGTCAATTGCCAGGATCACATCAGCGTCGCCGGTGTGCCGGAATTTCGTCCCGCAGGAGTTCTTTTACATGCCATTAAATCTACTGACATGGAGCTGTCGTTTTTAAGCACACTTAAAAACCATCGGCCTGGGCCGGGTTTGAACCCGCGACCTTGGGATCAGTAGACCAGCGTCTAACCAACTGAGCCACCCAGACCGACACCTGTAAGCAATGCCAGTGTTGCTACTATATTATATTGCATGGTTCTTGATTCTCCAATAGATGATATTACTGAAAGTATGATCATAATTGCTTTGTTTTATGAGGCAATATAATGTATTGTTGATGTTCTTTCGCGTAAGATTTGCTGTACCAGAAAAGAAAGGATAAGCTGATTTTGAAGCAGGGTGTAAAACGTCAGCGCGAGAGGAAAAAACAACGGCACGTTATCTCAGCTTCCCTTGTGTCAATCACAAGGTCATAGCTAAACTGGAACAAATACAGTACAAGAGCCGCATCAGTACCGCCTTCCGACAATGTTGAGAAGTTATTGCAGAATCTGACATCATCGTCGTGTGTGTCTATAAACTCCAATGACAATATTCACATTGTATAATACACTTCATACTGAATAATAATCTTGAACTTATAATAGAACTGGTGAATGATAGTGTGTTCAGTATACCAAAGCAACAAATAAACCGAAAGATGTCACGCAACATTAATATCTTTGTTCGATAACGGAACTGGCAACCAGTTACACACACAATAAACTACACACAACCCAAGATTACAAAACGAAATAACATGATAAACAAGATAGACATACATCATGCAGCTTAGCGTCACCCACGCCCATCAGCATATTTTATACAAATATATACACGGACCATCATGTCATTCGGTCATTTCATATAAACATAGATACACGTGTCTAATATTCTTGCTTTCTTACCTATAACCACAATCTTCAAGAAACAAAACTGATTTACACTCCAGGCAAATTCACTCCACAACTTCCCATCCTCCATTCACCAAAGCAAAGCCTCACCACAGAAAACTAACAATCCCCAACACCTACACTAAATCGATCAATCTCACGCCCACGTTCGTATTGCCAACTCTTGGTTATGAAAAGTGGCTAAAAGCGACCGTCACAGGACCACAAATGCAAGTAGATAGTTATTGTGAGTGTGCAAATAATGTTTCGCACTGAGATGGCAAGCATTTATTTACTTAGTTACTCATTTACTCGTGTACTCGTTTAACACACAATTTATTGCAAAAAAGGTCAACAAATTGTGGGTCCTTTTAAATTTAATTTACACTAAAACCGTTGAATCTATTGAAATACGGCAAAGGAAAAGTTGTTTACTCAATTTTCTATGAATATAGCCACAAATCAAGAACCTTCAGTGAATAATAATTCAGCCAGGTGATGATAATTTTTTTTGATAACAAATTTTTTTTTTTCCAGAAAACTATAAACTTTTCAACATTTTGGTATTAGACTTTCTTGTTATTCACAACATGAGAAACTTGCTGTTAAAGTCTGGCGGATCATTTCACTTCCATCCAGTAGGTGACCTTAATAAACCTGGAAGAAACTAATACCTCCATGTGGTGACTGTTTCCTACTCGAGTCACCCACATCTCATTTCCTATTTCCTTCCGCACACAATAACATTGCGTTGAAACAGTGAAATAGGTACTGTGGGAACATGGAGCAAAATTACACTTTTACCGAATTTGCTGACATGCACCTAGTGTATGGAGGAGCGGGAGGTTGTTCTGCAAAATCTGCATGGATTTACAGCGAAAGGTATCCCAATAGACGGTAACCCCATCGCACTACTTTCGAGTCTGTAGATCGGCGTTTGCGAGAACGTGGTTCTGTGGTGCCAAATAAAGTAGATTGTGGTGCAAGACGTACCCATCGCACTCCAGAGTTTGAAGAAGACGTACTGCGTTTACTGGAACAGGATCCGTCAACCAACACCCGTGCTATTGCACATACAAGGGGCGTCAACCACACAAGTGTATGACAAGTCTTGCATGAGGAGCAGCTCTACCCCTTCCATCTGCAGAAGGTGCAAGCCTTAACTGCAGAAGATGGTGAGTTACGCGTGCAGTTATGCAAATGGTCCTTAAGGCAGCTACCGGAACTGTTTTCAGTGGTGTTGTTCACCGATGAAGCCATGTTTACCAGGTATGGGCCAATTCTGAACTACAAGAATAGCCACATATGGGCATACGAAAACCCCCATGCCACTGTTCAGAAGAGCCACCAACAGCAGTTTATGGTCAACATATGGGCTGGCATTATTTCTGATCACGTCATTGGGCCGTACTTTCTTCCTCCTCAATTGCGTGGCAACACTTATCAAATATTTCAGAAGGAGGTACTGCCAGGCCTTTTGGAAGAAGTACCGCTTGATCAGTGGCGGCTGGTGAACAAAATAAGGTGTGTGCTACAGTACCGCACAATGATTACACATTTTATATAATTAGTCTTACCTAATGGCGAAATATAAAGTCCATACGGCGCTCCTTCCGGCTGCAGAACTTATCGATCACCCTGGTATTAAACCCCTCCATGTTAGAAGCGATGCTTTTCTCCATGGACAGCATTGCCAGAGCAGTAAGACGATCCTGTGACATAGTGTTTCTTAAGAACGTTTTTACGCGTTTTACGCATGAAAAGCATCTTCCTGGCTCAGAAGTGGTCATTGGCGTTGTGATCAAAATTTTTAGTAAAGTTGTCACTTCAGAAAACGAATCTTGCAGACTGTTAGAAATTATGTATTGCAATAGTTGCACAGCCCTGTCAATGTTTCTAAAGTCAGGTCTTGCATACAGAACGCCAAGTTGTGTCTTTAGCATTTTCTTGTTCGGTGTTGTATACGTAGTCACAGCAGTTTGAAGTTTATCCTCAGGAAACTGACTTAAAAAGCTGCCAAAGAATTTAGAGTTTAACAGCTTTGCTGCATCGAGATGACTAAGCGACTGGAAAACGACGTCTAGCTTCCTCGATAATGCGGTCACACACTTCTTTGGCTTCTATTTTTAGACATTCTACCTTCTGGCGTTTGCTCATTGATTCAGATGGAATCATAAATATATCATCGGCTGCCTCTCGAATGTCACAGATGCACTGAATGAATGAAGACAGAGCATTTTGTACTTTAACAGCCTCAGTTAATCTTGATTGCAGTTGATTATAAAGTACATCAACATGAGGCATTACTCGGTGAAAGAATTTCAACCATGAAAGGAATTTGCTGTCTTCTAAATAACGCCGAAGCCCATTTGCTTCCAGACAAGTCTTATCATGGGCAGAATTTTCCAACTCCGAAAAGCACTGCAGCAATTCTTCCTGATTTTCATAAATGACATTAACAGTTCTGGATCTAAAATTCCACCTAGTTGCAGAACCACCAGGAACTCTTCTAGCCACCGCAGAATCCAGAGTTACCAAGCACTGTGGGGATCTCGAGAAAAAGGCAGGAAAAGCAGAGAGATTAAGAAAAAATATTCTGGCAGACTTATTCTGCGAAGCTGCATGTTCCATCACTAAGTTCAGTTGATGTGCATAGCAGTGAATATACTGCGCATTTGGAAACTGAGATTGTACTTTGACTTGTACTCCACCAACTGCACCACTCATTACTGAAGCTCCGTCGTAAGTTTGGGCAATAAGTTTATAACGTTTATCTCTGAATATTTCATTAAGCACTTTTAATATGCTTTCAGAAATTTCTTCTGCGTTTTGTCCCTCTGATTGAAAAAAAAAATCTCTCATATGGAACACCCTTTTTCTCATATCTAAATACTAATACAAGCTGGGTCAGATACGAAACATCTGTGGTTTCATCTGCCATAACAGCCACAAAATCAGCTTCTTGCATTTCCTCCAGAATCACCTCACGACAGACTTCTAACATACAATCCAAGAGTTCGTTTTGGATGTTTTTAGAGGTCCCTTTGAATATATGGTTTGAGTCCATGTGTTCCTTCACAGCACTATCAATGTTACTTATTAAATCTGTAAGTCCTAAAAACACGCCAGGAATTTCAGAAGATTCAGTCTCATCATGTCCTCTCAAAGCACCACATTGGCAAAACACCATTCAAATGCACCACAAAACTTTATACAGTAAATTATGCGGGACAGCACATACCTGTTTTTCTCTACTTGTAGATTATGCTTCAGCTTCGCCTCTTGATAAGCACGGCTTAACTGAGTCACAATATTAGTACTACCTAAAGCACTTAAATCTAGTACATTGTTTAAATGTTTTACATTTTGTTTGTGTTTGTTAATAAGAACATTAATATGCCCTAGGTCTGTCACTCCCGTCGTACTCCACGAATCACTGTTCCCAAAAAGCAAGCATGGAAAACAGAAAAGAGCATTTCTTTCCTGACATCCACATATCCATGCATGCTCATAAATTTTGAGGTTAAATCGCCTGGTGTAAGAATTATTTTTCCCTCCTTTTGCAGGTTGCGTGATGTTTAGATTTGGTGTTTGCCTCCCTAACTGCTTCACTTGAACTTTTTCTTCTAGAGTCCTCCTAGAGAAAGGATAATTTATTAGGCTGTCCACAGAATTCATTTTAGCGTACACAACACAGATATTGCTCAGCACACGAAACTGACGTTCATAACCTGAGTTTATGGAGTATTTCGCGGTTATTTGTTGCTGTCAAAAATAAGTAGTGCCAACAGAAATTGCTCCACATGTTCAACTTCCGAGAGTTTTATTCTCTCTGTTGCGTGCAAGGTCTATCACCGGCAACAGATAGTTGTCTCAACACCACATAGATGGCAGAAGTTGCATAACAGCAAGCAAAGTCGTTAGATGACATTGCAATCCCGCTATCTAGCGACTTTGTATAGAATCAGCATGAATTCATGTGCTCCACTTCATGAGAGCACAACGCTAGGTAAATTCAACCAATAGGAGAACAGATTTCAAAATCGTACACCTATGTTTCGCAAGCGTGGATTGGTCTACATTCCCTGCAAAGGACTGAAGAATTTTGTAGCACCCAACACATCACCTATCTCGTGTATGTGAGGCGTGCATCATCTTCGCACACAATGAGCAAAGAACACTAGCGCGCGGCATATAAAATAGTGAAAGTGAAAGAAAATGTGCAATAATAATTGAGTATATGTTTAACACAAAGAAGAAACTATTTTCTGCAAAATAATCATTGTGCTGTAGCACTGTAGCACATATTGACGAGCCGCGCCTGCGCTTGATGTTCGCGCTCGACTGCAATTCTAACACGACGGAGCTCCTGCGCATTATGGTATAACCTTACAGGAGCATCTAAATAGTCTTCCCCTACCGTTGGATTGGAAGAAGGCAGTCCTACCCTGCCTTGGGCACCTCGTTCGCTGGATCTCAATCCCACGGATTTCTTTTTCTAGAATCATCTTCAAAACATGGTATATTCATCATTAATTGATTCAGAAGAGACGCTGGTTGCCCGTATTATTGCAGCCAGTGATGAGATTCGCAACGCACCAGGAATTCGTAACCACTCAACAGGGTTCGCGAATCATTTCTGCGTCGACGTCGCCTATGCATTGATGTTAAAGGTCGCCATTTTCCATTTTGAGCAGTTCCTTTGAAATATGTATCTTCTTTCTTCTTCTTCTTCTTCTTCTTCTTCTTCTTCTTCTTCTTCTTCTTCTTCTTCTTCTTCTTTTATGGCTCTACAGCTCGATTGGGCCTTGACCTTCCCTACTATTTTCTTCCATTCTCATCTATCATGCGCCTTCCTTTTCCAGCCTCTGACTATCATTGCAGCAAGATCTTCCTACACACAACCCATCCAGCTTGTTCTGCTGTTCCTTCTTCGTGAAAATGTTTTCCTCTTTTACATTTTCCTTGGATTCCGCTCATCTCAGATTCTTTCCAGGTGTCCCACCATCTAAGTCTCTAGGATTTCATATAACAATATCTTGACCTTCTATTACATAATTTATTTCCTTGATTGTTTCTCACTCTCCAATTGTGTGCACCACAATGTACAGGTCCTAACATTTTTCTGAGTATTTTTCTATCGAAAGATCGCAGTCTTTTCATCGTCCATTGTTCACTGTTCATTGTGGTACACCAAACCTCAGACCCATGGGTTACTACTGCCTTATTAATGCTTTATAAACTGTGAGTTTAATATTTCTGGTTATTATTCCATTAGAGAAAATCTTTTTATTTGCATAAGCTCATTACCTACCTGTATTCTCTTATTGTATCGCTCAAATTATCAGATTTAATTAAGGTACCAAAATATGAAACCTGCACTTGTTCATTATTTATTTTCTCACCCTTATTCTGCTTGTATCTACCTGTTGTATTGTAATGTTAATATCAATTCAACTTATGTTTATAATAATTCAGTCGCATGTAGCTGTTTCCAGTGCTTATTCATTATTTACTTGTTTCTTAGCTGCTAGTAAGTCTTGAACCATCTCATTTAAGTGAAAACGAAGTTCTCAGCGTGTACCTACTATTGTAGGCCATGCAAGTATAAATAACAGTTAAACACACTTGAAACAAAAAGTTTAAACACTAGTTAAACGAAACTTTACAAGGCGACACAAATGTTTCCTGCTGATCAAATTAAATGAAGCATGCGCTTATGAAGAAAGAAAGAAGGCAGGAAGAAAGAAAGGAAAGAAGCAAGGGAGGGAGAGAGGGGGGAAGGAGGGAGGGAAGGAGGTAAGGGAAGAAAGAGAGAGACAAAGAGGGAGAGAAAGAGAGAGAAAGAGAGAGACAAAGAGAGAGAAAGAGAGAAAAAGAGTGAGACAAAGAGAGAGAAAGAAAGAGAGAAATATAGAAAGAAGGAAAGAAGGAAAGAAAGAAAGAAAGAAAGAAAGAAGGAAAGAAAGAAGGAAAGAAAGAAAGAGAGAAAGAGAGAAAGAAAGACAGAAAGAAAGAAAGAAAGAAAGAAAGAAAGAAAGGAAGCAAGAAAGAAAGAAAGAAAGAAAGAAGGAAAGAAAGAGAGACAGACAGAAAGAAAGAAGGAAGGAAAGAAAGAAAGAAAGAAAGAAGGTAGGAAGGAAGGAAAGAAAGAAAGAGAGAGAGAAAGAAAGAAAGAAAGAATGAATGAAAGAAAGAAAGAAAGAAAGAAAGAAAGAAAGAAAGAAGAAAAGAAAGAAAGAGAGAGAAAGAGAGAAAGAGAGAAAGAAAGAAAGAAAGAAGGAAAGAAAGAAAGAGAGAAAGAGTGAGACAAAGAGAGAGAAAGAAAGAGAGAAATATAGAAAGAAGGAAAGAAAGAAAGAAGGAAAGAAAGAGAGAAAGAGAGAAAGAAAGAAAGAAAGAAAGAAAGAAGGAAAGAAAGAAAGAAGGAAGGAAAGAAAGAAAGAGAGAAAGAGAGAAAGAAAGACAGAAAGAAGGAAAGAAAGAAAGAAGGAAGGAAAGAAAGAAAGAGAGAAAGAGAGAAAGAAAGAAAGAAGGAAGGAAGGAAAGAAAGAGAGAAAGAAAGAAAGAAGGAAAGAAAGAAAGAGAGAAAGTGAAACAGAGAGAAAGAAAGAGAGAAATATAGAAAGAAGGAAAGAAGGAAAGAAAGAAAGAAAGAAGGAAAGAAAGAAAGAAGGAAAGAAAGAAAGAGAGAAAGAAAGACAGAAAGAAAGAAAGAAAGAAGGAAAGAAAGAAAGAAAGACAGAAAGAGAGAAAAAGAGTGAGACAAAGAGAGAGAAAGAGAGAGAGAGAAAGAAAGAGAGAAAAATAGAAAGAAGGAAAGAAAGAAAGAAAGAAAGAGAGAGAGAGAAAGAAAGAGAGAGAGAGAGAAAGAAAGAGAGAGGAGACAAAGAATGAATGACAGAGAATGAGAGGAAGATAAAGAAAGAGGATAAAAGATATGAGCTGATGGATATTTGAACCTGCGCTCTCAACAGATGCGTTCCTTCGCATCGTGGCACAATATCCACTACGCTAAATAGGGAGTCTACTGAGTTTGCCCGCTTGCTCCCTTATCACGCATTACAGCTGCAATGGGCATGATCAGTGGCGTGCATACGCTAAAACAATTTTAATGCTTAGCCCTGTAATTTATAACCCTAGATCATAGATTCCCTATTTCAAATTGATTGTCTATGAACCCTCTACTACCCGTAAAATTCGTGCGGTGTTATTCATTTATACCCTGTGTGTGTTGGTGTGTGTGTGTGTGTGTGTGTGTGTGTGTGTGTGTTAGAAGTTTTAATTTTGTAAATGTTGGACAAGATTCATTATGTTTTAGATTCCCAAGGTATCTGACAGCTTTTTCTGCACAACATCCTTATAAAATAATGTTAAACAATTCCACAGAAATGCCATATCAGGGGGTAAACTTTTATTAATAATCAAGGGCTTTCACGGCCGGAGTCATAATTAGTAAAATATACTTCCGGGCTAAGAGGCCGTGTTCCACTATACTGGCCGGCACGTAGCTTGGCGGATCTTCGCGCAGAACACAGAGACAGCGAGTATAGCTGCGTTGCCATATTGTCACACGTGCAGGAAGTTTCTTGCGCCAAAGCAAACTTCTTTTATACAATTAAAGGAACGGGGCGAAACTCATTATTATATCCTTATATTATCCTTATTGCTATATATATTATTGTGTGCCCTAATGAAAAGCATTATAATGCGCGTATATATAAAGAACATTAACTATATTACTCGCACCTTTAACTTGAAGAGTTCATAATATCTTACAGTAAACATACATTTCATTCACAGATACGAAAGCGAAAATTGTATAACAAAATAAACCTAAGAGACAGGGAGTTAAAAACAGCATTTAAGGTGCATTCCCATAAAATAGTAAAAGATAAAAATATATTCATTCATACAGAAAATAGCACAGAGCTATATAATCCGCTTTAGCGTACGTTATTTAAGAATAGTTGCATATTCATCTTCTATAAATTGTTTAATGCGTCCTTATGCAAATATATTTTGTTTTTCTGTTTATTGCGCTGTCGATATGATATGGTGATCCCTCATCTAACCGTAATCATCTTCGGAGTATGATGATTCGGTCTCCGAATCTTCAGCCAAAAGAATAATTACTGGCTCCAGGATGCTATCACGAGCGAGTTCCTTCTGGTAGTCCTCCTCTTGCAGTTTTTCGGCATGCCGCACACAATTTTCCCATGATTTTACATCTGCGTTGCGAACAACTTCCTCGAACAAAACTTATATGTCTGACATTTTAAATGTTTTGTTATGTTCAGCCACATATCTTTATACCTGGGCTCAGAAAAGTTCAATGGCATTGTACTGGGAATGGTAAAGTGGGAGCCTGATAACTCGGTGTCTATAGCTTGCTGCAATACCATCCAGCTCGTATTGCTTTACCTGGGATTTGTGCATGTTCACCAACACCAGCAATTATGCTAGTGTCTGCTATGAACAATGCATAACATTGTTTTTAACTAACCAGGCTATAATGTCACTCTTTTTAGAACTGCTCGTCGGAGGCTTCTCCACAACACAGTGATAGAGGGCGCTGTCCATTACAATGACGGACTGAAGAGCTAGATAGGGATGGAACTGTGTCGTGAACCAGGTTTTAAAAAGTTCACCATTCATTTCCCCATGGTAATCCGTGCTGAACTTGAATTTAGAACGAAAGATTAGTTTACTTTCAGAAATAAATCCGGTGGCAGCTGACTCCACGTGGCATATAATTAATCTCCCACCTTTACCAGTAGGAACCCTTAAGCCTCCAAGTCCATCACTGCTCTACCAACAATATTTACGAGCAATTATTATTTATTTAAATTAGATTAGATTGCATTCAGCGAGTTCACAATTAGTCATGGAGGCTGGTGAACTTTGGACATGCCAACAAGCTTACGAACCAGCTAGGGAATTAAGTGTCGTACTGCAAGTTGGCCATGGTAGCCGATTGGTTAAAGCAGCCGCTCGATAAGCGTAAGATCCGTGGTTCAAATCCCGTCTATGGTATTGAATTTTTCAGTCCTGATTCCACCTCTAAAATATTTACCAGTATGATTTTGATTTATCCATGTTTCATCCAGATAGTAAATATTTTTGTTTTCCAGCATTCTTATCTCGTACATGGTTCCCAAAAATCTTACTCTCGCTGCAGCAATATCACTACTTTCCATGAGGAATTTCCTGCCATCGTTGCATTTGCGGTATTTAAATCTCAGGAACCTCAAAATTCGTAACATGAATGTCTCACTTCCCTTATATCCTGTTGCTTCATTCATTTCCGAAATTAACCTTTTCACTGAAGGAAATTCCCCTCTGTCGTAAGGATCTAAAACTTTACGACGGAGCACACTTAGGTCAAACTCGTCCATCCCAGTCGCAGGATTCTTCCTTTGCCTATTTTCTCCAGGAGAATTAAATACTGGATTACCAGAAGCTTGTTCTGATAACCAACCTTCATGAACAATTCTTTGCACCGTTCTGAGACCTACCTCACAAGCCTCGGCTGTGCGTTCTCTACATTTGGCAACGCTGCATAATGGCCTGCCGGCAGACACCTCTCTCTTGAAGCAGGAATGCACTTTATAAATTATGTCCCTCGCTTGTTTGTGTAAAGCCGACCGCTTCTGTTTGTTTCCTTCCATCACGTACACTAAGTACTGTGTATTTATATATTAATTGTAACACACACTATCACTACACTATTAGAAAGCACTTTAACGTTGAATAGGGGACCACAGCTTTCTCTGCACGAGAATCAACAACGCACTGACTCCCATTGGTGGACATGGTTGACGTTATCAGTAAATGCCACTGCGCATTCTATCTCACCCGCCAAATTACTTGCCGGCCAATGTAGGCTTCCTCTTTCCACTCCCAGACGTTTCGCTGGCAGCTGTGATAAGCATCATCAGTAGCGTTGTAAAACTCTCCTTCGTCAGAGCTAAATAGAGAGAAAGTCATGATATTATTGTATTGTTAACAGCCCTTGACACGTGTGCTTCTTTTCAAGTCAATCAGACGACTCAAGTTGGTGAAAATTACATTACATAGATAAATTGTGCTAAATCACATTTTATCCTATTGATCCTGGCCAGGGAATTTAAACAAACTCATAATATTATTGTATTGTCATCGTTCCTTGATATGTCTGCAAATTTTCAACTCAATCGGACGAATTTACGTTGGCGAAAATTACCTTACATTGATAAATTTATGTAAGTCACTTTTTATCCTGATGGTCCTCATCAGGACATTACCACAAAGTCATGGTATAATTGTATTGTCATCGGTTCTTGACACGTGTGCAAATTTTCGAGTCAATCAGACGACTGAAGTTACTGAAAATTACGTTATATTGATAAATTTATCTAAGCCACCTTGTTATCCTGATGACACTGGTTAGGAAATTAGAACAAAGTCATGATATTATTGTATTGTTATCGGTCCTTGACATGTGTACATTTTCAAATAAATCATACGACTAAAGTTGGTGAAAATTACGTTACATCGATAAACTTAGCTAAGTCACCTTGTTATCCTGATGATCCTGCTCAGGGCACTAGGACAAAGTCATGACATTATTGTAATGTCGTCGGTGCTTGTCATGTGTGCAAAATTTCAAGTCAGTCTGACGACTCTAGGTTGGTGAAAATTACCTTCCATTGATAAATTTATCTAAGTCAGTTTTTAGTCCTGACGATCCTGGTTGGGACATAAGGACAAAGTAATCATACTATTCTATTGTCAGTGGTCCTTGGCATGTGTGCAAATTTTCAAGTCAATCAGAAGACTAAAGTGTCTAAAAATTACGTCACATTGATAAACTTAGCTAAGTCACCTTGTTATACTGGTGATCCTGGTTACGGCATAAGGACAAAGTTCATGATATTGTATGCTCATCAATCCCTGTTATATGCGCACATTTATAGCTCAATCCGACACAATGGTGAAAACTAGGTCGAAAAATTCTACTACATTAAGCAATTTGTTTACCCTAATGATCCTGGTCAGCACATTAGGGCAAATTCATTATAATATTCTACTGATCATCAATCCCGGACATGTGTACATATTTTCAAGTCAATCAGAAGACACAAGCTGGTGAAAATTACGTCAAAAATTTCCGTTGCATTAAGCAATTTGTTTACCCTGATGGTCCTGGTCAGGACATTAGGATAACGTCATTCTATTATTCTATTGGCATCGGTCCTTGACATGTGTGCAAATTTTCAAGTCAATCAGAGCACCCTATGTTGGTAAAAAATACGTCGAACAGTTCCGTTACATTGATGAATTTAGCTAAGTAATTTTTATACTGATAATCCTGGTCAGGACATTAGGACAAACTCATGATAGTATTGTACTGTCATCAATTTCTTACATGTGAGCAAATGTTCAAGTCAATCAGAAGTCTCAAGTTTGTGAAAATTACGTTATATTGATAAATTTATCTAGGTCACTTTCGTATCTTGACGATCCTGGTCAGGATATTAGAACAAGGTCATGATATTATTGTATTGCCATTGGTCCTTGAAATGCGTGCAAATTTTCAAGTCTATCAGACCACCCCATGTTGGTAAAAATTACATCGAGCAGTTCCATTACATTGATGAATTTAGCTAAGTAATTTTTATACTGATAATCCTGATCAGGTCATTAGCACAAACTCATGATATTGTACTGTCATCAACCCCTGACATGTGAGCAAATGTTCAAGTCAACCAGACGACTCAAGTTTGTGAAAATTACGTCATATTGATACATTTATCTAAGTCACTTTTTTTACTTTCTCTACTGATAAGTAGGGGAAGTATTGTATTCCACCCAAAAATTCGATGTCAAGATTTCACCAGAAATATATGTTTTGAGACCCCTGAATCCAAAAACAGCATTTTTAGAAAAAGGTCCGTGTGTGTGTCTGTGTGTCTGTGTCAGTCTGTCAGTCTGTCGACAGCATAACTCAAAAACGAAAAGTCGTTTAAAAACCAAAGTTGGTATTTAAGTTATATGTCTTTCAAGGATGCGACACGAAGATTATGAAGAAAATAGCCCCACCCTAAACTATCCTTTACATGAAAGATTTTTCAAAAATTTTGATTTTCTTGAAAATGGCACTAACGGTTTTGATTAAAATGTCATACGTTTGAGATACTTTTATGACAAATGAAATGTATATCTTGAATTTTCTAGCTATAGCCCCTGTAGTCGTATTTACTCTGGACGACTTTTGCATAACTGGTAAACCGCTAGAGATAGACAAAATCTTGCTGTACAAAAAATATCGATCTTGCTAAAATACACAATTTGTCTCAACAAATTTTCTTGTAGGGTGAACCATTTCGGAGATATTCCTTATTATGTGTGTGAGTTTCGGAAAATCTAGAACTTTAGCGAAATGCAACAACGTTGTTCATTTTTTTATATGTTAATCGTGCAAAGAGAACGTAATCTCAAAGGTAAAAAAGATTTGACTGTCGCACAAAGCCTGCTGTATTCTAATATCTCCCATGCACCTACAAGGAAATAAGCAGTAAGATAATTTGTACGAATGTTTATCTTAACTAACATGGAGATATAGGAATAAGAGTTTGTTAGAATGGTTAGTACAAGAGTGGAGAAAGTCATGTGAGTGCAGCACATCAGATTTTTATCTTGACGATCCTGGTCAGGACATTAGAACAAAGTCATGATATTATTGTATTGCCGTTGGTCCTTGGCATGTAAGTCCGTAAAATTACGGGAAAGGTTTCGTCACATACATAATAATACAGACAGACACATACACACAGACACACGGGCAGGTAAAGCTAATACAAAGTGTGTAATAAAGAAAATGCTGCTGAGAGATAAAAGGGCTAAACTCATTAAGACTAAAAGAGGAAAGAGAAGTAACTAAGGCGAAGACGGAATGTACAAACAGATGCAACGAGCCAGGGACAAGATCCATTGAAAGCAGGAGATGTTTCCATCATTACGGTACCTGCAAATACATTTAGATCTAGACAGCCTTTTGGAAATTGCAGAAAGCGTGTTGCGGACGCACTTCCCAAGTCTCCACGGAAGAAGCTACAGCTGATTCCTGGCCTACCAACAACAGGATTATTGTTGGCAAGCCAGGGAAGACAACATCAAAGCATTGACTTTCAGAAGACGTTAACGCTGCAATCCTGAAGCTCTATGAGGATGGCTCAATATCATATATGTACGGCTCCAGGAAGAGATGCATTCAAAAGAATTCGCGTTGATGGCGAGATCAAAGAGATCCGGATCAAATATTTGATGATTACACTAAAAGAGGCAGATACATTATTTATACAGAATAATGAAGAAGCGTATGTTAGCCTTTCTAAGCTTACACAATTACTTGTTGTTAATCTGTATCTCCAAGATAACATTCCACACATTATTCGTACTATGTGTAACTAGACCAAACATATTAGTGTGCAGGAGATATCCCACAGCGACGTTGAAGAAGTGAGAAAATATAGTTTCACAGATGTCAGTCTGTTACAAAGAGAGGTTAGTCTGTTAAGGGAACAATCTGGATCCTACCTTCTTAAATAATTGAAATATTTTGATTTTTAAAAACCTCTAATATAACTTAAATCATCTCCTCGGATTTTTTATAGAATTTTTGGATTAAACTTTCATAGAAATTCAGAATTGCCCTACATGACCTGTAAAGAGAGTTGATAAAAATGTCAGTCTGTTACGGAATTATTATGGACAAATATTGCACAAAAATTTGATCTTATGCCTTAATATTCTTTTGTCATCTTCTCCCTCTACTTTCTCTACCGAATAATGTGGTCAAAACTCATATTGCAAACCCCTCGTCCGTGTGAGACTTTCGTTTTTTTCCGAAAAGTACACTACGAATGTCAGTCTGTTACGCATGGAATTGTTCTCTTTTATTAATGAATCCAAAACTCTTTGCAATTACCCAGCATCAATGACCTCTAGGAGTATAAAAGATAACATCTGATGTGTTATACTCACATGATTTTCTCTACTCTTGTACTAACCATTCTTACAAACGCTTATTCCTATATCTTCTTCGTGATAGTTGATATAAACATTTGTACAAATTACCTTATTGCTTATTTCCTTGTAGGTGCAAGGGGAATATTAGAATACAGTAGGCTTTGAGCGATAGTCAAATCTTTTAAATATTTGAGATCACGCTCTCTTTGCACACTTAACATATAAAATAAATGAACAACGATGTTCCATTTTACGAAAATTTGAAGTTTTCCAAAACTGACGCAAATAACAAGGAATATCTCCGAAATGGTTCACTCTACAAAAAAATTATCAAGACAGAGTGTGTGTTTTAGTGAGACCTACATTTTTGTGTAGTAAGATTTTGTCTTTGTCTTACGGTTTATGAGTTATTCAAAAGTCATTCAGAGTAAACAGGACTACATAGGCTATAGCCAGAAAATTCAAAATATACGTTTCGTTTGTCATACAAATATCTTAAACATGTATGCTTAGGGTGGGGCTATTTTCTTCAAAATCTTCGTGTCGCATCCTTGAAAGACATTAAAGTGAAATACCAAATTTGGCTCTTAACCGACTTTTCATTTTTGAGTTATGCTGTCCACAGACTGGTAGACAGACATACACACACACACACACACACACACACACACACTCACACACACACACACAAACACACACACACACACACACACACACACACACACACACACACACCGCTGTTTTAGAAAGGAACGGATTGAGTTGTAAATTGTGTGTTTGCTATTTTAGCTAAATATAGTTGCTTAACAGTCTGATCTGCAAAAAAATCAGTGCTTAATGGTTGTATAAAATAATTTTTCTGTGTTAAAACTATTACAAATATATAATAAATACAGAAAAATAAGGGGAACGCCCAGCGTAAAGCTACGTCCTTGCTGGCCACGCAAATTTCATATAACATGGTACATATACCATTCAAACACACAACTTCTTACATTTAAAACGTGTCTATAGGTTGAAACCTCCGGAACCTCCTTGTCCTGCCTTATTTTTAAATGCGATTCCTTTATTTGAAATATTCTGAAAAATTTTAATCATTCCGTTTTTAACAATACATGAATTTTTACTCTCTCTCCATCTCTCTCTACTACTAATACTACTACTACTACTACTCCTACTACTACTACTACTACTACTACTACTACTACTACTACTACTGCTGCTGCTACTACTCCTACTGCTACTACTACTACTAATACTACTAATTTTACTACTATTACTACTACTACTACTACTACTACTGCTACTACTACTACTACTACTACTACTACTACTACTACTACTACTACTACTACTACTACTACTACTACTACTACTACTACTACCACCACGTATAGTAAACTAGAGGAAGTATTGTATTCCATCCAAAAATTCGATGTCGAGATTTCACCGGAAATATGTTTTGAGGCACTGTGAATAAAAATAAAGCATTTTAGAAAAAGGTACGCAGGAGTGTTTGTGTGTGTGTGCGCGCGCGCGCACCCGCGTCAGTCTTTTGACAGCATAACTCAAAAACGAAAAGTCGGTTAAAAACCAAGGTTAATTTTCAAGTTTAATGTGTTTTAAGGATACGACACGAAGATTTTGAAGAAAATTCCTCCACCACAAACTGCCCCTTACATGGAACATTTTTCGAAATTTTTTATTTTCTTGAAAATGGCTCTAGCGACTTTGATTAAAATGCCATATGTTTGAGATATTTTTATGGCAACTGAAATGTATATCTTGAATGTTCTGACTGTAGCCTATGTAGTCCTGTTTAATCTGGATGGCGTTTGCATTACTTGTAAACTGTAAAAGATAGACCAAATCTTACTATAAAAATGTAGATCTTGCGAAAACACGCAATGTGCGTCTAAATAATTTTTTTGTAAAGTGAACCATTTCGGAGATAACCCTTGTTAATTGTGTGAGTTTTGGAGAACTTATACTTCTGTCAAATGGAACATCGTTGTTCCGCTTTTTATACATTAACCGTGCAAAGAGGACAGAATTGGAAGCTTTAAAAGACGACTATCGCTCAAAGTCTACTGTATTTCCACATTCTCTTTGTACTACAAGAACATAAATAATAAGATAATTTCTGCAAACGTTTATCTCAGCTAACACGAAGAAGCTATAGGAATAATTGTAACAATGGTAGTGCAAGAGTAGAGCAAGTCATGTGAGTGCAACACATCAGATTTTTTATGTATGTACTATAATGAAATATAATATATTTTTATGTATCCAGCAACGTCTCAAGTTGATTCAGGATATCATAGTATAATATTTGTGTGCGACACTATGCGTATACGTGATTTGAGACGTTTATCCGCTTGCAATTGCTTTATCTTTTATCAAATACTTTTAATTAATTATTCTTTAGCATATAATTAATATGTGTGTATAGTAAGTGTAATGCACAAAATAGTTCCATAAGTGTGTATAAACAATTTGGTGAATCCTCCACTCTGTGAATAACGCTACTCTATGTTCAATCGGAGTGACTGTTTACCTATTTATTCGTGGAGTGTATTCTCACCAGTGACGAGCCATCAGTAGACTAGTAGGACTAGGCTATTCCCCTATCATCAGATTATAAACTTATCAATTTTCATGCTTAAACTAAAACGTTTCAAGAAAATAATAAGTGACCCATTGTTGCCAACTATAATTCAATAAAAGAAGCTAAATCGGCTTGCCAAAAAGGCTAGAAAAGGCTAGATTATATTTTAATACCTATATAAACGTTAGAAAACTACATTATTTAAAAAATACGCATGATCACCCAGTAAAAATAAACGTGGTCTTCGTCATCCCCCTCTGCCTCATTTCTACTGCTGCAGCTGGGATTTCCCATAGGCTCTTGCATGTATGCAGGATTTGTACCAACAAGCTTCAATATTTCGTCTGGGACTTCGCATGAAAAATCCGATGTGTTGAGGTCACATGACTTTCTCTACTCTTGTACCATTCTTACAAACTGTTATTCCTATATATTTTTCGTTTTAGTTGAGATAAACATTTGTACAAATTATCGTATTGCTTATTTCCTTGTAGGTGGAAGGAGAATATTAGAATACAGTAGGCTTTGATTGATTATCAAATCCTTTAAAGCTTCCGTTCTCTTTGCAGGGTTAATATAACAAATTGAATAACCATGTTCCATTTGACAGAAATACAAATAACAAGGCATATCTCCGAAATGGTCCACTCTATAAAAAAATGATTCAGACATAAATTGTGTATTTTAGAAAGATCTACAGTTTTTCATAGTAAGATTTGGTCTATCGCTAACGGTTTACCAGTTATTCAAAAGTCGTCCAGAGTAAATAGGAGTACAGAGGTTATAGCCAGAAAATTCAAAATATACATTTCATTTGTCATAAAGATATTTCAAACCTATGGCATTTTAATCAAAATCTTTTATTTATTTTATTGTTTAACGACGCTGCCAATTGCTAGAATCACATCAGCATCGTCAGTGTGCCGGAACTTTGTCCCTCAGGAGTTCTTTTACATGTCAGTAAATCTACTGACATGGAGCTGTCGTCTTTAAGCACACTTAAAAGCCATCGGTCTGGGCCGGATTTGAACCCACGACCTTGGGATCGGTAGGCCAGCGTCTAACCAACTGAGCCACCCAGACCGACGTCAAAATCATTAGAGCCATTTTCAAGAAAATCGAAATTTTCCATGTAAAGGGTAGTTTAGGGTGGAACAATTTTCTTCAAAATCTTCGTGTCGCATCCTTGAAAACATTAAACTTAAATACCAACTTTGGTTTTTAACCAACTTTTCGTTTTTGAGTTATGTTGTTCACAGGCTCGAAATACACACACAGACCTTTTTCTAAAACGTGCCAAAGAATCTAACAACTTGATGGAATCCACACTCCCAGATTCAAAAGATTCGGGAATTCACCAAAAGGATTGTATCATTACGTGCAATAGCTGCAGTAGTGAGACTAAATTATGTATTATTTTAAAGGTACCGGTAGATGAGTAAAAAATGAAAAAGGCTAGAAAAGGCTAATGAGGGTTAGAAAAAAGGCCAGGAAAGCTACTTGTAGCTTTTTGGAAAATTTATAGCTAGATAGGTTCTCAAAAAGGCCAGATCTAGCCATAAAAAGGCTAAGTTGGCAACACTGCATAAGTCAGTGTTCTGTCTGCTCAACACCCATACCGTTGGACTTGTCCAGCCAGCATTCTACCTCTCCCTTGTAGTGTTGCGAACTGTTGGTGATGAAAAGTGGCTAAAAGCAACTGACAAAAAACAGCCAGAAATGATTAAGTGTGGACTAGCTTATAAGCAGTCATTAACAGTGCGCAAATCAGGTTCACATTCAGTGAGATACCAACCTTGTCAGATAAATATTTCTGGTTGTTATAGGAATTTCCTTTATTTGGGAACAATGTTCTGCCTATTCATCACATGTTCATGAGTAGAAAGGTTATACTGGAAACAGCTAAAGAGAAAAGAAAAATGGAGAATCAGCATTCCCTGGCCATAAAAATTCCACGTGGCATGGCATTTATTACCATTGTTGTATACGAATTCTAACTTTTAAAAATGGTCCATTTACTGGAGCTCAATCAGAACGTGTTATTTCGTAAGACCTCTGTCCTTACTCTGTGCAGAAACAAAATTGTGCGACTTTGTAGGTGAAAGAATGTGGTTCACATTTTTGTACGCCCGATTGAAGAATTTTTCATTAAAATATTTAATATAAACAACCTCTCTGTAATAGTTTAACTATTTTAATGTTGAAATTATACACTGGGAACTTAAATAGCTACAGATGATGGAATATTTTGAAAAATGATCAAATCGGCACTATCACCGTGTAAAATGACTTAAGCGGCTTTTTGTGCAAATTAACGGGTAACATGTTCTTCAAAAGGGCTAGATATAGCCGTGCAAGGTCTAAGTTGGCACCACAATCTAAGTTTACGTTTCTCTGTCCTTTTCTCGTATAGTAAAGGAAAACATGAACATGCATTGCAACCCTTGAGTTAGAGCAACACAGTTAAGCTTTTAATTGTAGGTACACGGGGAATAAATGTGGTGAATAATCGCCAGTCAGCAAAATTACATTACAGAGCAATATTATATAATTATAATATTTATCTTATGATCAGGCACATATTTTTAAGACATGCCATGACGACAGTGGAAATTCAATCTAACCAAATATTCCTTTAGCATGGAAAAAGCGCAGATAACATGTTATTTAGGTTAGATTTTGATAAGGAATGTTTGTTAAGTTGGCTAGAGATCAAGCTACAAGCATTTTACGATTTTATGTGGTAAAACGTTACTGTGAAAATGCTAGATTTGGCCATAAAATCCAAGTTGGCAACACAGCTCCGTTGTCGCCAGCAACAACCAGTTAGTTCGTTTATGACTAGCTATTGTACACGTATTTTTCGTGCCACGTTAAAAATAGCTCACGGTCCGGCGAATTCTCTTACAACTTCTGCCCCCTCCCCATTCTTGTTAGAAAGAATAGCCTAATACGTCTATAGTTATGTATTACGGTAAAAGTGTGAAGTATCACGAAGATTAAAACAATATTGTATGTTTTACGCTCTATAGTAAACTTGGAAATTAACTAGTCCTTGCATTTCAAATTAACTCAATGTCATTCGGCAGCGCAATCAGTCACGCCTACAACAGTCAACGTGTTGCGTTTTGGATCGTTTGTTAAGTAGCTGCACTTCGTTTGGAGCTTCAAGTTTTCGGTAAAAACAAGACGTTATAATGAATAACATGCCTACTTCGGACGTTTCTATGAGCACATAAATGAAAAATTATGCAGTAATTTCAAAAATGAATATATACCACACTTTTTCAAAATGAAAAACTGCATATAAACCAAGAAAAATTATTTTGCTGGCCTTGTATACCAATGGAATAAGCTTTCTCTTATGTCAGTAATTTTCACAAAGCGGATATTCAGCATGGGAAGACGCAATCACATTTATCTGGAATTTTGATTATGTATTTTTAAAATGTATAGTATAAGGAATTTGAATTAGTACCATTATTTACTGCCAATTAGTCAATCTCGCTTGTACTCACTTCAAAAATTTTTGTTGTGGTAACCTCTTTTGCTGAAAATCGTGTTCCTTGTTTTTATATTCCTTGTATCTCTTTTTGTACATTGCTTGAACTAAAAATTTGTTCACTTGATCTGCAATAACGAAATTGAAAACCGTCTATAAAACAAGTGAACAAGGCAGGTTGCATATTTTGAAATATAATGCCGAAGTTGACTTCAATAGGGAAAAATGAAGCAACTTCGCAGCAGGAGGCATCTGGAGTGGCGAACTACTCGCAAGCCTCTACAGCTGAACCTTGAGTGTGTACCAGATGCGTCGGCGGATGGTGGATTGCCGGGACCTACACGGTGGTTTGTCTCTGAATACTGCATAGGAGACCGTGAACCAACTCACCCAACTACAAGATGTAATGAGTTTCCGTGTCGAAGGGATACATGGCACATGGGAGATATGTCCTTAACGGAACCTCTGGGAGATCAAGGTCAATACGCCTAGTCACTTTATCAGGTAGTAAAAAATATCCCTGAACCATCAGTAGGGAATCTAGCTGCAGGGATTAAAAAAAACGAGACTGCAGATTAAGAGACTCTCAGGGACTCGAAGGCAAAAAATATTAAAAGAAAAATCTTATGTGTTGCACTCACATGACTTTCTCTACTCTTGTGCTAATCATTCTTACAAACTCTTATTCCTATATCTTCTTCATGTTGAGATTAACATTTGTAGAAATTATCTTATTGCTATTTCCTTGTAGTTGCAAGGGGAATGTTAGAATACAGTAGGCTTTGTCTCATAGTCAACTCTTTTAAAGCTTTGAGTTTCCGTTCTCTTTGCACACTTAACATATAAAAAATGAACAACGATGTTCCATTTCACGAAACTCATTCCATTTCCGAAACTCACACACATAACAAGGAATATCTCCGAAATGGTTCAGATTACAAGAAAATTTATTCAGACATAAATTGTGTATTTTAGCAAGATCTACGTTTTTTGTTCAGTATGATTTGGTCTATCTCTAACGATTTACCAGTTATGCAAAAGTCGTCCAAAGTAGATACGATTACAGGGGCTATAGCCAGAAAATTCAAGATATACATTTCATTTGTAATACAATATCTCAAACATATGGGCATTTTAATCAAAATCGTTAGAGCCATTTTAAAGAAAATCAAAATTTTCGAAAAATTTCCATATAAAGGGTAGTTTAGGGTGGGGCTATGTTCTTCAAAATCTTCGTGTCGCACCCTTGAAAGACATTAAACTTAAATACCAACTTTGGTTTTTAAGGGACTTTTCGTTTTTGAGTTATGCTGTCCACAGGCTGACTGACAGACAGACAGACGGACGGACAGACAGACAGACAGACAGACAGACAGACAGACAGACAGACAGACAGACAGACAGACAGACAGACAGACAGACAGACAGACAGACACACACACACACACACACACACACACACACACGGACCTTTTTCTAAAAATGATTTTTTTTATTTAGGGGGTCTCAAAACATATTTCCGGTGAAATCTCGACATCGAATTTTTGGGTGGAATAGAATACTTCCCCTACTTACCAGTAGAGAAAGTAAAAAAGATATAAGAGGCAAACTGAACGGTTGAAAACTCAAAGAGGAGGACCTCTACCAGGGTTGCCAATGTTTAAAAGTAAAATTATCGTACCGGCCAATAATATTTATGGATTTGGATTCAACATTATCGTACATCATAAATCAAATGCTACAACAATAAATGTATCAGAATAACACTTAGAAAAATGTAGTAGTATTGATGTTTATGGTATCCACTTACAAGATTGGTGACCTCAATTAATATTACAACTTTAGCACTTACGTTTCTCGCACTATTCATCTTAAGTTCATCTTCCTCAACTGTTGCAGCATTTGTTGTTGAGATAAACTTTAACATCTTCTCGGTGACTTGCAGATTTTCGGACCCACCACATTCTTTTATAAGCTGGGACGACTGAATAAGCCCGCTTACCATATCTAACGCCAATTTGTTTTTTTATTTTGGTTTTTATTAAACTTAGTTTGGAAAAAAACTCTTTCACAAGAAGTGTTTCTGTGGGCTAATGAAATCACTGATACTGCAAACTCCGCCAGTTGTTTGAAATCAGTATTTCCACCAAGGTGACACGTGTTTAATTTTTTTATTTAAACATTTGCAAAATTACAACCTGTTCAATAGTTGAACAATAAGTAACAATGATAACATTACTTTTACAAACTATGGCCCATTGGCCATAAGTTTGCTTATAATTTGGGTGCAAATCTGTACTGCAATTCCAGACTTGGTTTCTCTGTAGTCGGCTTGTTGTACTGCTGCTGTTGTCAAGTAGATTTATTGCCAGTGTGTTGGGATGACTGTAGAGACGCTTTTGGTAGGACAGTCTGTATGCTGCGATTTCCTGTTTGATTCTTGGAAGTTTCAAATCATGGTGGATGTACTTATTATTGATGTACTAAGGGATATTACCAATGGTTCGGAGAGTTTTGGATTGAAAGCGTTCTAGTATTTCGAAGTTTGAGTTTCTTGCTGTGTCCCATAGTTGAATTCCGTATGTCCAAATTGGTTTTAGTATAGTTTTGTAGATGATTAGTTTGCTTGACATTCAGAGTTGTGATTTAGGTCCAAGAAGCCAGTGAATTTTGGAGTATTTTAAATTTAACTGTTTGCGTTTGGTCCATGTGCTTTTTCCAGGGTCGTCTGTCAATGTGCATCCCCAGGTAGTTCACGTCTTGTGCTTCTGGAATAATCTGATTGTTAAGAGTAACAGGTGGACATGAGCGTTTTCGGAGTGTAAATGTTACGTGGTGACTTTTAGATTAATTAAATCTAATTAAATTTAGCTGTTTGCGTTTGGTCCATGTGTTTTTTCCAGGGGAGTCGTCTGTCAATGTACATCCCTAGGTAGTTCACGTCTTGTGCTTCTTGAATAATCTGATTGTTAAGAGTAACAGGTGGACATGAGCTTTTTCGGAGTGTACATGTTACGTGGTGACTTTTAGATTCATTAACTTTAACTCTCCACTTCTTACGCCAGATTTCTATGTCAGAAAGATGGTCTTGTACAATTTGGGAAGATATGATCTTCATGAGCTGACAGAATGGCTGTATCATCTGCAAAAGTTGCTATAGTTGCGTTTCCTTTTGTTGGTAGGTCAGCAGTATACAATATGTATAGGATTGGTCCTAGTACACTACCTTGTGGTATGCCTGACTTAATAGGTTGAAGTTCCGTAAGGCTATCTTGGAATTTTACTTGAAAATATCTGTTTTCTATGTAAGATTTTAATAACATATAAAAATGATATGGCAAAGATTTCTTCAGCTTAAAATTTAGTCCAGTAGGCCAGACTTTATCATATGCCTGACTAACATCAAGAAATACTCCTGAGCAGTACTGTCGTCGTTCAAATGCATGGTTAATTACTTCAGTTATTCGATGTATTTGTTCAATTGTGGAGTGTTGGGGTTGGAATCCAAACTGGAAGCTGGGAATCAGTGAAGACAAGTGAGGTTTCAGTTTAATGAGAAGTAATTTCTCAAATAATTTACACAGTACTGGGAGCAAACTAATTGGACGGTACGATTTTATTTCATGTGGACGTTTTCCTGGCTTTAGGATGACTATGATCTGTGCCATTCCAAGCTCCAGGGAAGTAACCAGTCCTTAATATAGCATCAAACATAAAAGTTATGAATATGACTGCTTTAAATGTAGCTCCTGAAGCATTCGTGCAGTGATGAAATCATATCCTGGGATTGTTTTTGCATTTAACTATCTTATAATAGTTCTTGTCTCTCTGCATAACATAGGCGGAAATGGAAGTGCCGTTTGAAAGGGAGTATGGAGATATTCCTTAATCTCATCTTCGTCTTTTTTCTGGATGCACGAAGGAAAGGGTTGAAATACCGAAGAAAGATGCTCGGTAAATAGGTTTGCCTTTTCTTGAAAACTTCTTGCTCAAGTGCGTTATTTTTTTGAAATGTGGGAGTATATCGGCTCCGTTGGTTGTTTCAATTCTTTTGTGGTCTTCCAGAGCGAATAACCTGTAGCTTCCGTAAGAGTTAAAGTTCTAAAATATTCCTGGATATTCTTATTTTTCAAATCCTGTATCAGTCGCTTTAGCTCTTGTGAAGATGTGTTAAATTTTTATCGCTAGGATACCTTCTATTTTGCCAGTTTCTTCTTAATTGTCAACGTTCTTTTATTTTTTCGCGAATAACCTATGGATATTTATTAACAGGTAAGCAATTAATATGGCTCAATTGTGGAGTAGCCTTCAATATAGCAGAATGAATTAGCGTGGTAAAGTTGGCTACGTGTTCTTCTATTTCTTCAGATGTTTTATGGCTAACGTTTAGGTTTATGTTATCCTCTATGTTTTGTTTAAAGTGATCCCAGTAAGTGTATCTGCTACTCAGAGTGAATAGCCGTTGTTTCAAAGCTACAGTGGTGCTCTACGTCATTATTATAGGAGAATGGTCAGAAGAGAAGTCGAAGCATGACTCTATTGTCAGATAATTTGGTGAAATTCCCTTTGTTACAAATAAGTCTAATAGATCTAGTATTTTGCTTCTATCCGACGGTCAGTATGTTGGTTCCCCAGTAGATAGAGTCTATAAATTATTGTTTGCTATTGCAAAATAGAGCTGCCGGCCTCTGGTGTAGGTTAAACGAGATCCCCAAAATGTATTCTTTGCATTCCAGTCACCGCCGGCTATGAATTTATTGCCTAGAGTCTCCAAAAACGCTTCAAACGCAACTTTGTTTATGGCATGTCGAGGAGGACAATAGATGGACGATATAGTTAAGGGACATTTTGGTGTGGTTACATTTATGCTTGTAAGCCTGCAGGAAGTCTTCATCGTTTTTAGGCATTCCATGATGAACAATTGAATGTCTTATTATAATGGTAGTTCCGCCATGAGCGCTACCTGAGGGATGGTTTGTGGTGTATATTGCATAACCTGTTATTCTTAATTAATTTTTGTTCATAAACCTTGTTTCAGAAATAAGCATTATATATATATATATGTATATTCTGTTTTTAAGAATACTTCTAATTCTTGTCTGCGTTGAGACAAGCCGTTGGCATTCCACGATGAGATTTTTAGTGATTTTGTTTTCTGCTGGCGATGGTCTTGATGAGATCGAACATTCTATCCATCATTTTGTCCATAATTTTTCTATAGTTTTTACAAGCCTCGTGAACACCTGTCCCATAGCAATAAGCAGTTGTGTGGTTTCATTATTATTTGAATGTATGTTTTCTTTAGTTATATCTGCGTAAGTCTTGCCTGATACGGTAGGACTTTGTGCGGTGATATTTACCGCTACTGGTTGTGTATTAGTTGTTGATGAAATACGTTTCTCTCTCAGTGATGGAAATACCTTCTCCTTATATTCCCTATACGTCTGGCATCCTCTATAACTTGCAGGATGATTTTGGTTGCTGTTTACGCAAGTAGCTGGTGTGTCAAGCTTTTTGTTACAGACGGCAGTCGGATGATCGCCACCGCACTTAACGCATCTGAAAGGGCGATTACATTGGTTCTTGGTATGTCGAAACCTTTGACAACGTTAACATTGAACAATTTATCTTTTTGGGTGCGGTGGCTCGAAAGTAACAATCATATTGTTTAAGCGTTTCACCTCAAATATTGTTTTGTTATTAGAAGCAGGTTCTAGGTCGACAAAGAAAAGTGGCAGAGGCTCTTTTGTAACTCGATGCAACACATTAACTATATTTCGTACTGTGTGCCTAGTTCTTCTTTAATCATGTTTACGTCCTTCGTGTAGTGCATTCCTCTAAGGATTACCCTATATGCTCGTTCGTGTTTCAGCTGATAAGTGTAGTGACTGATGTTTTCTTTTTAAGAAATATTCTCTAATGAGTTTGTAGCTCTCTATGTCCACTGGCATCAATTTTACAAGATGTCCAGATCTCATTGCAGTTTATGTGTATTTCTGTTTAGACATTTTACAGTCCATTGCTTTGTTGAATACTTGGATATTCGTTACACCTGTTACAAAAATAGGTTGAACTTTACGTGTATATGAGTCATTCCACGTCAAATCGCACAAAATATGGCAAAAATGACCTTGATCTCTCAGATTTTCTTGAATTTTTTTCTGATGTTTTGGAACAAAATATATTTGACCCGTGTTTTTTCGTTTTATAAAAAAAATTATTTTGGCAGATATTAATTTTTGAAATGTCCCAAAAATCGCGCGCTTCTCACTCTTCAATCAATCATATCTCCGATTGTAATGAAGCAAATTACTTGGTCTTTGGCTCAAATTAAAGAAAAATTGCAGCATTTCGTGAGGTATTTATTGGAAAATTTTATTAATTATTATTAATATTATATTTTATACGATTAAAGTTTTAAAGTTAGATAATAACATAAACTTGGCCATTTAAAAATCTGGAAAAAACTAAAAATACAATGAAGTTTATTCAATATTCTCAGAAAAAATCGCAATGGAGTCTCTAATAGTTCAGTTGTAATTAACTTACTTACAAATCAGTGCAGCGGACTGGTGCGGCAGGGGTGACGCCTACCGTAACCTCACACAATTGCCACTTTCCATTATGGCAACTGGCCACTGCTTGAGGTTCCATGAATGTTACAACAGTACAATAAGGAGAACGCTGCTAGCTTTAACTATTATATGTACACTATCAGCATCTTCAAAATGTTTTTAAAACATGCATTTTATACTAATGTTTCCATACAACACACAACTTTACCTCCTTCTTCGAAAGAAAATTGTTTCACTAAAGCTTCAGTTTTTGACAAAGGAATTAAGGGGTGTAATTTTAAAGCACAGCTGGACCCATCATTCTTGGCCCCTGATCTTGACTGGAAGTCCTGTTGGCGAATCCATAGCTTTTTCCTCTTTCATCAGCTCAGATTCTATAATTCTGCGAATGAAACATTATACAACCTGGTGAGGGAGAGGAAGGTAGTGATGTCTGCATGATCTGAGACAGTCCTTTCTAATTCACAGGTGCTTTTTAGTACAGCATGCAGTTAAAGACATAGATCTTTGCGATAAAGAGTGAACATAGTGAATTTATGAGACATTGATCATAGCGTAAATCAATTATGCCACCTGTACGTTATAAATTAGGGACCAAAACATTACACAGTCAGAGTAGAGAAATTATTTCAAATGTATTGGACGTACGTGAAGGAAGAAGCTAAAAGTAAAGAACTGTTTACATCAGAAGATGTTTTAAAAAAAAGTCAAACGTTCAAAAGCACGTATCAAATGCCACAGGAGTATCAGAAAGAAGGTACATTGTGGAGACATTTTTCTGCATGGACTGTACTGCCTTAGTAAGAAGAGTTATCTCAGTGGCATAGCTGACACACCAATTCGCATGCTAAGTACAGTCACCTGGCTTGTTACTCGCTTTCAAGGGGCCAAGAACGGCGAATCCAGCTGTACAAACGGATCTCTACTTCATGTCATCCGTTTGCGCTTGCAGGCCTACAGAAAAAAAAATGTAGCAAATGCACTACTGCAAGCTCCATAGTTTTCAACATCTTATTTTATAGATAAAATGTCAGGGAGTACGTGTGATTTTTTTTTCTTTTTTTTTTTTTTTAGATTTTTAACACATCGATTTAAATTCCAGTTTTTGTTTTACAAAATATACCATAAAAAACAGTCCAAAATTTGTGTGCAATAATGATTGGTCGAAAGTTGTTTAAAGTGTTGTATTTACCCTTTCTAGTGCGCCAAACCCCAACTCTCAACTCTATATGGCCTTAGAGTAACATGCGATTTTATATTACGGTGAGCGCAGAAATTGCTTAGTTTCTAATAGCCATAACTAAGCAAGTAATTTAAAAATACGGAAATAAAAAAATACGGGTCTCCTTATTTGATGACTATTATTCATGAAAAAATTTTAACCTCCTACGAAAAGGTCCTGTTTTTGTGCGATTTGACGTGGATTGACCCACATGCATCAAGCGTTTCATCTGTTTCCTGATTCTCCAGGTCGCTCAGTGCTGCAAAGCTATTTCAAGTTGGTAAACTGTAAGTGCTACGCGATGCGGATGCATCGTGCACTTCATGTAACATTCCTGCGTTAAGCTTATTAGATGACACCTCATCTTGCTGCCTCTCCTTTGAGGGACTTAAAGTGCATATTCGCTTTCTGTTTGGTGTTGTAGGAGAATGCTGGTAATCGTGTTCCATTTCATTATTTGCTGACTCCCTTAGTGAAGCATTTTCATTCATTTCATCGTCTTCATTTGACGGTATCAATGCTAGGCTAGTTGTTGGATTATCAGATTCGTGTAATATTAAGGTTGGAGCACGTATGTAATTCTTAGTGGTCTTACCAGGATCTAAATCGCTCTTGGTCCTCCGCATTTATTTCCTAGAGGAACAAAGGAAGAAATGCTTTTACTTTTGTTTACTCCTCAAAGCAGTTGGCAATAGATATGGCAGCAGCTTATGTTTGGTTAGAAAGCTGATATTTTAAAAAACAAATAACTTATTATATTATTTAAGAAAAGCGTTGCTAACACTTACGTGATAAGACTGCTCTCAATGCTGCAATATAATTAGGAGATGGTGGTTATAAAGCCGATACATTGCTTTAAAAAGAAATATTTCACGTATTTCACTTAGGCACTATTCCAGCGACAAACAATACTCGCATGGCCTACTCTGATATACCCTCGTGTATAAAAACCACAAACAAGTGAAAATGATAGTGCGCCAGTATCGAAATTATCGTACACCCCCATAATTATCGTACGGGTTGACAACCATGAGTACAAGCATTCAAATTACCGTATGCCCCCATAATTATCGTACGGGTTGGCAACCCTGACCTCTACTGAAAAAGAAAACGATATTGCTGGACCTAGTGGTGGAACTAAAAGGACCCACTTCGATTCCAGCACTACTAGATCTGTAGAGCAAGACGCCAAAATGCACAGGAGTTAAAGTTGGAACAGACTGTGCCTTTTCGCAAAGCTGCAGTTGGTATTAAAATGGTGGTTGTAAGTCAGCGCCATCCAGATATAAAACTAAATCAGGAACAGACTGATCTGATTCAGCCAAATTGATTGAACCGGTTATTGCGGAAGGACCGGCCTGTACCAGGGCTATACCGTATTCCCTGTGAATGCGGCACGCCGTACATAGGCCAAACCGGCAGGACCATTCCCAGCAGAGTCAAGGAGCACGAACGGTCCATGCGCTTAATGCAGCCTGAAAAGTCAGGACTGGCGGAACACTGCTTTGAAAAATACCACAGAGCTGACTTCAAAGAAACGGCCATTGTGGCAAAATGTAGTAGTTTCTGGGAACGGAGGGTTAAGGAGGCTCTGTCCATCTCCTCCGAGAAGAACACACTGAACCGGGCCACTGGATTGCAGTTTAGTCCATCCTGGAAACCAGCCTTAAAGTTGGAAATCGACCGGCTCAGAAAACACAGATTCCAAAGGAGCGTTGAACCACCTCGACATTAGACTGGGTGTTTTCTACTCGTACGTACTAGCGGACAGTACATATACTGGTCCCCTCACTCTTGCTACTGATTGCTGCCGTCGGGGCCGATTTTTGCCGCAGGTTGCCTTGTTGCCACTATGGCAAAGAACAAATCTCGCCGTAGAACTCCAACGCCAAATAATGGAGCCACTTCGGCTCCAGAATCTGAGAAAAACAGCGCAGAGAAGAACGCCGAGACAGCCACCGCAGCAGCAGCAGCAGCAGCTCCGGCCGGTCCCGCGCCGAGCGCCACTAGCGCTCCTACTGGACAACCTGCGGTGCTGCAGAGAGAGAGAGAGAGAGAGAGAGAGAGAGAGAGAGCCTGCCAGTCGGACGGCCAACGTCGCCAAGGCAGGAGGCCGGCTCTTCGGGAGAGGCAGTGGCAGTGCCGACCCCGGGGTCCCCGGCAGCACCACCGCTGGCTACCGACCAACCCGCCGCCGCTAGCTCACACTGGGCACAGATTCCACGGAGTTCCCAGGGACATACCGGCAAGGCATGTCCTCAGCGCAGCTCAACACGAGTGGTCATGAGCAATGAGGACTACTCGAATCATCACCTACCGCGGACCATCAGACCTCATGCGAGTCATCTTCGCCAACACCCGGGACTGTGAAGCCGCTATGAGTGCGGGCCTGCCCCTGCTATGGTGGCGCCTGCGCGCAGAGCCCAGCCGAGCTACCCGACAAGTGCCCTGCCACCGCTACTGCCGTTTTGGACACAAGGCCACAACCTGCAACGCCGCGCCTAGGTGCCACTACTGTGGGGCACATAGACTTACACAGGTCTGCATCAGCTATGACTTACGCCAACATCGCCGGTACTGCGCCACCTGCAATAACTTCGGCCATTTCACAGGCCAGGCGCAGTGCCCTCGAAATCCATGGGCCCAGAACTGTCATTCAGCACCAGCCACCGCAGTCTCACAGCCCTACAGACAACCAGCTCCAACCAGCGTTGCACCACAGCCACAATCAGGACCAACAGCCTCCGCCGACACAACCCCACGGGACACTCCTTCCTACGCCGCAGCCACATCAGGTGTGCAACCGCCTACCGATGAGACCCAGGATGTATAATCTGCAATCCGGAGCCTCGATCAACGACTTCGCAGCATTGAGGTAGTTTGCAAACAACTCACAACCGCCGTCACCACACTAAGCTCGGCAGTCACAGCCAGCAGCCCCACAGCTACAGGCCATCGAAACAACCATTCAGGAAGTCCGAGACATCGCCGCTGAGAGCGTGCCAGCTCTCGCCCAGGCACAAAATTCTATCACAACACGTAACAACAGGATCAACACTCTGAGACGGACGAGCCGCAAGCGTCACTCTGAGATCGCCCGTCAACTCACCCACCACGTGGTCGGGCTCAACGTTGCAGGCCGGCTTCTCCATCAGCTCTGCGCAGCCGTTACTGACCTGGACGACACCGAAGTTCCCGAGTCCATCCAGCGCAAGCTGGTTAGGATTGAGAAGAGAACAGCAACCACCACTCACGAAGCCAGCACACAGACTTCAGTTCCTACACCCCAGAAGAACCCAACAGAGGACTGCATAATCAACACACAGCTACAAAATCACAACACCATCGCCAGAAGAAACAACAGGCACCACACAGCAGACACAAACATCCACACGCCAACAACAGGCACCACAGCAGCAGCCACAACACCAGGAATATGTACTGCCGAACAGCATCTTCAATCATGAAGACTTACCATGTAGCGAAATGTGCAGTTATGCCGTGAAACGTCGCCACTGGTAGACGTGGTCCACCACTATAAAATCCAACTCAGCACAACCAGTCAACTTCATGCCAAGTTTCACCGCCGACATCGCAGTTTCTCAGAACCATCTCCGCACTCTCCGCAGAAAGCACGAAAGTGCACAATTAATACTAATAAAAGTTCACCATCTACTTCCCGCGTGTCATGACCCGGACCAAGTTCCTTACCCGCTCCCGATCGGCGGCAGCTCTGCTAATTACTTCACTAACGGAGATGCATAAAGCGGGACTCCTTACCCTTCTCCTTAACTCCTTACACAAAAGTTACTCAAACCTTTCTTGTTAAGTTTATCCACCTCCCTTCTTCCTCTCCCGGCTAAATAAGCCAACTCTAATTCTGTCTCCCTTTTCAAAAAAAAAAAAAAAAAAAAAAAAAAAAAAGGTCACTCTTGCTAGTCATTCATCATCCTGATGATGGGAGATGTATACACTCTCGAAACGTCGAGGCTCTTCATCACCCCACACCTGGCTCGCAGCCCGAGAACATCTTGAATATGTTCGTCGCCAGGAAAGCTTCAAATCATATTTTAGTGTGAATGTAATACGTAGTATTTCTGTTTGAATCAGAAAATTATATAACTTATTTCTAGAAGAGGGAGCAAAACTTGTTTGTGTGTAAAATCGCGTTTTTTTCAGGATAATTTTTTTAGTGAAGTTAGTGTAGAAAGAGAGTGGATTTGTTGCCTAAAAACGAGTAGAGAAATTTATGACTTATTTGTAGAAGAGGGGATAACCATGTTTCTTTGTGTAAAATCGCGTTGTCTTTTTATGCAGGAAATACCTATATTATAAACAAAACTGCAAAACCTTAACTGAATAAAAAATTTGCCCCAAATTGTTAGAGCCGTTTCCGAGACACGCGAAATACATAGGTACAAGAATTGCTCTATAGAACAGGGAATAACCAAAACTACTTTTTGGTGTGAAATCACGTTTCTTTTCCAAGAAAGACACACACACACATTTATATGTGCTTCGCTCGACGCGTTTCCTCTCTGTTTTTGATTAGAAAGAGATGTGAATGTGTTACCTAAAAGTGAGTCGAGACAACAGTATGAATATAATATGTAGCATTTCTATTTCAGACATACGGAAGAGTGTATGGCTTCTTTGTAGAAGAGTGAGCAGAGAAAGAGATGTGAATGTATTACCTTAAAGTGAGAGGAGAAAGCAGTGTGAATGTAATAGCATTTCTATTTCAAACATACAGAATATGGTATGACTTATTTTAAAAGTGGGTGTAAAATGATTTTTTGGTGTAAAATCATGTTTTTATGGAAAACTGTTTATAGGAGAGTGAGTAGAGAAAGAGATGTGAATATGTTACCTAAAAGTACTTAAGTAGAGAAACCACTGTGAATGTAATATGCAGCATCTCTATTTCAAACATACAGAAAAGTGTATGATTTGTAGAAGAATGCGTAGAGAATGAGATGTGAATGTGTTGCCTAAAAGTGCGAGGAGAAAACAGTATGAATGTAATAGCATTTAAATTTCAAACATACAGAACATGGTATGACTTATTTTAAAACTGGGGATAAAACTGTTTTGTGTGTGTGTGTGTTTGTTTAAAATCACGTTTTTTTATGGAAAATTGTTTATAGAAGAGTGTGTAGAGAAAGAGATGTGAATGTGTTACCTAAAAGTGAGTCTAGAATACACTGTGCATATAATATGCGTGTATAGAAAAATTTAACCAAATCTTTAGTCGCTTCTGAAATACCGGGAATATATATACAAGAATTGCACTGTAAAAGCGGGAATAAAAAATATTATTTTTTTTATGTAAAATCGCGTTTTTTCGGGAATTACACATATATAGCTGAACTTAAAAAGCAAAACCCTATCTGAATACAAAATTTGATGAAAATCGTTAGAGCCGTTTCCAAGTTGCCCGGAATAAATATATTTATATACAAGAATTGCTCGTTTAAATATATAAGATATATATATTAGGTTTTCACACATTGAAGTAAATTGGGCAGAATGGTTATGAGAAAGAAAGACGTGAAAACGTTACAATTTGCACACAAGTATAGGCGTCTTTTGCAAGAGGATTTGGCCCTCCCAAAGACTGTGAACGACCCGCTGAATATCCTCTGTAAGGATTTTCTTTAGAGGTGGTGGCTTCATCATACTTTCGAAATAGGTTGCAGAATTACAATGTAGTAACATAAAGAAATTACTACATTAACAGTGTTAATCGCAACTGACAATTTTGCACAATTAAGTTGTGAATGCGCCTCTAGGACCACACTATTTCTATAGGAGTTTTCACGTTATGAAGGCACAATGGCTCTTATGGAGAATCAGCGCGGCGTTGCCACGTATGTTGCGCCACTGTGATTACCGCGTTCTTGCTCACAACCAGGTTTATTACTATCATCATCATCATCATCATGATCATCGTTGTCATCGTTATTGTCATCGTTATCGTCATCGTTATCGTCATCGTTCTCGTCCGCGTTCTCGTTCTCGTTCTCGTCCTCGTTCTCACTCTCGTTCTCGCTCTCGCTCTCACTATTATTATTATTATTATTATTATTATTATTATTATTATTATTATTATTATTATTATTATTATTATTATTATTATTATTATTATTATTATTATTATTATTATTATTATTATTATTATTATTATTATTATTATTATTATTATTATTATTATTATTATTATTATTATTATTATTATTATTATTATTATTATTATTATTATTATTATTATTATTATTATTATTATTATTATTATTATTATTATTATTATTATTATTATTATTATTATTATTATTATTATTATTATTATTATTATTATTATTATTATTATTATTATTATTATTATTATTATTATTATTATTATTATTATTATTATTATTATTATTATTATTATTATTATTATTATTATTATTATTATTATTATTATTATTATTATTATTATTATTATTATTATTATTATTATTATTATTATTATTATTATTATTATTATTATTATTATTATTATTATTATTATTATTATTATTATTATTATTATTATTATTATTATTATTATTATTATTATTATTATTATTATTATTATTATTATTATTATTATTATTATTATTATTATTATTATTATTATTATTATTATTATTATTATTATTATTATTATTATTATTATTATTATTATTATTATTATTATTATTATTATTATTATTATTATTATTATTATTATTATTATTATTATTATTATTATTATTATTATTATTATTATTATTATTATTATTATTATTATTATTATTATTATTATTATTATTATTATTATTATTATTATTATTATTATTATTATTATTATTATTATTATTATTATTATTATTATTATTATTATTACTATTATTACTATTATTATTATTATTATTATTATTATTATTATTATTATTATTATTATTACTATAATTGTAATTACTATAATTATGATTACTATAATTATTATTACTATAATTATTATTACTATTATTATAATTACTATTATTATTACTACTATTATTATTACTACTATTGTTGTTACTATTATTATTACTATAATTAGTATTACTATTATTATTATTACTATTATTATTACTATAATTATTATTACTATAATTAGTATTATTATTATTGGCCGCCTCCGTAGCGCAGCTGGCAGCGCGCTTGCCTGTGGCGCGGAGGACCCGGGTTCGATCCCCGGTACCAGCATGGGGATTTTATCCCCTCTGGGAGGTCTGGCACGGGGTGCACTCAGCCTCGTTAGGTCCCGGGGGGACCAATTGAGGAGCTACTTGATGGAGAAGTAGCGGCCCCAGGCCGAGAAGACCGCATAACTGGCCGGGAGGGCTCGGGGCGCGGACCACGTCCCACCCTCCAGTACTGCACCTCACCAATGACGGCTGTAGTGGGCAGAGGTGGGGGACGCAGCGGCTGGGCGGTAGGCCTTGGCCCTTCGTGGGCTGGCGCGCGGGGTTTACATTATTATTATTATTATTATTATTATTATTATTATTATTATTATTATTATTATTATTATTATTATTATTATTATTACTATAATTATTATTACTATAATTATTATTATTATTATTATTATTATTATTATTACTATAATTATTATTACTATAATTATTATTACTATAATTATAATTACTATTATTATAATTACTATAATTATAGTTACTATTATTATTACTATTATTATTACTATTATTATTATTATTATTATTATTATTATTATTATTATTATTATTAATTATCATCATCATCAAACACCTAAGAATTGTTTTTCGCTCGCCACTTTTAATAATAATTTAAGACCAGTGGATAACCCGGCCAAAAGCGCTTATTTACCCAACTTTCATCAAGGTACAAGATTTTCCTTCCCTCTTTCCTGAATTGTTTTATTTTCCGTAAATAGGAATGCCGCCACACTATATCACTTCTCTCAATCATAAGCGATTTATTTCCTCTCTTTTCAAAATCAAATCCCATTTCCTTCACTAAGCGATAAAAGGTTGAATATTTAAAGTTTGGCAAGTCCTTATCCTCATTGACCTTTTTCAACACGGACAGAATATTGTAGGGGGAATATTTTGAAACAGAAGTTAATGAAATTTGCGTCGTATAGAACTGCGCACAAAACTCTTATATTTCACCTTCCTGCTGGTTTTGTATGTATGTACCGTTTGTCTTCTTTTCCGCAGTGTAGTTATGGGACCCTTTTTACATTCTTTTCTTAATCTAAAAAATGTACGCTTACTTACACAAGTCGCCTTATAAAGTTCACTAACAATAAACGAACCACTGTGTCCGGGGTTCTTTCCCTTTAAATAATCATACACCCTAAGAATTGTTTTTCGCTCGCCACTTTTAATAATTTCGCCTTTTCTTCTGCGATCTATTGCGCACTGATCACTTAACTGCAACGCACACGATTACCAGAGAACTTGTAAAACTCGCTCACACCTCAAATTCCCGAAACCTATTGAAAACCTCCACTGAAGTACCATCCCTTATCGGACCTTCAACTGCCACACATATGGTTTCCATCATCTGCAAGACAGGAGAACCGGGTGTTGTTGGCCGTGTGCTTGACGCGCTAAAAACATTTGCCTTTAAATGGTGATTTATGGATGGCTTGTTACTGGAGATGTTCCATATTTATATAAAAAATAATTTCGTTATTTCCTTGACAACTTTGTCGCTGGAAGTTTTTACGTGGACTTACAGAACGAGAATTAGCCAGCGACGACATTTTCCACTGTGTAAACGAAGAATCCTAACACTTTATTTAAAAAAAATATGTTTAGACATATTGATATAATCTAAATACCAACGTGGCTTATAAAAGCAAGCGAATAATTCAGATTTTTTTTCATTGCAATTATTTCGGTTTAAAACCATGTTTAAACGTGCGGAGCGAGAAAGATGTTAAAAAATCTGCTTTCAACAAAATTTTATATTTTATTATATTAAAAATGTACAATTGCATAAAAGGTGTATCGTGCACACCATAGTATTCTTCGGCACATTTTACACCGAAATGCAAGTTCATACTTTATCTTAGTCACATTTGAAAACACGCAAATTTGGCAACGCCGCACCTGATTCTTCCAGAAGAATAACATGGTCCATAAGAGCCCGTTGTGTCTTCATAACGTGAAAATAGCTATAGTTCTGCACCAACAGAGTTTATTGATCCTTCACGTCTACAGAACCCAAGCTATACCTATTTGATTGCCATGGTAACGAGACACAATCACGCAGCCGTGTACCATAGAGCTTCCACAGCAATATTCTACCTGCTTTCCGTTAACCCTTGCAATGCCAACCCTTATTACAGAACGTATACTACAAACGGGAGGTACTTTATGACCACCACTGGTAACAAAATATCTGAGCTATTTCTAAAACAGATTTATTGTACAGTTGGGTACTATGTCTTGTCATGTTTATTAAAAGTAATATTTAACATTTTTCAACCATTATATTTTTATTTTTTTACACTAATCATACTATACGAGCCATTCCCAACACCATTCCAATCCCATCCACATCCTGTACTATTCCCATCCCCATTCCCCTTCTCGTTCCAATTTCCAATGCCATCCCTATTCCCGTTCCCATTTCATTCCCATCCCATCCCATCCCATCCCATCCCTATTCGCATCTCCATTTCCATTCCCCAACGCCACTCCTCTGTCCCATCCCCAAACCCCATTCCTATTCCCGACCCCATTCGCATCTCCATTCTTATTCCCATACCCATTGTTATTCCCATTTCCCTCCCATTCCCATCCCCATTCCCATCACCTACCCCATTTCCCTCCAATTCCCATCCCCATCCCCAGTCCCATCTCCCATTCCCATCCCACATCCCCATTTCCCAACGCCACTCCTTTTCCCATCCCCATCCCCAAACCCCATTCCTATTCCCAACCCCATTCGTATCCGCATTCCTATTCCCATCCCCATTCTCATTCCCGTCCCAATTCCTTCCCATCCCCTCCCCATTCCCATCCTCATCCCCATCGTCATTCACATCCACATTCCCATCCCCAACCCCATGCCATTCCCATTCGCATTCCCCAACGCTACTCCTATACCATATCCCTATTTCCATCCCCATCCCCCAACCCATTCCTATTCCCATTACCACACCATCCCCATTCCCATCCCAGTACTTCATTCCATTCCCTTCCAATTCCATCTCATCCCATCCATTCCTCCCTCCATCCATCCGTCCTTGGGGCCCAAATGACCTAGCTGTTGACGGGCCCTTAAACACTACCCACTCACTCCATCCGTCCATCCCTCCATTACGTAAGTCCACCCGTCCATTTCGTTCGCCCAATCCGTCCGCCCAACCCGTCCATCCATTCTTCCATACGTCCATCCGCGCATACTTCCGTTCCTCCGTTCGTCCATCTTGCTTTCTTTCCTTTACTTCATTGCGTATTAAGTACAAAAAGTATATTCCACCCAAAAGATCCATGTCGATATTTTATCGGAAGTACATGTTTCGTGGTAACCCGAACCCAAAAAGAAGCATTCCGATAAATTCCAAAGACAATATTTGATTTCGTATCTTTCAAAAATACGACACGGAGACTTTCAAGAAAATGCCTCACCCCAAACTATTACACGCAAAAGTTTCAATATTTTTGATTTTCTCAAAAATGACTCTAATGACTTTTATTAAAATGCCCGATGGTTATATGAGAAATTAAAAATGCGTATCTCGAATTTTCTGGGACTAGCCTCTGAAGTTCTCTTCATTCGGAAAGGTTTTGTACAGTGGCGTGTTGTCCATGTACGCAAGGTAAGCAGTGCTTACCCTGTACAATGCTACAAAATTATTTATATTATATCTAGCATCTAGATCTGATTCTATGTTAAGCGCTTGGCTACTGCAGTTGACCTGAACTAAGATTTCAGTTTTATTCTACAACGATAAGCTCTCAATACGTGCAATCATGCGTGCAACAATGTACTGTGTCCGTTAGGACTCGTTTCCGTAGGTTTTCGGGTCAGCTCGGGCGCCATCGCGGAATCGGCTCAAGAGAAGCACATGTGTTCAGTGCTTGACTAGGCGAGTGACTTTCCAGCATTGTCGCAGCTTAATAAGTGTATTTCAAGCAAATACACAAGTAACGAGTGACTTTTTGCAGTGAGTTTAGCTTTATTATTCGATGACAAGTGCGATATCACTGATATCTTATTAACAGTTGATTTATGATAGATTTTCATATAGTTTACCACGTGCCGTGCTAGAGCAAGGTAAGCAGTTTCAAACCGAGCGTACACTAGTGCTTGCAGCTTGGAGAGGGTACAAAACATGGAATCTTCGCTTTCTTTGGAGAGCAGAACTGCACACGCGGAATGGTTGCATTGTGTGCAATATTATCTCACCAAGTTTTTCTTCTAGAAATTATGAAGAAAAGATTAAAGTTGTGCAGGAAGGAAGACCAGTGCCTGACTTAAACATTACCACTCCAATGAAAAGCTGTGTAAGAAAATTCATTTTAAAGCTATATATTACTAATGAATGGCTTACTGGTTGTCCGCACAAACAAAAGCTTTATTGTTGGTGTTGTCTTCTGTTTGCTAACGAAAAAAATGTATGGTCTAGTGGTGGGTTCAGTGACATGGGGAACATCCATAAAGCAATTAGAAAACACAGTTTGACTAGCACTCATCTCAAAATCATCATTCTACTGAAAATATTCGGCAAATCCAGAATTGACCATTTACTGGATACTCAGAAGAAAGTGAGGGAAAATCAGCACAACGAACTAGTAAGAAAAAATAGAGAAGTAATGAAACGCCTAATTGATATTGTTTGTTTTTTGGGGAAACAGGAATTAGCATTTAGGGGTCACGATGAGTCATCAGAATCCAGCAGCAAGGGGAATTATGTATAACTTGTAAACCTGCTTTGTCTGTATGACGACAAGTTAAGAACTTTCATGGAGCAGAGGACAGTGTTTACTGGGCTATCAAATCTGATCCAGAACGACTTAATTGAGTCAATAAGGAATGTTTTAATGATGGAGATAAAGAGAGAAATCAAAGAGACCAGTTTTGTTGCCATTGGTTTGGATGAAAGTACAGATGTTGCAAACTTATCCCAACTTTCTGCAGTAATGAGATTCGTTGGACCTGATGGTGACGTTCAAGAAAGATTTCTCCGTTTTATAAATATTTCAGATGATCGGTCAGCTGATGCATTATACACAATTGTAAAGGAACTCGTGGATGAATTTGACTCTGGGGAAAAGCTAGTTGCTCAGACATATGATGGTGCGGCTGTTATGGCGTGGCATTTAAATGGACTTCAAGCAAAAGTACGAGGATGATTTCCCCAAGCTCTATTTGAGCACTGTTTCGCCCATAGATTAAATCTAGTTCTGCCACAGGCGGTTTCACACAGTCGAGAATGCAGGATATTCTTCATGACTGTTAATGGAATAGCAGCATTTTTTTCCAAGTCTTCTAAGGGAACCGAGGCCCTGGATAATGAGATACACAGAAGAATGCCGCGTGTTTCACAAACGCGCTGGAGCTACAGCTCTCGTTTGGTGGAAAAAATATATGAATTTAGAAAAGAACTTTTTTCATTGTTTGAAACTATTGCAAATGCAAATGAGAAATGGGATCAAGATACTTATACTGCTGCACGCGGTTTCGTAAGCACAATGGAGGATTTCACCTTCAAATTTATGTTAGAGATGTTTGCTATAATATTCCCCATCACGGACACCCTGTAAGATATTCTCCAAGCAAAGTCATCTGATATTGGATATTGCTTATTGAAAGTTACAGAATTCCAGAGGGCCTTAGAAGAGAAGCGCAATTCCTTCGATGAAGTATGGGACAAAGTTGACGAAGCCATTGGTGATCCACCGCCTACGAAACATCATACCAGCAGTGATGGTTTGAATAGGAAAATGCACTACAAACGTTTGTATTGTGAGGTTCTGGATACGCTTCTACTCCATCTAAGAGAAAGATTTGGTAATTTTGAGTCTCTGTGTTTTCTGGAATTGTTAAATTTTAAGAACTTCAACAAATACAAATCGTATTTTCCAGAATTATCTTTTCAATCACTAAAAGAATCCTATGGGACAGTCTTTGACTTTGTTGCGTTGAGGTCACAACTCTCTGTCACTTATTTGTCTCGAGACATGCATCATAAATCGGTGAATGATCTTCTAGCCTTCATTAAAAAAAAAAAAAAAAAAAAAAAAAAAAAAAAAAAAAAAAGAACTGAACAGAGCGTTTAGTGAAGTGACAAAACTGTGTGAGTTAGTGTTAACTATTCCAGCACGTAGTGCTGCAGTTGAATGTAGCTTTTCTAAACTAAAAAACATAAAACATTATGCACGCAACTCTCAGGGACAGGAAAGACTTTCAAACTTATCTTTGGTAGCACTAGAGAAGGAGCTTCTGGTAAATCTACAACAGGATCCCATATTCTATGATCTTGTGATTGACGATTTTGCCAAGAAAGGGAGGAGAATCCAGCTCTGCTTCAAATAAGACAAGTAAATCATCAATATTTTGTTACAAAATAATGTACAGGATAAGAGTGATACTATTGTTTTTAATTGCATTTACTATGTATCAGCATATTTTCGTTTAACCATTTACAATGAGATTGCTTACCCTGGCCAATACCTTCACCACACGCCACTGGTTTTGTATAAGCTTTTATAATGGATAAACCAGAAGAGATTGACAGAACCTTAGCTTACCCAAAATGTAGAGTACTTTAAAACACAATTTGCTTCAAAAAGGTTTAGTTTTTCTTTTTCGTGGTATCAGCCATTTCCAAGACTTACCTTGTTATTGGCTTCAATTTTTCAATAAACGTTATTTTAAAGGCTGTCGCTGTTCACCTCTTTCTTACGTTACCGTGGAAAGGGTATGGAACTTTAAGATCAGCATATAGAATCCTTGTTTTTAAATGCCTGACAATCGACTCGTTTTTCTATTTCTCATTTACACCTGCAACGAAGTGTGTAAGGAGATTAATTTTGCAAACGTTTATCCCGATCAAAATGAAGTAGATAGAGAAATACGCTTTCGTAAGAGAAGTTCGTGCACGCTACATACATAGAAATGTGACAGTGTGTACAGAAGGTCATGTGAATATAACACGTAAGTTTTTTTTTTTTTTTTTTTTCCAACACTCCGTAACTCCAACTTTGGAATCTCTACATCAATACCAAACCACAATGTACATGTTCTGGTGTTGTGCTGCTTTTGTCGTTTGAAGTTTTTGGTTAAAACTGAAACTGTATTTACTATATTTCTGAACTAATATTCATATACAAAAGTAGTTCATCAGGACGAAAGTGCACTTATGCGTGAAAAATCTACTTGGGACATACTTCATCTATCTTCTCTTGAATAAATGGAGGGCTAACAAGCTATCATTGTAAACCAATTGATTGGAACTTTAGTACAAACAATATGGTAATATTATAAAACGTTGCACTAAGAGATTCATTCATAACAATAATTTTAAGATCATTAAGTTACTCTGAATAAACTAGAAGTCCTATAACTTAAACTTATAATGATGTTTTGCAAAAGTTTAAATGTCCCATATCTAACTTTTCAATTGCCTTAAAGTCATACTTAAGGAGATATTTTTTAGGAAGGGGGGAGTATGGCTAAGGAAAAAAAATTCATGAGGGTACGGTGCGTAGAAGAGTTGCTTAAGTAGGCAATTGTTCAATAGAGGTTATTGAACAATGCGTGATATTTACGCATAAAGCGAATGTGAGGAAGTCACTAATTTTCCACAAGAGTGGCACACCATTACTTCGACATGTGCGAGAAAGGGAATTCCAAACTTATAGGGATCACTGAGGTCACAATCCCGAAACAATGAATGAAATCAGTTATTTGGCACCCTTCTTTCTTTTCTTCATGACTTTTTCTTTCCTTTTGTTTGATATCTATGTTTCGAAAAGAATGATGCGCAACGATGACTACTGTTACACTCAGAACACCATCATTAGTGCGTGGGATTACTGGAATATGTATTGCTGTCGAACCTGAGGAATACATAATGAACAGTTGTTAGGAATAAGAAGCAGCCTGTGGGAGGGAAGTTTCCTTGTTTTCATTAATATGCATTTTCACTACTACGCTATCTACTTACCGAGCGGGGTGGCTTAGGTGGTAACGTCTCTGGCTCGCATCTGGGAGGTCGCGGGTTCGATCCCCGTGTTTGCTTACTCTGACGTGGGGTTTTCCATGGGTTTCCCATGTCACTTAGGTGAATGCTGGGATGCATTATTCTCTTCCCCGCGGATTCCTTTCCCCCCATTTCTCATGTCTCTCCCTTATCATCTTTCAGGATTAGTTAGCAGTGCGGTACGTTCCGGCGAATGCGGACAGATGGTACAGTTACTTGCGCTGTGGAACCTCTTCCCTCGTCCTCTCTGGCAGTTGCTGTGAGGGCCGTAAGGGTCGCGTCGTCGTCCTCTCCCTGAGTAGAGGTAACACTTCTTTTGTGCGCCAGGTGTCAATGTCTGTAACTTACGGATTTCTGTGCGTCCCTGAGCTTCGCTGGCTCCGCTCTCTGACAAACCTACAGTCTTGCTTCGCCTCATCCCTTTCCCCTGGGGGAGGGATGGTAGCCCGCAAAAGATCCATGTCGGGGTCACGGTGGGTCGAGATGTCCCTCCTCTGTTACTACATACCCCCCCCCGCCCCCCCACACACACACACACTTTGACAGCGTTGGATAAGGATCGTTGGTTAGTGAGGTGGTTGTATCGCAGTGTTAAGACTGGTGGATGCTACGCAAGATGACGTTCTTTGCGGAGTCCCAGCAGGCTGCAATGGACTGTGGTTGATTTCTATTCTACGATATTTCCTGCTCTTGGTTAGTAGTAATTCTATTTTTTTTTATTTTATTATTTTTTTTTTTTTGAAGCTTATATTTGGGTATTGCCATGAACTGCTTTTTTAAGGGTGCTGATGACCACAAAGTTGAGCGCCCTTAAACATATAACCCTCTGCTCATGGTAATTTCTACATATGGTGTATTGGTTCAATGATTGTATGGGTAATTTACTCTATGTTCTAGGCTACATAACATACAATTCCTTGGAGCATGAAGACCAACTGATAACATTCAGTATATCTTTTGTCAGGAGCAGAGCCGGAAATTTGTTACTTTTTTTCCCATGATTAGGGATTGCCATCCGGATGAACTTCATGGAGTTTTACGTTTACGCTGCAGTTAGTTGCTGACTGATACTTTTATTTGTAACTTAGAACTGTGTAGGCATAGCTTCAAACATACATCTACGAAAAGTGGTGCAGTTATTGGTTTGGTATATTTTCTTCAGCGCATTACTGTTTTAACGAAGGCAACTAATGCATCGTTTGATAGTCATGGCTTCTATGTATGCTCATGCGCAATGCTATCATCCCATCCTTTGAGAAAGAAACGTTTGCGGTGTTTCTGAGTGCTCTTAAAATATATTTGTGACAGTGCCAGCAATCTGCACGCCGTAGATCCACGGGGTTCCCACTGCAAATGATGATAGTGGAACTCTATCCTGCAGTCTTGAAGGGTGGATGGTAGAATCTCAGTGGTGGGGGCACCAAATCTCCTAAGGTTTCGGCAAGGTTGTTGTATAAACCATCATTGGTATGACAACGGTTGCCGATGTGAAGAGATGGATATGCACTGTTGTTTAGTATTGGTGTAAAATGCCACTTGAGTGCTGCTGCGTTCATCCGTGGAACGTACTATCGGTCTGGGTGGCTCAGTTGGTTAGACGCTGGCCTACTGATCGCGGGTTCAAATCCGGCTCAGAGCGATGGTTTTTAAGTGTGCTTAAAAACGACAGCTCCATGTCAGTAGATTTACCGGCATGTAAAAAAACTCATGCGGGACGAAATTCCGGCACACCGGCGACGCTGATGTGATCCTAGCAATTGGCAGCGTCGATAAACAACAAAATGTTTTAAAAAAGTGGAACGTACTGCGAGTCCAGCTCAACAAACTTGTGCCAGTGAAATTATGTATGCAATAACACGAAACAGAATGTTCGGCGGTATACCAGACAAAATAATATTATCTATCAGCTCCCAAGTTTGTCCGTCTAATTTTGGGACATTCTGTATAGTTACCAAAGGTGTAATCACATATCCATGTCCATCCAAGGTTTGACTACCTTTCCTTAAGTCACAAACATAAACATTGTTATCAACCAATAGGCAAAAACAACACTTTATATTGACTGGAAAAAAAAAAAAAAAAAAAAAAAAAAAAAAACCTATAAAACATACTTTAAACATTTTCTGTTTCAGGAAATATACCAATTCTTTAAACACGAAGCCATTCTAACATACTGCTACAAATGCCTTTGTTATTATGCTTTGCCATAACTTGCATAACAAATACAGTAAATTTTTATACGCCTCATACTCACAATTCCCCAGCTGATTCGTACTTTTTCCCGGTTAGACCACAAGGGAATCTCACATCAGAGATAGGATTCAGCTGGGGATTTTAATGTCGTACTGGCAAGTTGGCCATGGTAGCTTAGTGGTTAAAGCAGTTGCTCGATAAGCGGAAGATCCGTGGTTCAAATCCCGGTTATGGCATTGCATTTTTCAGTCCTGATTCCACCTCTTATAATAATAGTATTGTTTAACAACAATCGGCAATATGAAACAATACAAACACAAGAGAAATACACCCAAATAAACATAAATACATATGTATGAAAAAAGTCCCTTTACGAAATACATAATCCTTCATCTTGGCTTGTTTTTTGTTGACCGCGGCCACGGCGTGAACAGTATTGTGAAACCGGTACAATTTTGCCATTATTTCCTCATATACGTTATAGCGCGTCATAAAATGTTTGATAGTTCATAAAGCACTAACAGCATCGTGAAAATCCACCTGTTTATGGTACGGCTCTTCAGTAGACGGAACAATCGCTAATTCCTTAGCAATTTCGGTGCATTTCATGTTGCCACTTTACTTCAAAATGCGTTATTTTTCAGCAGTCGTAATGCACTTCCTTTTCCTTTCACCCATGTTCACTAACGAGATTAGTCACAACTTAAGCACATAGCACAAATGACTAAAGCAAGTACAGTTTGGTGTTTCACAACTTTGCTTGAAAATAGCTTCAAGGTCTCTCTCACTTCCACACTGAGGGATGTTTTCTCAGAAATGTACAGTGCGAGTCAAAAGTTTCGGCTTCGATACTGAGATTTTAAATAACGAAACCGTCGTAAAAATATATATGGTGCATTTTGCTCTCGGGGACGTAGGCTATGATCGTATAAACGTACAAGTCGTATAAATGAAAGTCGTATACACGAAACAATTTGTCGTAATATATATTAAAGAATTTTGTCGGGACTGCCGGAAAAAAAAAGTGTAAGTATGAAGCGTATAAAAATTTACTGTGTTTGTTATGCAAGTTAAGCATAATCACAATAAAGGCATTTGTAGCAGTATGTTAGAATGGCTTCGTGTTTAAAGAATTGGCATATTTCCCGAAACAGAAAATGTTTAAAGTATGTTTTATAGTTATTTTTTGTGTTGGAGTCAATATAAAGTATTGCTTTTGCCTATTGGTTGATAACAATGTTTAAGTTTGTGACTTAGGGAAAGGAAGTCAAACCTTGGATGGACATGGATATGTCATTGCACCTTTGGTAACTATACAGAATGCCCAAAATTAAATGGACAAACTTTGGGAGCTGATAGATAACATTATTTTAAACACTTTTTGTTAAGGAAAGTTTTTTTTTGCTGCGGTGCTTCGTTTAAGCGCTAGATGAGTTAATGTCATAGATTACTACATCACATCCAATTTAAGTATTTACGGCAAAATCAACAATGCAAATTAGTATTGCATTTATCTTAGCAAGGCACACAATCTTAATCCAAGAAACAAACACAGAACACAAAAACGAAACACAAACATCTCATTGTTGAACTCCTACAATACAAAATTTTGGCACACCAGTGGCAGTGATATGATCCAGGAATTAGACAGCTTTGTTAACAAAGAAAATATGCTGGATGTTCACTTTTAATTGTTCCTTTCATAATCATCCATGACTTCACTGCTGTCCAGTCAGGCTTTAATTTCAACAAGTTGAAGAAACAGGTATCACTACATAGAGAATGCCTTGGTTGAATGTTGTAAAGCAACTTAGTTCAGTTCTCCAGGCTTGTGCTTTGTGTTCAAGAAGCATTCCATAGTTTATCTTCTTTCTTGGAAGTTTGAAAACAGTGTTATAATAATCAATTTAAACGAAAAAGGTAAGTCGATTAATAACACTATACAACACTTATAATTTACCAGAACATGTTTCAGAGGCTGACTTACCTCCATTACCAACCAGACATTGACTGGATATCCCTGGTGTGGATGGTGATGTTTCCTCTGAGGTCTTCTCTGGTGGTGGTTCAAGGAACTTGCTGAAGAAAATCATTAGTAGTCAAAAAAGTGAAACGAGCAGAAACAAAAAGGTTACTAAAAGAAACTACAACACTCACAGCAGCAGAAACAAAAATTACATTAAAAAAATTCATACTTCATCCTTGGGCCTTCGAAAAATTCAAAAGTTTTCAAAGAACAGAACATTCAGCTAGCACCAGTGAGCCACTACTCCATAAAAAAATTTACTGAACTCAAACATCAGAGATGCCATCCCACCCAATAAAAAATCTGGCATATACAAAATTGAATGCAGTGACTGTAATGAAGTGTATTTAGGAAAAACCAAAAGAAATTTAGAAATAAGTTCCAAGGAACACTTTAGAAACGTAAAAAACAAACAGTTGGAAAAATCAGCAGTTGCCACTCACTTTTGGACAAAAAACCACAACATAAAGCCAGAACCAAAACTCCTCAAACACTTAACGGGAAAACAAGAGCTGTCCATGTGGGAACAAATCTTCATTTTGAAAAATAGAAACAGAGTATTCAATTTCGACATCCCCCCCCCCCGAAGGATATCTTCACGAAGTTCCTTGAACCACCACCAGATGAGACCTCAGAGGAAACCACCATTCACACCAGGGAGAGCCAGTCGATGTCCGGTTGATAATGGAGGAAAGTCAGCCTTCGAAACATGTTCCGGTAAATTATAAGTTAGTGTTGTGTAGTGTTATTAATCAACTTACTTTTTTAGTTTAAATTCCATGGTTTCTTCCAGCGGTTTACTGGAACACTTTCTGAGAGTGAAACTGAGAAGTGACAGACATGTCCTTACTTACTAGCGCAGTGGCTTGGTTGTAGGATGGGTTTTAAAAATATACATATCAGGGAAAAAACAACAAAATAGCTACTGGAATAAAATATACAGAAAGCATCTAGCAATACTGCATATTTGCACCATAAATGTGTATACCTGTGTGTCATTTATGCATGTCATGCCACAATAAATTACCGTAAGATAATTGTGATTACCTTTTAACATTTTCTTAAAAATTCTTTGAGGTGTCTCTTGGGATTCCAGATACCTGTCGAGAAAATCAATGCAGCAGTTCGTATCGTACTGATATTCCTCTTCATCCAGCATTCTGGTTCAAAAATACCATTCCAATATGTAGGCATGGTTCTGTTGCCCTGTACCACTGACGATGTTTGTTTGTTGCACCGTACACAAAGATCAGAAAACTTGTTTCCATATAATGCAGACAGATTTGAAGGACACCCTCATGGTACAGTCTGTAAATTCTGCAAACAGACACAGGGGAGCAGCTCCAGGTGAAAAATAGTCTGCTCACCCAACACCAACCACTGATTTAGCTTCCAATGCTGACAAGAATACTACAACCATACATCATTAGATGGTACTGTGTAAATGTGCATTTCCAGGTAACTGTAGACTTCCTTAAAAGAGTGTCATAGATTGGAAAGTGAAGGCACACTTAAATATGAACACTAACATTGCTGTTAGAAACTGGTTGCATTATATGCAAATTTCTAAAATTTTCTGCATTATTTGACAATTTTACATCCTTGACGAGCGATATAAAATTCAATAAATATCTAGGCATATGTGTTATGACATTTTTGGCAGTTATTTTGCACTTTATTCCAAATATGTGCTACCCTGTAACAGACGATCTCTATTATTGTATTCTGTATGGAAGCATATTCCATTTTAATCTACTACATAGATTCACATACAATAGAATTGTTTGTTGTTGAAAGGCACTAAGTTAAATTTCTTGAAGTTTCGAGACAAACCCAAAAAACCACTTTTCTAACGTAAAACGAGTCATAATTGTTTGTATACATTAAGTGTATATAAAGGTCTTTATATCAAAGCTAAATTGCATTGTTTCATATATAACTAATCCTTTTACTGACAAAATACATTACTGAACTTAAGTTTGTTTAAACATGGAAGGTCTATTACTGTTATTAAAAAATGAATAATGTATATGAACATATGGAAGGAAAAGGTAACATGCATGAAATAATTATTTTCTTCAAATGGTATATGTAACTTGTTAATTAACACCTTATCTACTGTTTTTAATGATCCTAGCAAAATAAATAAGATTATAAATTACTGCACTGAAGTCGAAACATACGTAAACCAGTCATCTTATTAGAAAAAACCTTCAATGTATTTTTCACACATAAGGCCATTGTAGTACTGCATCAAAGAATGCTTTGCTTGTGTCAGAAGCCATTACATAATGATAAACCTTTAGATTGTTCTTACTTGCTGCTTTGGTCAGTACTGGTCCCTCTTCATAGACTCTACTCAACTGATTCATAAAATGCTCGTTATTTGGTCCTGGTTGAGACAAATGAAATGATGTACTAAGTTACAAATGAAGGGACAAACCACCACTCTGCCAGGATAATCTACGGAATAATGAAATTTGGAGAATGATGGAGTAAAAGTCACATTTGCACTTCTAGGAGCTTTTCTTCCTGTTGATTCATCACTCAGAGTTGTTCTCCTATAGTGCTTAGGCCACCACACATCCACATCAATTATGTCATTCCCGTCCATCATTTTAACTGTAACATCCCTTTTAGCATTAGCAATAATAACACAATACCCTTTGGGTTTATATATTCTACTGCAAGGTAATTTGTTCCTTGAAAATGCCAAAGTCCCTATCACAAGGCAGGAAGGAATGCGCATAATGGGGAAACAGAAATAATTTCCTCAAATCGTTTATCTTTGACTAAATCCATGCAAGAAGAATCTAGAATGGTTCCTATTTTGTCCTGTATATGCATCCAAGTACAAGTGAAGTTTCTTTGCATCCAATTTAATCTTGTTAGTGAGACAGTCCAGTATGAATGTGCACTATTTATTGGTCCCTTTCTTGCCCTACCCCTCATGATATGCATCTAAACCTTACATCTATTGTGTATAGTAAATACATGTACCCACAACTGTCTTAGGTAGAATATTTCCTGCACAGGTAACTGAAGTAGAGATAAATTTTGCATGTAGTGAAATGCAACACAAGTGTATCAGCATATTGGCAGGATTTTGAGCAAGACCTGATAGAAGGAGGAGGAGAAGGAGGAGAGGAGGAGGGGAAGGAGGGGAAGAAGAAGAAGAAGAAGAAGAAGAAGAAGAAGAAGAAGAAGAAGAAGAAGAAGAAGAAGAAGAAGAAGAAGAAGAATTCTATGCTTGTAAATAGTTAGGTAACTTCCTGAAGCTAGTTTAACAGTTTGTGACAAGTATAGAGACTTTATTTTGACTTAGGTTCCTTGCAGACACTGCACACATATATTTGTAGTCTGTCTACCAAATCTAAAGCCAAAGCTCTTGTTGAAATAATTCACATAAAATGTGTATTTTACATCAAGCTTAGGATATTCCTCACAAAATTATCCATGCACATACTTTTTCTTTCTTTGTTTTCTTTTTAAAGATTCAGCTTTGCATCAAAATAAGTAATTTGTTTACCTCCATAGTGACATGTTTTCACCGGAAGCACGTCAATCTTGAAAATCAAAACACACTAGTGCACTTACATAGACCGACTGGTTAAACAGTGCACTAACACATATTCCATGTTGAAATGCCCTAACCGCAGGACTAAGTTCCCTTTAACAAGAATAGCTGAACTGCTGTGAAACAGGCATAAGGACTGGTCAAACAGGGTTACTTTCTACACTAAAACATGCACCTTGCTTCTTAGAACATAAAACCACAATAAAAGGAATTTTTCAAAAATGTGAACTTAGTGCCTTTCAACAACAAACGATTCAGTTATATGTGAGATCACATGATGAGTTAGAGAATAGTTGTATTTTAATGCTAGTTTCTTAAAACACTTTTCATTCTATTGATGTATTTTTCCCAGGAACCATTTAACACCACTTTTCAAATTTTCTGGGTTGGGCTAAGCACCTTGTTCTTGCATGGGAAGCAGTACCGCTTCAAAATATATTAACAACATTTTAAATGAAACAGCTGCCTAAATTTTTTTTATATCACATCTACAAAGCTTACAATTTTGCAAAATATTGTTGCACAATAACAGCTTTGCTTCCCACTTCAGCAATGTTTCATAGTGCAACAATAAAGATGAAGAAAAAATGACATAGCCACAATAGTATCATAGGAAAATACACCCAAAAAGCTATTTATTATAAATTATTTTAGTTTGCTAATTTATAAAATTGTTTTTTCCCTTTTTTTTTCCTTCACAGAACCATAGTCTTATTGTTTAGCACATTTTTTGTTCATATCACTGAAGAACATAAGTGCAAAGCCCAGTCTCTTACTTTACCTTCCACTTGTCCTGTTTTCCATGAGTTTGGAAGAAATGCACACTGATTTTTCAATTTTTTTAAAATGTTTTTTTAATATTTTAGCTATGGTACATTGTCATTTCCCTTGCAGTGTTTAAAAATTCTTAAGAATACATCATTGTTCATATAAAGTTATAATAAATTATAAATAGCATAAATGTACAGTGAGTTGCAAAAGGATTGTATTTCACATCCTTAAGTGTTCTGCAATTCATACCTTCTTTCCACTAACAATCGCAAAGCAGAATGCAAAGTAAATGTCAGGTTTCAGAATCAATTAGTTTACATCAACTGCCCAGAAAAATAAAAGGTAATAAAGCATTCACAATAACTACAACCTCATTAATATGCTGGCACAATTTAACACTTCAAAGATCTGTGAATCCCAGTGGATTTTACATTTGAAACTTAAATGAGGAATGTTTCTAAGCGTCTATGTTAATCTCTTCCAATTCATACTCTTTATCTATTCTAGTGAATACTGTTTGTAGATATCATGCGGTCAGCAAACACATAACACATTTTAATTTCCCACAGATTTATAATGGAACAGTTCTTGATAGCTTATTAATGTATATTCCACAAAAGGAATAATGTATTCCAACTGTTTTTGAGTCATCATTAGAGCGAGGATAAATATCACATCGCTTACAATGTTCGCGCGCTCGTACTATACACGCTCCGTGGTGACTGGCAGACGGCGTAGCACAGGAGTTCAGAACATGTAAACAAAAGGGCAGGGCTGTGTAAGAAGCCCTAGTCCATTTACATCAGTTCATATCGTCATCTATTCGTTCCTCAAAAATATTGTAGTGAACAATAATACATTTTTAAATTGTTCAAAAGTAAAACCTGTCATCTAAACAATGTTTATACAGCGAGAAACTTCTCTCAACGTCACATGATGTAACGGGAGCAAACGTAAGATATTTTGCATTGTGTTCGTCATACGTAGATGACATTTTGTCTAGCTGTTGTAAACCAATTTTTATATGAACCATTGTAGCGTAGCCAGGATCATTACATGATTTTACATGATCTATTTTGCACATGTCTTAAAAAAACTCCGATTGAAGTGACAAATGGTCGTGTTCTTTATTCTTTGATGCTGCAACAAGTGCTTTATGTTTTTGGTATTACACTGTTGCTTCAACAATTTCCGTTTCTCCTTGGAATCTCTAATTTGTGAATAACATAACTTACAGTGTATCGTATCGCTATTCAATACGAAATTATTTCTTCCAAATTCTTCCAATAACTTATTTAATTTATCATCACCTAAAGCTGAAGACATTATTCACCTCGTATGTAAACACGGATCGCACAGAAAATAGCACTCCCTATCTGTACGGTACAGCTGTCATAGTGAACCACAGCACGCTGTTCACCCCTCAGTCCGAGGTAGCAGCGATGACGTCAAGCAAGCAATTCACCGTGCAGTCAACCTGATTTCTTCTTCAGTGGATATATGTCCTCGCTCTAGTCATCATTTAGATTCACAAAAGAATACAGATCACTTGCAGATTGTTCTAACTCCTAGGCTTTATAAAAATGTGCATAATTAATAAACCAAACAAAAACAGTGAATGCATAACAAACGAATGGATAAGTTTTGTGGAAAAATGCAAAAAGAAAAAAATTGCAAATACCTTACAAACTCTGTATTTCTTCACTACACAATCATAATCTTAGAGATGAGAGGTTAAGAGGTTATTTGTCTGTATCTAAAAAAGTAATAAATTAATACAATTATTTTAGCAAAATATCACATGCTGATGAAATTATTTTTTCTTCAGTCTAAAATCCTTTTGATTTATAGCAGGCAGTATATAAAATCCCATTGTCAAATGTAATATCTATTTGCTGTCAGTTAACAAAAAATGGTACTGGTATCTTATTCACTCCATATGTAATGTACATATTTTCCAGTTAGTTACAACCCTGCATTCTTAAGATGCAAAAGCTGAAAGTCCCATGTTTTACTATCAGTTACGAATGTTTTAAAACTACAAAACGTTAATTTCAAAACATGTTCACACACACTGATTTTGTGAAAAACATTTTAACATTTTTAGTTACTGATTTTAAAAATCCCCTCATTTTGTATCACCTACTTCCTCACTCTCATACCAGGCTTCGAGGTGATCACTCATTCTGATTACCCTCTCTGATCCAGAGTTTTGTCTGCTCCTCGACAGGTATCTGCTACCAGGCACCCGGTTGTAAGTCCTAGTGGGAGTGTAAGTCCTCCTTATGAGGAGGGTAAACCGAGAAAGAAGATGATCTTAATAATCTTTCAATTAGCCATTGTTTACAATTCATAGCCATTCTTTCTGATGTTGTGAAGTCATGATATTCTAATCAAACTCCTGCAAGCTTTCCTTTATTGTTTTGTTGTCAAGCCAACATATGCATAAGACAAGAGAATTTGGTCTCGCAGATGTAGAATCTCTGAGGTTGATTATTGCTTTATTCCATTATGATGACTGAGTGCGAGTTATATTCTGCACCACCCTTTTCCCCCACCAAGCCTCCAGGTCAAAAGGTTCAAAATCTGCAACCAAGAAAGACTGATTAGTACGATAGATAAGAGATTTTCAAATTGGGCACTGTGGCTCCATTTGGGCCACTATGGTGGTTTAACAAATATAGTTTGGTCAATGCCACTAGACTACCTTCTGTGAGTAGAAATACCAATTCAATCAATAAACAGGGTATTAATGAACTACACCGTAACAATTTCAGAGATTGTAGATGTGACTGATATAAGTAATTTAAGACAGGCAATGCATGCTCCACAGCTAAACATAACGCAATGATATGGTGTTAAACATACTAGTATCAGAAACTGATAAATCAGTGTTAAATCAAAGCTGGGTGAAAAATTGGCTTAGAATGTCTTTAAAACTGCTTCCACAGTATAGAAATATAGATTTTCAGCAGGTCAATATCAGTTTTCTCAAGATTTAATGCCACAAAAATCTCTCAAATTTCAAACTAATCACCTGAAAATGCAACACTGAACATTGCTTAGCTGCCTTCTTGAGTTATGTGGCCTACTGATAACAGACTCCTTTGTTTGTGGCCTAATTTGTAATGTCAAAAGCTGATGCCTCAATGGCCAAGGGTTAATTTCCTGTCATGCAGTTAGTGTTTTCTTCGGTTTCTTTTTTATTCCATATGAAGAAGCATCAAGATACATATATTCACGACAAGATTCTGACTGACCAATGCACACTATCATCATTCCTGAGGTTATTATGCTGAAGATATCTGTGAGACAATAAGGAGAACATGCGCATCTCTGAACTTCAGATATGCACCTCAGTGAATAAAGAAAGAATGAGTTAGCTGCTGCAGCACTGTACAGTGAACAGTATACTGATAGGTGCCAACTACATCCCCGGCGGCGCCGTGGCCGAGCGGTTAGCGGGCTCGCCTACCACCTAGGCGGCCCGGGTTCGATCCCAGGGATCCGCATGTGGTATTCGTGGTGGACGAAGCGGCGTCAGGGCGGGTTTTCTCCGGGTGCTCCGGTTTCCCCCGCCATCTCATTCCACCGGTGCTCCATCTTCATTCCATGTATCATCAGTGTCACCGCCTGCGGTGCCGTAGTAGTAAAAGCGGGCGTTAAACACTACAACTACAACAACAACAACTACATCCCTTCACATCTCAATGCATCAATAGGCATGAGTATGAGATCTTTAAGCTGAAACGGGTGATTGCACAGTCTAATTCAAGAAGATTATTCTGCAAAGAATTGCAGAGGAGCCATCTACTTGCACATGCGCTATTGCACGTGCTCTGGGTGCTAATCATGTTAACAATGGCACACCATACATGGAGAATATCACCCATTTCACCATCAAAAGGTGCAAGTTTGCTTCAGTGGCCTGAATTCTTTTCATTGGTATTGTTTACTGATGAGGTCTTGAGGCCCTAGTTTTCAACTCAAGAGATAGCCGCCATATGTGGGACGTCAATCCACACACTGTTGTGGAAAGGAGTTACCAACTACATCACCGGTGACAATATGGGTCTGAATTATTTCAAGCAGTTCCTGTAAAACTGATGCAAAGACTTCGATGTTTTATGTTTTTACACTTTCTTTCCCCAGTTTCAAGTGCAGTATAAGAATATATGAAGCAGGATTCAATTCTTTGTTCAAAAGGATTTTAATTAAGTAAATTAATTAAGTAATTATGTCTGTACTGATGTACTGAAATAAAAATGCATAAACCGAAACAAGAATTTAAAATCTAGACCAAAACTGCATTAATATGTTCTATACAAACGGAAGAGAAAAAAAGTGGTGAACGGAACTTGAACTAAAAAAGCATGACCACCTTTTGCTCAAAAGCTAATGTCATAACTAGAGTTGTAAAACTACTGTAGACTGTCCTAAGTAAGTATACACTATGGCAGGCATCGGCAAACATGTACTCAATGAGGCCTCGCAACTATGACGTATCAGGGGCAGCGCTTACTCTGTCTCCCCCTCCCTCGCAGCCTTAACTGGCACTGCATACACACCAATCACGGGCGGACTGTCCTGTCTTATTTACCTGCACTTCTAAACATGTCTGTCAAAGTGTAATTTAATACTAAGACTTAAAGACAAATTTCTTTATTTATAACTTTGAAGGATATTAGTTTAAGTCTTAGTATAATCACAGAATTAGAGTGCATCTAATTATTCCTGGTCTATTAAATTTGATATATAGAATAGCACTTTGATGATTTCTTCTCTCATCATGTAAGGAACGTAAGGTGTTTGTTGTGCTCTAAAGTTCAAAAAGGCACTCATCAATGGAACATCAAGCGGCATTATGATACATGTCATAAGGTCACCTTACAATTATAGACAAGCATGTATTCTTAAATTTACACCACGATTTAAAGTAGCATAACACTGACGTGTCCTTTATTCATTTTACTTTTTTTCAGGTCTAGATCGTACTAACCAACTGCAACAGCTCAAAGAGCAATATTCAGATAATACACCTAATATTTATTATAACTGATAGACAACTTCACGCCAGCTATACTGTTGCTTTGGAGATTGCTCAGTCACTGAGGTGTTTTAGTGATGGAGATTTCATCAAAAATGTGAGAGTAAAGTTGCCAACATAATTTGCCCTGAACATATGATATTTTTAGTAATATTGCATTATCACCACAAACCATACAGAGAAGGATACATAAAATAGCAGAAATAACCGAAAAAAGACTACAAACCGAGGTCCATGAATTTATAGCCTTTTCTCTCGCGTTGGATGAAAGCACTGACAACGATGACACAGCACAATTGGTAATTTTCACTCGTGGAGTTACTAACAACCTCTCAATACAAGAATATATACTTGAAGTCATTCCACTTAGGGAACATACAACAGAGGCAGAATTATTTCAAGCATTTAAGAAATGTGTAGAAGAAAAGAAACTGAATCTAAAAAGTCTTGTATCGCGATTAACAGATGATAATTTACGTGCTATACTGAGAGCGGCTACTTGTGATATATCACTAGATTTTCATTGTACATTGCAAATAGAAGTGAATTTAAATATATTGCTCAAATATCTAGGTCTACCTAAATTATTGTGGGCCAAAATAGCTGGATTCAAGTATATGTACTATTCCTTATTGTACTCTGTAGTGAGTGAGTCCACCACCGACTCTGAATGAAGGTCAATGCCATCCCCTGTTCTACATTACGTCATGTGCATTGCAGGTTGCATGTAGAGATGTCATACTGATACCTCATTGAGTACATGTTTGCCGATGCCTGCACTATGGTAGTTTTCCTGGTAGAATTAGTCAGTTAAGAACCTATCCACATTACCTGTACATTAGGTGTGTGGCATACCTATTGAGCATTACCTCATATCAATTGCATTGTTTACGTTTCTTGATCATGTTTTACTAGATTCCTCTACAATCCTTCTCGAAACTGAGAAAGCATATATAAAGGGCTGTTTAATGTATGGAACATTAGGAAGTTCCTCTAAGTATACTACAGTGCAGATTAAAGACACTGATAGTGACCATGAGTAATGTTATTTTGAACCAAAAAGTGCAATTTTTATTTTGCTCAGAGTCACCAAACTCATCATCACAGTTTTTGGTGATCATTATGTTTGAATTTCTCATTAAATTTCTTAATTTGTATTGTGTTTCTTTCCCTAGCAATACTACCAATACTACCAGTAATCCTACCACTTGTTACTTCATTTATGTACTGTACCAAAACTACCGAACCATAGTTATGGTAGAGTGCAACTCTTGTCATAACCATTGCACCAGAGAGGTGTGCTCTAAAAGTCCCTCCGTTTTCATGAGCTGTGCTCTCGAATGACTGATATCTTTAGTCAGTGGCATACTGGCACTTTAGAAACTTATAACTGTAACTTCAGGTCATATGTCTGACTACTCAAAACAGGTCATATGTCTCCTATCTCAAACTATTTAAGACATCTCCATATTTAATGATAAATAGAAACTATTGACAGTGAAGCAATATAAATCAACAAATATTAATAAATATTAGTGACTAATGTTTGCTCATCTCCATATTCTCTGAAAATATTTCTGTGTATACACCTGTACATACAGTTGCACCTAATTTATGCATACATCAAGGGGAAGAGGGAAGATTACTCGTACCTCAGAATTACTTACAAATGAGATTTTGATAATACACAAGATTTTGTTTTTAAAAAAGCAGTACAGTGCCTACATGTTTAATCGGGCCCTAATGACCTAGTTGTCGACGGGCCCATAAACCCCACTACTCACTCACTCACCCTACATGTTTAACATTTTACAAACAACAAAGATATACATGCAGAAAACATTATTTTGAACTTGGTCCTGCTTTAAATATATCAGTTAATTTGGGTTTCACTTTTCTTGCTTTAAGTGCATACACCTTATTAACTTATTAAAGAACTTAAGGCTTTCTCACTACAACTTCTTGCACTGAATGTAATGCCTACACACACATTTATTGCACTTAACACTTCATTCACTTTAGGTATTTCAAGATTTAAGTTGTCATCCATATTATTGCCAGTGTCAGTTGAAGCTAGTCTGCTTTCATAATCACCACCATGTTTTTGGAACACAAGCAATAATCTCATACTGCAGCTCTCCACACACAGCTAAATTGTCATCAAAATGCACAAACGTATCAAAATTTGGACCCTCCTGTAATGCTAGCTTATTTATAGGCATCACTTCATCATTACTGGTACCATCACCATAATAAAAAACAGTCTCTTTCTGGAAGATAACAGACAAAGAAACCGTGTTTGATTGTGGAGGCTGACACCTGCTCCCAGGCAGCCAAAATAAATGCCATGGCCTGTAGTAAGTTAATGGCAAGATTTTCATATCCTGCATCAGTCAATACTATTAAATGTTGAACCAGCATTTTTCTATATTGACCTTTGAAATTTTCAATGATGCCCAAATCAAGTGGCTATAGAGATGGATGTACTGATCATTGATCCATATGAAGAATCTTCTATTTCTTTTTCATTCTAATATCCAGTTTCTTTAACCACAGTTCTATTAATATCATAGTCATCCAAGACCTCCTATTGGACCTATATTCCATAGGTTTTGTTTTCACACCCTCAGATTCTTAGATTTTCCTATCACAAGTAACAGAAGTTAGTCGGATTTGTCTGCATTGGTAGTAAGAACTGTTATGCTAATTTTACTTTCCTGCCCTCCATGGCATGAGTTACCCTTTTCAGCTAATGTCTTTCTGGGAAGGAGATTGTAGAATAGGCCAGTCTCATTACAGCTGTAGATGTTTTGAGGCTGATAATCACTTAATGATTCCTGGTAGAACCCTTTCCTTCCAGTGTTGCACTGTGATGTCATCCATAGCACTCGACTCGCCTTAAATGGTTTTTCCTGCAATTCCATGACAATCTTTAAATTCTTGCAACCATCCTAATAAAGCCTTGAAATCAACCATGATGTTCATAATTTTAGCTAAATCTAATCACTTTTTCTGTCAGTATGTCATCACTGATTGGTACAGCTGCAGACCATTTCTGCTGGAACCATGTGAAAACTGCCATTTCCAAATCAGCATATCTCCCATTCTGCTGATGACTGCATTTTGTTGATTTTGCACCCAATTTTAAAAACTTATACAAAATAGTATTTCTGTTATTGATGACTGTACATTGTATAGTATAAGCATTTTCAGCTTTGGTTTTGTGTGGATTAAGTTCCACCTCTCGTATGAATTTTACTTTCTGATCTAGTGTATGACATTTCCTTTTTCTCTTCTCCAAGGCTGAGAACTGAAATACAAAACCACTGTTCAACAGTAAACACCAGATATCAAAAACTTGTATCTTTACTTCTGATTTGTTGCTATAACATTGTTGTGCTGAAAGTCGATAGCTATACCAACAAATGTCTGTCTTTTGTTTCCATGGCTGAAAGCTACCCGCTCAACCTGTATCTTTGTTAACAGAGATAAGGAAAATAGGCCTTGAGCTTCTTTTAAGATGGCATATCCCATATGCTCATTATAATTACATAAAACTCAGTTGTATTTCACTGAAGTGTAATACATACAATAGCGAATTACGTATAAATGCATTATGTTTAAATAAGGTTCTATTAGCAGGTTTCTAAATTACATTTTGCCAGAACCTACAAAAATTTAGGTCTAAATACAAATTATTTAGAACTGGGTTATGCATAGAGCAGGTTCAATTGTATATTCAAGCTTTGTATTCTGTGATACTTCTGTTTCTGTGATAGTTTGGATATATTTTTAAATGTACATAAAAAATGCTACATTTCAGATGCATCACACACCTGAAAAGACTACACCAGACAAAAGTGTAAGTATGAGAAAAATTCCTTGAATTTCATTTACATGCACTTGTAGGAAATGAAGAATGATCACACTATATCATGTCTTAAAAATATGCCTGTGAAAGTATGCTTTCTAATAATATGAAACAACATTTGAGATCAAATCACGTAGTTTGGTAAACAAATTATGGGAATGCTTTATCTCCACATTATAAAGAAATTGGCAAACAACTTTCACAAAAAAGTTGCTGCCAAGTAGGTGGTAAGTGTGCCTTGTTGAATAACAGTCATTGATAATAATACTGACATGGCTGATGACATTGAACAATCAGTTGATTGAAAACTAAAGATAATGTACATCAAGTTTATTAATTGCAATTTATACATCATAATAATTCCACGAGAGATTCTTTTTTGCAGAAATACAGCTCTTGGAACAAAAGCAGACCTCTTTGAAACATATTTTTAAAGCACAAAACATTAGCACGAGAACTGTGTAGGCATGTGCACTGATAAAAGATTGTTCTACAGCTGGATGTTATGGCAGACTGCAAGCTCTTACCTGTAATACAGCTGCATATCCTAGTTGGACTTGCATTTTTAATGGAGAGGCACTGACAACATAAGAAAATCATCCATGGCCTTCATTAGGTTCTTCAAAAGGTGGTTACAGCGGTAAACCTCATTTAAAGTCAGACGGGTGTTTGAAATAAATGGGCATTGATATGGGGGCTGAACACACTTTCCTAATTTGTACTGTAACTCTTACTGGCCTTTATGTCTAAATGTCTTGAAAAGGGCTTAAGAATTCAGGAATGAACTTCACTGTTACTTTTTTCAAGAAACTCATTTCCGTTTCAAGACTTGGCAGACTATGTTCTGAAACTTGCACATCTTGAGAAAAAGTCAATTCATTGAATGCATGGCTACAATATACCAAGGCCAACATTTGGCAACTGCAAGAAAATGTTAATCCTCAGAAAGAAATTCCACTGTGGAAGAAAAAATAGAACAATAAAGATGTAAATGACTGTTTCCCTGCTCTGCATATGAGTTTAGAACAAACTTAAAGAGTTGAATGAAAAATGGAAGCTTATGTTTGTGAGCCATTTGCTCAGATGTTTACTTTCACAAGTACTTTCCAGAAAAGGTTGACCAGCACAAATGATGCACAGTTCCCTTTAGTGCAGCATTTCCATTAACTTTGCACACTGAAGAACAAGAGCTACTTTGTTGATATTTCTTCATATTTCCTATTCAAATTGTAACTCCTTCCCTCGTCACTGCCCCGTTTTGAAGCTTGATGAGATATGAGTATTCCATAGGCAGGTGATAATTCCATATGACCATTTATTCCTTTTGTGACGCCTTAACTGAGCTAAAGTTTTCAGCATTGACAGCCCCTCCAACAAAATACAGTTGCAACTGGACTTTGAGAAAGGGATGTGAATCATAGTTTTCAATCTTGTACTGAATATTTTATTTCAAGAACTGAGAAGCAAGCTCATTTTTATGTTCTCTACCATATACATATGTAGAGAAGGGTATTGCATTCCACCTAAAAATTTGATACCAAGATTTCTCTAGAATAATGTTTTAAGGTCCTCTGCATCTGAAAAAAGCATTTTTAGAAAAAAGTCTGTATGGTCTCTGTGTGTGTCTGTGAACAGCTTAACTTGAAAATGAGAAGTCGGTTAAATACCAAACATACGATTTAAGTTCAGCATCTTCCAAGGAAATGTAATGAAGATTTTCAAGAAAATTCCCCAACCTCAGACCACCCTTTACATGGAATTACATTGATTTTCTCAAAAATGGCTCAAATGTTGTAGATTAGAATATCTTGTGTTTGAGAGATTTGCATACCAAATGCAACGTATATCTTGAATTTTCTAGGAATGTCCTCAAAAGTCCTCTTCATTTTGGGTGACTTTGGCATAACTGGTAAACTGCAAAAGATAGACAAAATCGTACTACACAAAAGATGTGGACCTCGTTAAAACACACAATTTATGTCAAATACATTCTTTTGTGAAGCGAACCAGTTTTGAGGTATTACTTATTTGCTTGAAGTTTCTAGTACCTTAAGTTTTCTCAAACAGGAATACATTATTTATTTTTTTATCTCTTGGCCATGCAAAGAGAACAGAATTTCATAGCCATCACATGGCAATCAGTTCTTAAAGCCATATTCCTCTTGCGCCTACAAGAACACTAGCAATAAGGCAATTTATGCAAATGTTTATTTTGAATAATGTAAACCAGATAGAGGAAGAAGCATTTGTAAGGATCGTTTGTGCAAGATTAGAGAGTCATGTGAGTACAAGTCAGATTTTTACCACTGAATTTGTTAAAAAAAATAGGATGTCACAAAACTTAAAGCTGATTCAAATGTGTTAATATTTAATGTTAAAAAATAATCTTATTTGTATCTATAACTTCTCTTTTTCTAGCCATATTTGCAGGTCAATGCCATGGACTAGTGGATGTAAAATACCAGGTGGAAGGCACTGCTTCGGTCACACATTAACCAGGTATTCTACATGAGTGTAACAAATATGCCCTACACAATTACTGTCAATAAATAATCATTTCACAAAAAAGAACATAATTTGTCAAATATTTGGAGCAATCTAGCTTCTTGACGAATGGATATAAATGATTTTATGATTTCACTGTCGTGCAAACCTTGTGTGAACAATGCTGTAATGCCTTTATATCTTAATTTGAATTAATTTAGCCACAATTTAATGTCAAAATATCATGCAAAGTTTAATTTCTAAGAGAAAGGTTGCAACACTATGGGACACTCAAAACTGTCGTACATATGTTCTCACTTTGATGGTGGAACAGCTGGATGGAGGGCAAGTTAGGGGAGGTATCTTCTGGTGTTACTAAAAGATGAAGGGGAAGGGAACAGCAAGCAACAAGTTTATGTGCCAGGTACAAATATTGGTGGGTGGGGTGGCAGCTTTAGCTGTAATTTTAATTAATTAGTTTTATTTAAGCCCAGTAATCTACAAAAGAGTGCAATTGTTTTAGGAAAATGAAGAGGAAGACTTTTATTTATTAGTGTATTAAAAGTAATTACTGCTGTTTTAGCTCATAATAGATAATAATACTGTGCATTATTGGGAAAATCTGTATCCCTTTATGTCAGTATTATTTTATCCCTAAAATATGTGGTTTCAAGTGCTTCATTTTTCTGCTTCCTTAACTATGGAAAACTGAATCTTTATTATTAGTTGAAATAATACATAATTTCAGTAACATTCACACCTGTCAGGCATAATACTTTGATTCATGTAGATTTGCACATGACAGTGGTCACCTGAGCGGGATGGTAAACACATTAGATGAATATTTTATTTACATCTGAGGGCATTCCAACTGAATGGAAAACATTAAACCATTAGATACATGCCGCACAGTTTACTTATATGAAGATGACAGGTACTAGCCACAGATTCCTGCACTAGAAATAGATTCTAACTAATGTAATGTATCTGCTAGCTCTAGTAATACGAGGGTTGCCCGTAAAATAAGATTCCCAAAGTCCTGCAGTCACGAGGAACACTGTTATGTGAGATCTGGCAATACTGATGTGTACCTTGGTTCTCCCTCTTCCAGTCTCCTGCCCTTCGAGCTGTCTGCCACACTGTCTTGGCTCGGCAGCCGTTAGAAACGGAGCTTTCACACGCTTCTCCTGCCAGGTGCAAATTACGCTCTGTAATTCGTTTTTTGTGCGCAAAAAACACTGCACCGGTGGACATTCATTCCCAACTGTATGAAGTGTACGGAGAACAGTATATGAGAGCATACACAAATGGTGCAGAGA